>CAMAPF010000026.1:765000-1115000 GCA_945859915.1 Cuscuta epithymum
CAAAGGAAGGTTGCCGCAGGTTAACAGACTCCAAACGGAGCGGTAAAGCTTGCAAAGTGTGAGAATCCGCTGGAGATGGGCCTAGCGCACTGTGAGATGCGGCTTGAGATTGAGAAGAAACCTGCGAACTCAGAGAAACGGCTTGCGATGAAGAGAAGGGGTGAGGAGTGGCTAGGGTCGTACGCGTTGAGCCTTGGCACCTTCTGGAAGTTCGTGATTGTCCCCTGGTTCTGCGATTCTGATTCATCGCCAGTTGACGCGGCTCGGCCCTCATTCCGTCCATCCTTCCGCACATGTTGCACATCACTTCCACTCCCAATCGCACATTGTTGTGTTCCGCTCTAGATTTGCCACCACCGATCGCACATCAGTTGTGTTCCGCTTCATGTACTGCTCGATGTTATCCAGTCGATTCTCCATTTGCGACCTGGTAAATACTTTTGTATAGGACCGAACTGCTCTGATACCAATGATAGACACTCCAATTCTAACTGAATACTTTTGTATATTGAAAATGGGAATGCTGAGGAAATTCTAAGATTCCTTACAAATCAACGTAAGAATTAGCACATTATAGAAGATAGAGAAACAAGAACACATTGAGTAGGCTCGCACTCCCAAATCCCAGTCCCAACTCCTATGTATAATATTTTCCTTATGGGCCTGCTAACTATATTACTGTTATTGATTTGCTGGTCTCCATGATCTCTATCAATCTTCCATAGTAACGCAACTTACTGAAGCACTCAAAAACATTTTATAGGTGACCACCACGATGTATAGGCCTCTGAGCTTTATTTGGGTTCAGAGTGTTATACAACTTCTGTTGACATGTGGTCGATTGGATGTATGTTTGCTGAGTTGAGTTCGCGTAAGACGCTCTTTGGTGATGACGATGAAGTTTCGGTTATACAGAGAATTTTTAAGTAAGTTAATACTAATAACACATATTACTCAATAGGAACTATATATGTTTTGCATTGTATTGATATTACATTGTTTGCTAAACATAAATTTAGGAAAATAGGAACTCCCACCGAAGAATCATGGCATGTTCTGTCTTTACTTCCATTCTTTTCATCGGAGGATATGCCAGAGTGTATCAGTGAGGCTTCGGTGACTTAGGCCTCTGTGATGAAGGAATGAATCTATTAAAGGTTAGTTTAAGTAATTTTATCATAGTTCCAAAACCAGACTTGCAAAATATTACTGTATTTGCTAATTTCGTCTTATTTTGTACTTCAAAGACTACTTTGCTTGAACCTAGCAGAGAGGATCAGTGCTCGTGATGCTCTCGCTCACCCTTATTTGTATCTACCTCCCAGTGAATCGGATGAGGTGCAAATAGGCCCATGTACAAAATAAGACGAAATTAGCAAATACAGTAATATTTTGCAAGTCTGGTGTTGGAACTATGATAAAATTACTTAAACTAACCTTTAATAGATTCATTCCTTCATAACAGAGGCCTAAGTCGCCGAAGCCTCACCGATACACTCCGGCATATCCTCCGATGAAAAGAATGGAAGTAAAGACAGACCAGGCCATGATTCTTCGGTGGGAGTTCCTATTTTCCTAAATTTATGTTTAGCAAACAATGTAATATCAATATAATGCAAAACATATATAGTTCCTATTGAGTAATATGTGTTATTAGTATTGACTTACTTAAAAATTCTCTGTATAACCGGAACTCCATCGTCATCACCAAAGAGCGTCTTACGCGAACTCAACTCAGCAAACATACATCCAATCGACCACATGTCAATAGAAGTTGTATAAGACTCTGAACCCAAATAAAGCTCAGGAGCCCTATACATCGTGGTGGTCACCTATAAAATGTTTTTGAGTGCTTCAGTAAGTTGCGTTACTATGGAAGATTGATAGAGATCATGGAGACCAGCAAATTAATAACAATAATATAGTTAGCAGGCCCACAAGTAAAATATTATACATAGGAGTTGGGACTGGGGTTTGGGAGTGCGAGCCTACTCAATGTGTTCTTGTTTCTCTATCTTCTATAATGTGCTAATTCTTACGTTAATTTGTAAGGAATCTCAGAATTTCCTCAGCATTCTCGTGTTCAATATACAAAAGTATTCAGTTAGAATTGGAGTGTCTATCATTGGTATCAGAGCAGTCCGGTCCTATACCCAGTGAATGAGATTTACAAGGTCGCAAATGGAGAATCGACTGGATAACATCGAGCAGTACATGAAGCGGAACACAATTGATGGGCGATCGGTGGTGGCAAATCTAGAGCGGAACACAACAATGTGCGATTGAGAGTGGAAGAGATGTGCAACATGTGCAGAAGGATGGACGGAATGAGGGTCGAGCTGCGTCAACTGGCGATGAATCAAAATCGCAGAACCAGAGGACAATCACGAACTTCCAGAAGATGTCAAGGCTCAACGCGTACGACGCTAGCCACTCCTCACCCTTTCTCTTCATCGCAAGCCGTTTCTCTGCGTTCGCAGGTTTCTTCTCAATCTCAAGCCGCGTCTCACAGTGCGCTAGGCCCATCTCCAGCGGATTCTCACACTTTGCAAGCTTTACAGCTCCGTTTGGAGTCTGTTAACCTGCGGCAACCTTCCTCTGAAAACTCCCTAAGCTATGGTGACAATGGACGCGAGGAGAAATTTTCTGTGGTGGCTCAAGCCTCGACTGCCGTGGAGTATGAATCGGCTGATGATAAAAGTGCTGGTTCAAATGCTACTGAACCAGAGCACAATGTGGTTCCTAAAATCTCTATAGGCTTCGCTCCGCAAGAAGTCATTACTGTCACAGGACTAGTACACGACTCTCAAGCTACCTCAAATACTGCTGCTATTAATGGAATTAATAGCGAAGGGGAGATGAAGTATTCCATAGTCATAGAGAATGGAATATCATCAGATATTATATATGATGCCACCTTGGGGAACATAGTGAGAACCATTTCTCGGTGTTTTGGTGCCTGGACTGCCTGTATAGAGGAAACTGAGAAAATAGTAGAGGGGAACATTGTGAAGTGGAAGTGGTTGGGGCTTGGGGTTTGGGGCTTGGGTAGGGTATATTTGTCGAAACACTGAAATCACTCCAATTCAAACCATGGTATATTTGTGTATTTTGCTCATATTTTACTCCTATTTGGGGAATTCATTAAATAAACAACAATCATGGTCACATGTCGCTGCAATTTATGATGCACAGTTTCTGGATATTCCAAATCAACAGTAAGGTCACTACTTTGAAGATTTTAAGGTGTTGGTTGACAGTAGGCCACTATCATAATGGCGAACCCATGAAGAAAAGGAATCAGCAGCAATTTATGCTGGCTCGGAAACCACCATTGATGTCAAAAAGGTTGGTGAAAATGTTAGCGGAATGACAGCAGTTTGTATTCTTGTGCTAGATGGAGGTGTAGGTTTTGGCAACCAGTCTCATATGACAATTGCTAGTACAAAGATCAAGATTCTCTGGAAAAGAGATGAAGAATG
The DNA here is from genome assembly GCA_945859915.1 of Cuscuta epithymum. NCBI lineage: Eukaryota > Viridiplantae > Streptophyta > Magnoliopsida > Solanales > Convolvulaceae > Cuscuta > Cuscuta epithymum. The sequence continues at coordinate 768,483 of CAMAPF010000026.1, forward strand.
GGAAAGGAGTAACATGGTTCACAAACTTACTAATAGAAGAGGGATGGAGAAGGGTGTTAATATAAAATTGCTCTGGAAAGATCAAGATTGCAGACAAAAATATTTTTTTATATTTTTCAATTGCTGGTACAAAGATCAAGATTCTTGTGCTTACGCTGAAAGTCAGGACAAAGCTCTGGTGGGTGACGGCATGGTAATATTCCTGGATGCTTTGGCAAAGTTATTGGTGCAGGATGATCCGCAGAATATTGCATTTGAAGAATCAGTTTCCATTCACTCAGAGGTCAAGTTTGGGATGGTAGAAAGAGTTCTCGCAGAGTACACTGGAAATGAGAGCCACTTGAATCGTTATGCACCGATGCGGAATATCCTTCAAATTTGCTTTTAAATTTGAATATTAGAGAGTTCAAGCATAAAAAGAAAATGTATTCTTTCAAACTTGGGATTGTCGGATTGATTCAGTTATTCAATGGCTTAGACATTCATTCTCTTCAGCAAAGATGGGGCCGAAAGCTTGAACAATTACTACTAGGGTATATTAGGAACCTTAATAATTTATTTTTATTGCATTAAATTTCATTGTTGTGAAAAGAAAAACGGAGAGTGTGAAATGTGAATAATAGAGTAATTATACTTTAATTAGGTTTCCATATTTCTTATGTTTCCTAATGTACTCTGAACACCTCTTATTATATATATGACATCTAGGGCTACCACATTGGTAAGTCTCCCATTTATTCTCACATGGTATCGAAAACTCTAGGTTTTTAGCCAATTACTAATTTTTTTTCGGTCTGATGGCCTCTCAAAATACCTCTACCGCCGTCACCATGCCTATCGGCACCACCACCGATTCAATTACGGTGACTGATCCTCCGAGTCCCAGCGCGGTGGAAACCTCCACGGTTTTGCCGACCAGCAGCGTGGCGCCATTGATCCACGATGAGCAGCCTTTTTCTTCGGTCCCTCACTCCGATTTTTCAACCGCATGGATCCCTCCAATATTTACATGGACGCCGACGAATCCCACCACCCACCCGTTTCCATCCCACAATTCCGCCATACCTGAATCCAGCGTCACCGGCAGTCAACGCTTCGCCGGGACCACTCTCTCTGGACATCCGGGACTGCTTATGCCGCCTCCGTCAGCCGGTTTGGTAGGCACTCGACCTCCTACTATAACGTTGCCAACGTCGTTTGCTACTCTTGCTCAAGGTATGGGTTTTGGTGCTTCTTCCATCACTACTATTGTCACCATCAAATTTTGTAAAGTTGAAGATTATTTACCCTAGCGTACTCAGTTTGAGTCCTTTTTTGTCTCAAACGGACTCTTGGGTATTCTTGATGGCTCCCTTCCGGCACCACCTCTTTATTCCTATGACTTGTATCAAACCCAGAATATTAATCCCGAGTACTACCACTGGCTGAAACTGGACCAAACGGTTCGTTCATGGTTGTTCGCTACATTATTTAGGGATATTCTGATGGAGGTTCATTCTCATAAAAATTCGACTGCTATATGGCAAATATTAGAATCCCGATTTATGGCAGCCAGTTTGGCCAGATCAATGGAACTCAAACAAATGTTAACCCATACCAAGAAAAAGCCTAACCAAACCATGGATCAGTACTTGGGCGAAATCTGGACCATTGCTGAAAATTTAGCATCTATTAATTCCCATGTTGCTAATCATGATCTCTTGCACTATGCTCTTATGGGATTGGGTCCGGGTTATGAGTCGCTTGTCGGACCCCTTACTCTGTTTCCTGAAGGTCTTACGTTTGACAAACTTTGCACCAAACTTGTACATCAAGAGGCCCGGATCCAATATCAACAAAGTTGGAATCCATCATTGGTACATCGGCCTTTGCAGCATCATCGTCGCAAGGGGGTCATACGGCTGCAGCTTCGTCGGGGGGACAGCAGCAGCATCGAGGAGGCAGAACCGGTCGTGGCCGCGGTCAACGAGGTCGAGGTCGTGGTCGCGGCAGATATCAGAACTACTAGCAGTCGGGTCCGTCGCAGCAATTCCCTGGTCCGCAGCAGCAGTTTCACGGGCAGCAGCCCTTTGGCAGGTAACATTCCTTTGGCGGGCAGGGAGCTTTTGGTGGCAACGGACAGAATTATGGGGGCTATGGGAGAGGTCCTCATTCGCAGCATTCAACCGGGACATCGGGTACAGCTCTATGTAATTTGGTTCAGTCATTGTTTTATACTCCTGCTCTATCTACTTTTTGTACTAACTATGTGTCTGCAGGATTCCCCTCGATTGAGAATAGTTTTGGTTCCGTTCCTCCTCCTATCGTCTGTCAAATATGTCAATCTCCAGGTCATTCTGTTGTTGCATGTTCATCCCGTTTTGCTCAACCTTCCACTCCTGCTTTGGTCATCCCTACGAGAGAATCTGCTCCGGTTGTTTGGTACCCCGACTCCGGTGCTTCTGCTCATATGACTGCTAATGAAGGTATTTTAGAAAATAAATCTATTTATTCTGGACCACTAAAAGTGACAGTTGCAAACGGTTCTACTTTGCCAGTTATGACTATTGGTGATTTGTATTTAACTACTCTGCCTCGACCTCTTCATTTAAAATCTGTTTATCACGTTCCTCATCTCAAATATAATTTAGTATCTATTCAAAAATTATGTGCCGATAATAACTGTTTTGTTATCTTTGATAAAACTTCTATTTGTGTAAAGGATAAAATATCGGGGAAGGTGCTTCTGCTTCCAGTAATGGCGGTGTCTACCCCATCTCCTTTCCATCCTCTTCACCAGTTGCTTTTAGCTCTCATGTTGCTCTTGGACCGATTTGGCATCATCGTTTGGGACATTGTGGCAGCCGTTTTTTAGATAGACTTAGAAAGTCCGGAAATATTATTAGTACGTCTAGTTTTTCTCATGATTGTATTTCTTGTCGTTTAGGAAAATTACATCGGCTACCTTTGTTGGAAAAATGTGTGGAAAATTACATTAAATGGTAATTTTGGGGCAATTTTTTGAGTGAGGGTCCACTTCCGATTTGGGTCGGGTCAAAGTGGTTTCGGATTGTCCTTGTTGAGGGCTACAATTCGATAAATGGTACACTCAAAACGGATAACGGGTGAATGAGAAATTGATTCTCGAAATTTACCCGTTAAAATGAGAAAACTGGGAAAAAAGGATGAGTTTCTAGTGTGTTATTTCCCACACCGGAAAACCCAAGGGATTTGCAACCCTTTATAAAATGACTCCCCCCTTAAGAAGTTAAGATTCCTTAGGGTAAAGGCTCTCTCCACGCGCGCAGGGGGGCTGCAAATCAAATCCCGAAATCGGAGAAGAAAAACCGCGACTTGCGAGCGCGGGTGACCTGCAGACATGAATGTCGTCCAAAAATCTATCTCTCAAGAGATACAGTAAATTTTTGTTTCTTCCCAAAACATTTATTTTTTCCCAGAACTGCTCGATACGGACAGAAGGCCTGGGGTCTTCTTCTGCGAGGCTCGGACAGAAGGCCTAGGGGCCCTCTGTTGTGGAGCTAGGACAGGACACCTCGGGGTGTTCTGTTCTGGTCCGTTACAGCATTTAATGCCCAACGTTCGCCTCTTTTAATGCAGCGTTAAATGGACAGTTCATGGACGATTCAATGCCCAACGGACCGGTCATTGATGTCCAACGTTCAGGTCCATTAATTCACCATTTACACACAACAAATCCTCCTATATAAAGGCTGGCAGGTGGTTTGCAACAAGTAAATGTTATAAAAGGCGTTAGGCGCTAGTCGGGCGCCAGCCTAGCGCCTAGGCGGCTAGGCGGGCGCCTAGTCGGGGACATAGAAATTGCATTTTATCTATATTTTTGCATAAATATGATACGTAATATTGTATTTTTTTGTGTATAAATACATATATACATATACATTAACAAACATGAATGATAGAATTATTAAATTTAATCATACATAGTATATGATAACTAATCACTTAACTTCATTATGTTATAAATATAAATAATGATAAAATTTAGGTATATATACAAACATATATAGTTTTATCTTAATTTACAACTTCATTTTTTTATATCCATTGGCTAAAGTTAAAGTATGTATATCGCTTAGAAAGTTAAAATTAAAAAGTAAAGTAATGTTCGGCGAATCTAGACGGCCTAGGCGGCCGATTAGGCGCTTTAGGCGGGCAACTAGGCGCCATAGGCGGCCGAAGAATTCACCTAGACGGCAAATCAATTAGTCGGAGCGCCTAGACGAAAATCAGGGCGCCCGACCACCGCCTAGCGCCTAGGCGGGGACTAGTCGGACGCCTGGAACGATTTTTAGAACAGAGCCGGCGGCAACAACACACGTTGATACACACGTTCATACACATTCCTCACGTATTTCTGAGCTCTAAAACACCTCCAGAATCCAAAAATTTCCTAAGTGTTCATACTGTGTTCTCGTTCGTTGGAACTCTTGTTTGTGTGCTCAAACATTAGTTCGAAGTCATCGTATCCTGGGAAACGATTGTTGCAACGCTCCTAGCACCGTGGGAGACAACAAATACGTTTTAAGGACATCGTGCGTAGCACGAGCTTTGTCTAAATTCTGCTCCATCTCATTTCTTGTTTTTCTTTAGTCATTTTAATTAATTTTCTTTATTTTCCGAAACACACCCAACAACCTTTTCATAAAGTGTGGCATAGGTCTACAACTCCTTTATATTTAATTCATTCTGATGTTTGGCAATCTCCTGTTATTTCTCCGAATGGTTTTAAATATTATGTTCTTTTTATTGATGACTTTTCTCGTTTTACTTGGCTTTACCCAATGCGTAATAAAAGTGAGGTTGTGAGGCATTTTCAAGCTTTTAAACTAATGGTTGAAAATCTGCTTGACTCTAAAATTAAAATTTTTTAAAGTGATGGAGGGGGTGAGTTTGATAATTATGGTATGCGGGACATTTTTCTGAAAAATGGCATATTATTTCGCAAATCCTGTCCTGACACCCCAGAACAAAATGGGGTTGCCGAACGTAAACATAGACATCTACTTGAATTAACCCGCACTATGCTTTTTGAGGCTAAGATGCCGGCTACTTTTTGGGTAGATGTCGTGTTTACAGCTACCTATATTATTAATCGTCTCCTTATTCCCAATTTAAATGGTGCTACTCCTTTTGAAAAATTATTTCATCATGCTCCTGACTTATTTTTTATGCGCATATTTGGGTGTGCTTGTTTTCCAAACTTTAATGCCACCTCTTCAAATAAATTATCTCCTAGATCCACTTTATGTGTATTTTTGGGATATGCTCCTGAATATAAAGGTTACCGGTGTCTTGATCCTATTTCTGGCAAGATTTACATCAATGGGAATGTTCGTTTTCATGAAGATTATTTTCCATATTCCGACTTCATATCTCTTACAGAAAAATCGGTCTTGCCACAATTGCCCTCGATCAACACGGTTCGTCTTCATGCAAGCAACCCATCACCCATTATTCCTTCTTCCCCACCTGCTGCTAACTCCCAGCAACTTCCTCTTCAGACGCAGCAGCAGCCCCAGGCTGTTTCCCCTCACCAGCCAACTTCACCACACACACCGCCCACTTCCGTCTCTCCCTACTCCAGCCCGCCAACTATCAGATCAGCCAGCACCCCAAATCAGACTACTACCTCCACACCCAGTACGCCAACAACCACAACATCACCTAACCAGTCCACTACCTTGACCGATTCGCCCTCTCCTACACCGCCATCTTCTCCGCCCGGTTCTTCCCCGGTAAATTGTCATCCCATGCAAACACGAGCTAAATCTGGAATTTTTAAGCCCAAAACTATTTTTATTCTTAAAACAGATATTGCGGCATGTGATCCTTCATGTTTTTCTATTGCTAATAAGGATGCTAAATGGCGAGGTGCTATGGCAGAAGAATTTAATGCACTTATTGATAATCATACTTGGGATTTAGTTCCGTTTAATCCTCATAAAAATGTGGTTGGGTCTAAATGGATTTATAAAACTAAATTTAATTCTGACGGGTCAGTTGAGCGGTATAAGGCGCGTCTGGTGGCACATGGGTTTACTCAACAAGCTGGTGTACATTTTTCTGAGACTTTTAGTCCTGTTGTTAAGCCCACCACTGTTCGTATAGTCTTATCTCTTGTTATTTCTTTTCGGTGGGCTATTCGTTAGTTAGATGTTAAAAATACCCTTTTACATGGAAATCTGACTAAAGAGGTTTATATTCGTCAGCCTCCTGGGTTCATTCATCCACAGTTTCCGCATCATGTTTGTCGTCTCAGGAAAGCTATTTATGATCTCAAACAGGCTCCAAGAGCCTGGTTTTATCGCTTCAGTAGTTTTCTGTTGACACATGGTTTTGTATGCAGTAAGTCTGATAATTCTCTGTTCATTTATCGACATGGGTCCTCTGTTATTTATCTTCTTTATGTTGATGATATTATTGTCACTGGTAATTCCCCATCCTTTATTTCCACATTTATTTCTTATCTGGGCCGCTGTTTTGCTATGAAGGACTTGGGGGATTTGCACTTTTTCCTAGGTGTCCAGGCTGTTCGAGTACCTTCTGGTTTGTTCTTATCTCAGCAAAAATATGTATCTGATCTTCTCACCAGGTTTCATCTTCACACTCTCAAGCCCGTTCGTACTCCTCTTCCTACACGAACTAAACTCTCTCACACTGATGGGGAGCTTCTTGCAGATCCTACTGAGTATACAAGTATGGTAGGTGTCTTACAATATTTGATCATGACTAGACCTGATATTACATTTGCTCTACACTTGGTTTCTCAGTTCATGCATCCGCCTCATACATCTCATCTTTTGGCTGTCAAACGTATTTTCAGGTATTTGCAAGGAATTATTGGTCATGGTTTGTTACTCCAGCCGAGTATGGCCTCTCCCACTATACAAGCGTATTCAGATGCAGACTGGGCAGGGTGTCCTGATAGCAGTAGATCCACCTCAGGCTTTGCTATTTTTCTGGGGCCGAATTTAGTCTCTTGAAAGTCTAAAAAGCAACCTACTGTTTCGCGCTCTTCCACAGAAGTTGAATATCAGGCCATTGCTTACACTGTTCAGGATACTCTACACATTCGTTCCATCTTGTTCGAGCTGGGGTACCCTATTCGTGAGCCAATACAACTTTTGTGTGACAATGTTTCTGCTTCTTATCTATCAACGAATCCTATTCAGGATGCTCGCAGCAAACACATCAGTATTGATTATCATTTTGTTCGTGAGAGAGTGTCTCATGGAGATCTGTCCGTTCGCTATGTTCTTACACATTTTCAGCTTGCAGATATATTTACTAAATGTTTATCTCCCCAACGTTTTATATTTCTTAAGGACAATCTGCGCATTGTTTCCCCTGCACAGCTTGAGGGGGTGTAATAGAGTAATTATACTTTAATTAGGTTTCCATATTTCTTATGTTTCCTAATGTACTCTGAACACCTCTTATTATATATATGACATTTAGGGCTACCACATTCGTAACCCTCCCATTTTTTCTCACATAGCATAGTCCAAATTTTATTGTGTTTTCGACCTATGAATGGAGTTGCTTTAAATGTTAATTTCAAAAATGTGTTTAGTTTGATTTAACTTGGAAATTGTCCCAATACGTTTCATTAGGGATAAATTGATGTTTCGTGGCCTCGTCTGATTGAAATATTAGATGCTAACATGCCGCAGTAGTATATTTTTTTATCAATGGGTGTTTTTAACTTTTTATAAGTTTTCTTTTAAAAGTTTTCTTTTCGTTTGGGAATGTCCCTACATGAAAGTTTTCTTTCGAGTAAAGGGTCAGTTTGGTACTCGAAGTTGCAAAAGAGGTGTCAATTAAGTCCTTATATAAAAGATTATGTTCGGATGTGCCATTTGAGGTGGCTCCCGGTGGAATTTTTTGATAAAAATTTTTGAGCATCTTATTCATTAAGTTTAGTTAACTCATACCAAGTTTCAGCTAAACATTCAATCGGGAAGATATTCAAATGAATTCTTGAAGATAACTGCGCTTTTAACGGCACAATTATCTTCAAGAATTCATTTGAATGTCTTCTCGATTGAATTTGTATCTGAAATTTGATATGAGTAAACTAGACTTAATGAATAAGATGCTCAAAATAATTCATCAAAAAATTCCACCGGGAGCCACCTCAAATGACACTTCCAGACAGAATCTTGTATTTAAGGACTTATTTGACTCCTTTTTTGCAACTTCGAGGACCAAATTGGCCCTTATCCCGTTTTCTTTCCTTATTTGGTAAACAAAACAATATTAATCATTGTCCAAACAGTGTCAACAATGTCACTTTTTTAAATTGTGTGTAAAGGAGATACTTTTAAATAGGGACGGAAGGAGTAATAAATAATAAATAAAAATACTCTGTAGTGCACATACTAAGGGAGTGTTTGCAAGAGCTTGTGCTTTTCAAAAGTGATTTATTTAAGAGATTATTGGAAAAGTGATTTTAAGTAAAAGTGGGTAGTGTTTGAAGATAAAAGTGATTTTAATTAAAATGTAAAAGTTGAAGTGTTTGTGAAAAAAATGATTGTTGATATGATATTTTGTTTAAGACAAAAATGTCCTTTCTATACCTCCACTGACAAGCCATCTTCCATCCTACGAACAATACTGTGCTCCCAAAAGAGGACAAAAACCAGTCCAAAAAAAACACAGAAGACCAAAAATCAAACAAAAAAGGGATAAGGGTCAGATAGGGCCTCGAACTTGAAAAAAAAATGTCAAATAAGACCATATTTAGGATGCTATGTCCGGTTGACGCCATTTGGGGTGATTCCCAGTGGAATTTTTTGATGAATTTTTTTGAGAATCTTATTCATTAAGTCTAGTTTACTCATATCAAATTTGAACTAACAATTCAATCGGGAAGGCATTCAAATGAATTCTTGAAGATAACTGCGCTTTTAACTGCACAGTTATCTTCAAGAAATTTGAATGCCTTTCCGGTTGAAGTTTTAGTTCAAATTTGATATGAGTAAACTAGACTTGATGAATAAGATTCTCAAAAAATTTCATCAAAAAATTCCATCGGGAACCGCTCCAAATGACGTCAGCCGGACAGAGCATCCTAAATATGGCGTTATTTGACATTTTTTTCAAGTTCGAGGCTCTATCTGACCCTTATCCCAACAAAAAATGAATTTGAGAACTCTCTTCTCCATTTGGTCCAGCCACCCGTGGACTACCCCTTTTGAAGTAGATGAGGAGCTCCTATTCTGTTCCATGAACCCCAACTTGTACCGGTGGAACGGGAGTTTGAAGTCCATGTCTTGAAAAAGCGGCGTCCAAGTCATCCCACCAGATCCACTCGGATTTGTGGTGAGCCATCGTCGCGGCCCAGGCCGACGGAACTGTAGCCCAAAAGCAGAACATCTTGGGATGAGAACGGCATGAATTCGACAGTAATCCACCCTATTCTTGAAGAGGCAGAGTTGCAAATGGTCTCCGATCTTCTTTTTGCACGGCGTCGCCGGAATCTTGACCACCGGACTCCGGTTGGGTATGGCAGTGACCGGTGGTGGGGTTCATGGAACATAAGCAGTCCGGTCAATGAGGCAACAAGCAGCGGCAGAACCAGAGGGGGCGAGCCGGTGCCGGCACTCCCCGTTCGCCGGAGTAGTTAAGGTATGTATATGTATTATTCTTGCCGGCGGAAAACTAAATAAAACGACAGCGTTGTTCAATAAATTCTCAATATTAATAATTATTATAATAGAATAAGTATCAGAAATTTACATTTAATAGGGAGTGACATTCTTACTCGCTTTATTGACCATTCAAAGTTCAATTCGCTCAGTCCGCACAGCCCAAAAATCGAAGAGGCCAGGAGGAGGAACTAAGGTAGACTGATGATTTGAAATTTCGCTGCTGCCCGCTGGTTCTGTGCTGGAAGCAGGAAAACCGGAAGACTTGTGTTGTTCGCTTCTGCGCATTTGGTGAAGAGTTGAAGCCGCTTGTTTCAGTCGTGAGAAGGTAATGTTATGTTTTCTTCTTTTGTTAATATAATCCTTATATATTTGTACGTAAATGGTAATGTGTAGTTGAAGTGCCTGATTGTTCATTTACTTTATTAGGTAGTTTATCGTATTAAATTTAATGGCGAATTTTCAGTGATTAAATATAACTCAAGGCTATTTATGATTATGTTGTTAGTTTTTTATGTTAATTATGTTAAAATTTCTAATATCGAATACAGATTCTTCAAAAACAACTACTGGAAAAATAAAAAGTTAAAATTATCTCGTATTGAATTCAATACTGATCGACGATGTTATTGCTGATTAAGGTTTACATACATCTATTAGTGATTTTCATTCTTTGAGTAGAGATTATGTCTATTAAGAGTACTTAATTAACTAGGAGTTCTTAAGTGGCTTCATCGGAGTATTTTTCTCAGCACCGGTTCAAAAAAAATTCTGGTTCCGCCACTGGCAACAAGGTCTGACACATGCAAAGGGAAATGAAGGGAGGGTAGTTTGGGTTTTATCAAAATAGTTGTCTAATAATTACCCTCAAACTTGTAATTATTTACAAAAAAAACTAGAAGCTATTAAAAGCATCCCTATACATGCTTTGAGCTTTTGGCTTAAAAGCACTTTAAATTAAGTTGAAGTTGGGTCTTGCAAACACCATTTTTAGCTTATTTTAGAAAATAAGTTGAAAAGCACTTTTCAAAAGTGTTTGAAAACCCTGCCTATATTGTGTGCGCCATGAGCACACAATTTAAAAAATTATGCTAGGAATCGGCCTAGGAATCGGCCCACCCCCATTTTAAAAAAGCACTTATTTTTAATGTAAAAATTAGTTCAAATTTTTTTCTAAAGATATTCTTTTTACTGGTCCAAACCGACCCAGTCCTCTGATTCCGCCCCTAATGTGTGTATAAAAATGTCATTGTGTAACTTTAATTAACGAGTTCATAATTTATGATGTACTTAATGAATTAACTTAAGTTTTATTTACTAAAGTAATTTCTGTTTTAAATAGTTTGGAAGGTAATACAAAGAGTGGAATAATATCTCTTGCATCGCACGAGTACTAATAGTATACTAATGCTTTATAAAAAACGTCATTCTTGAAATAATTCATACTCTCGCATGCAGGGACAGAGCCAGGATGTAATGTCAGTGGTGTCAAAATAATATACCAACAAAAATTATCCTAAGGAGGTCAGATCATATCAGGCCGGCCTGACGGGAACCTCCCGATGTAATTTTTTGAACATATATTTTGAGCTTGTTCTTCTTTAAGTTTAGTTTATGTCCACCGAATTTCAGCTAAAATTTCAACCGGGAAAGCAATTAAATAAATTCTTTACAAAAACTGCGCTTTGTATACACAAACAACGCAGCTTTTGTAAAGAATTTAGTTAACTGTCTTCCCGATTGAACTTTAAGCTGCAATTTGGTTGGCAAAAAACAAACTTCATGAAGAACATGCTCAAAAAAATCATCAAAAAAATTCCACCGGAAAGAGCCCCAAATGGCATCGGCCGGTCTGACAGGATCGCTACTCTCACCCTAAGTGAGAGTAAAAATAATGTGAATTTTAAATTATTAGTATTATATTATTGTTTCAGTTTCTTATTAAATATTAACATTATTCTTTCAATCATATATTAAAAAAACTTGTGAGATAGGGGAGTATATATATTATATATATTGACACTATAAAAAAATTAGTGGTGTCATTTTTAACACTTTCAATATATATATATATATATATATATATATATACAATAAATATATAGTTTGAGTGGTGTCATTTTTAACACTTTTAATATATATATATATATATATATATATATATATATATAATAAAGATATATTTTGAATGGTGTCATTTGACACAATGACACCACAGGTCCACAAGACCACAACCCAAAATCCCTGCCCGCATGTTCATTTCAGTTGCTCACATAAGGTTTTCACATAACCCAAAATCCCTGACTACATTTTTGTCCCATATTTGAATTTCTCATTAACAGTATTATGAACAAACTTGTGCCGCTGCTCCCGAAGATAAAAGAAGTACTCCGTATCTACTTAAATAATGTGGTTCTTAATAGTTTCTCATATTCAATCTCTTTCCAATGTAACAATAAATAAACAAAGCAAATAATTTCTCATCTTCAATCTCTTTTTGAAAGAATTCGGCTTAGATCGATAACAGAGTATGGGTCAAATGATAAAAAAGAAATCTGACAATCATTATCACGCGAACCAGACTCAGAATTAATCACCATAGCAATATAATTCGATGATCCATAAATGGGAAACCAAAAGCCTAAAACGGTCACCATATTCCTCTCATCCCTCATATCCAAAATCGACGTCTTACAAACTGGAAAATAAACGAAAAAACAAATACCAAAACAGAAATAACAATTGCTGAAATAGTAAATAAAACAAAATCAAAAACACTTCCGTCGCAGCCAGAAAATTCAAATCATCCCTCTGACATGCGGCCTCCAAACTTCAGTCAGCAGCTTCGGCGGGCTTAAGGAGCAAAGCCCGCCTCCTCCCCGTTTTTGCCCCATCCAGAGCCATGGTGTCCTCCACTTGCTCCTTCTCTGTCTGAATCTCTCAGATCTGCCTTCTCTTAGAAACCTCTTCTTTTTGCTCCTCCCCTTCTTTTGTAAAACTTTGGGCTGATTCAGTCATTGACACTTTCTCCTTCTCAACTACTTTTCCTTCAGATTTGGATTGTAAGGTATAGAAATACTAAAGAAATTGACAAATTTGGAATTCTTTGTGTAGAGAAATAGAATTTGAAAGAGTCAAACCAGTAATGAGCAATTTATTTTTTCCTATTATATCCTCAATAGAAGATTTCTCTTTATATTAAGATGTCTATTAATTACTTTAGAAGTGGTGGCATTTGCAACCTTCTCGAACATGGCCTCGTCTAAGCATTGATATATGAGAGTGAGAGCTTGTTGATCCTTCCTCCTACTCCTTTGGAGATTATCCCTTTGGGATTGATTTAAAGTAGCATCATCTTGAGGTTCCTCATAACCTTTCTCAACAATCTCCCATGCATCTTGAGATCCTAGCAAGGCTTTCATGCGAATGCACCAACTACAGTAGTTATCTTTGGTGAGACGAGGAAATTGGAAGGGAAGTAAGCCGTTGTCATTCATCTTTCTTGAAAGGATTGATGGCTCTGATACCACTTTGTTGGAAGAAAGTAGTTTATGAGTATTATATTTGGGTGATTGTGTGTGGAAGAGATGATTTTTAGAGAGAGATGATTTTTAGAGAGAGATGTTTATGGGAGAACTTGGAACTTTTATTGATTTGGAGCTTTTGACTTGTATTACAAATGAGTGAGGAGTGCTCTATTTATAGGTCTCATAAGATCCTTCTAGGCACTCCTATGTCCTAAGCATTCTACAATGTTCTATAGGATTTTCGCTTAGGAATATTCTAGAATTATTTAATAAGTACATTAACTAAAGAGTACTCTAGATCTTTCTTTACTAACTCTAACTTATGGGCTAACTAATTTATTATTTCTCATACAACTATTAGCCCAATAAGTTAACTTGTAATGGACCCAATTATTGGGCTAAGCCAAGTTTAATTTCTAACAAGCCCTTCTTGGTGCGGGACAGTGTAGTTTTGAGGGATATAATCCGGCCACGAGATGTACTCGCATAGGTGAGATTGAGTTTATCCCACGCGTGCTTGGCGGTGAGAGCAGATGAGATAACCGGTTGGATAGTAGAGGTGGGCATAACGGTTTGGTTTTACCGAACCGAACCGTACCAAACCGAACTAAACCGAACAGAAACCGGACCGTATGCAATTTCGTTTGAGTTTGGTACTATTTCTTCCAAACCATATTAAACCGAACCGAACCGAACCAAAACCGATAAAAACCGAACAAAACCGAGCGAACTAAAGAAACTCAAAAAAACTTTCATATATTATAAAAATTGGTGGTTTGATTTGGTTTGGTTTGGGTTTACTTAAGTAAACCGTTTGGTAAACATTTGCTCAAACCGAATGGTTTGGTAATTTGGTTTGGTTTGATTTAAAACGAAAAAATCATAAACCGAACACCGAGCAACATATCTATATATATACTTTATATTTATCTTCACTCTTCATTTTTAAGATATAAATAAATAATTTTATCATGAAATACATATATAAGCATATATTCATATCATTTTAACTTTTACACATTTCATACATTCATTATGACAAAGTTAGCTAATACGACATATTTGTATTTATTATGTTTGGCGATAACAATAGCAAATTGCATTTATATTTTTACATGATTCATCTGAATAAAATTGTGAATATTACAACATTTGTACCACCGACTTTTTTAGATTTTTTTGAATATTTTATGTGATATTATAAATGCTAGTCAACTATCTTATTTTTGTAAAAAATGAATTTTTTGTAGTGATAAAAAAGATGTTAGAAGTTTTAATTTATAATATTTTATTATTAGTTTTTCTATCTTTTATTTTCTTTTACATTTTATTTCAATAATCAATAAATTTAAAACAGATGAGATGGACAACTACTTTAATTTTCCAATTCTAAAATATAGAACTTGATCAAATAAAATAATAAACATAAGCAAACGAATCAAATTAAACTAAATTAAACATAATATTTTTTACTTTGGTAAACCGAACCGAAACCGAAGAAAACCGAACCGTAAACCGAATTGCCCACCCCTATTGGATAGTATCCTAGCAGCTACCAAGTAGTGCACTGATAATGGTTTTGTCCTGTCGATACCAGATAGTATGACAAGGATTGATTGGTGTTTTGGCCGTATCAAGGAATTGATCCGGTGTAGTGATGGACCCATCGATGTAACCGTCAAGTCCCAATCCAATGAGAGCAGATTGGACTTGGCATTTCCACACAGGAAAGTTGGTGGCCGTGAGTTTGATGGGGAAGTGGTTGGTGGCCGTAAGAGTGATGACCTGGGTGGTGGCGGTGATTGCGCCGGCCATGGCAGAAACTAGGAAAAAAATCGGATTTAGTGTTCTCGTGAGAGGAAAGCTCTTGATACCATGAAGAGAATGATTCTTCTTGTATCTGATAAAATGAGACGAGCGCATATATATACAATTACAGTGGAGTAAAACTAGCTATCTACGTAACAACCTAATAGGATAGAAATTGATATCAACTAGTTACAGATAACTACAACATTAATGTATGTGCAGATGATACATAATAATAAATATATAATTATGCTTTAATATTCACTAGACTGCGGAAATGAAGGAATGACTTCCTTCTAGCACGTTACATTGTACTATACTCCGTATTACGCAATGTTTGTTTAGAACTGTAAAACCATGGAAGGCTAGAAAGTAAATGGGAATCTGTGTAACATTTCTCCGGAAGAAAATTTTATTAATATGGAAATACAAGTACTCCTGTCCTTCCCGCTTTGAATTGCACATCCATATGAAAGAAATACATAGTACTCCGTACTACGTAACTTTTTTTCCTTTAACTTCCTAAAATGCCAAGGGTAAATTTTTATTTAAAATGCATTGTTTGCATTGTTTAACAAAATTTATTTTACACTGTATTGTCATTAGTACTTAAGGAAAGTAGAGTAAATTGCAGTAAATTTGTTAACCAAATTACCAAATAGGATATGGTGAAAGGAATGTGGGAAGCTTATCTAAGGACAAAGAGATTTCCTTTTATGGTAATTGTATTGTATATAGATTCTAGAGTAGGTATGTGAAGAGTAAAATGTACACAAAATGTATGTTTTGGTATGCTTTATTAATTATAATTATGATGATCAACTGTTAAACGATATGAGGAGGTTTCACAAGTTATAAAGCCATGAGGTATGCTAGCTTGCTAGGTATTCTGGGAGATAAAGATTAATCGAGTTTTGGCTTTACTAGTACATCCCTATTTATTAGTGTTACATTAGAAAATAACTACTACAAACTACATATTTGTTGAGTTAAACGATGCACATCTCTATACCTTATCACCTTCCCACCCAATTCAAAATACTAATATCTTAAACCTCTCTCCTTTTTAAGTGATACTTGCCTAACACAATGGGTCATGGACTCATGGGTAAGAATGTCTGAATGTGTACATCTAAGTATCCAACCCCCTTTGCAGCACTCGAGTAATGTAGTTGTATCGACGGGATGAATAATTCATCACTTCAATTAAGTAAGTCATAAATAAACATGAGTACATATGACTAAGAAATAATGGCACAAGTATTATCAATACACTTTAAATAGACTAAAATATGACTGTTTTTACACTTTCCAAAAACATGTGTCTCCCTCTAAGCGATATTCCCTCTCAGCGACGATTTTCACCCTCCGGCAATGGAGCGAAGGAAATGACCAGCGCCGACTTTTCTCCCCATGGATCTGCGCCTTCTCTCTTCTCACGACCATCCACCGCATCGTTCTTCTTCTTCTTCTCCGACAACATCTCCATCTGCGACGGCTACCATTACTGCCCTAACTCTTCTTCTTCTCCTCCTCCTTTCTATGCCAATTTGGCCTCTGTATCTGCGATTGCTTCAATTATGACGGAAATCCGATAGATTAGAGTTCCAGGACTTAATGTCGATGGTCAGAGTTGCGCTAGAGGTGAGTTAGAGGATGGAAAGTGGCGGCAGACGGTGGTAATGTGGTGATGTGATACGACAGTTGCAGGTCAGGGGTGTGTTGTGGTTTTGGGCCGCGATTTGCAGGGGCTGGGGTTGGGGTGAAGATGGGGAGGGAGCTAGTAGGTTGGGGTGGGGCCAGGGAGGGGGCTCGTGGGTTGGGGAGAGGCCGTTGTGGTCATGGTGAGGGTGGCGGCTGTCTACGGTGGTTTTCGTCGGATTTGTGTGCGGGGCTAAGTGCGAGTGTAGGAGTCGGGGGTGGTGGTGATCGGCCATGGTGTTGGTGACGACAATTTCACTAATCGGAAACGGTCATAGTGACATGTTTTCTAACGATGGTGACATTCGTACGTCCGTAAGTGACATTAAAATCGGATAGTGACATTCGCAAGTGGCATTAAAATCCAGTAGTGACATAATATAGTGACACGAAAAAATTGCAGTGACAAAAGATTTATAGTTACATCATGATTTTCCAAATGAGTAAAGGGTCAGTTTGGTCCTTGAAATTGCATAAAAGGGGTCCAATAAGTCTTTATATAGGAGATTCTATACGGCCGTCGCCATTTGGGGCGGTTACCGGTAGAATTTATTGATGAAATTTTTTGAGCATCTTATTCATTAAGCCCAGTTCACTTCTACCAAATTTCAGATAAAAATTCAATCGGAAAGATATTCAAATGAATTCTTCAAAATAAATGTGCAGTTAAAAACGCAATTATCTTTAAGAATTCATTTGAATGTCTTCCCGATTGAATTTTTAGCTAAAATTTGGTATGAATAAACTAGACTTAATGAATAAGATGTTCAAACAAATTTATCAAAAAATTCCATCTGAAACTGCCTCAAATGGCACGTCCAAACAGAATCTTCTATAAGGATTTATTTGATCCCTTTTATGCAACTTCGAGGACCAAACTGATCATTTACTCTTTTCCAAATATATGACCTTGTTGGTCACATTTTTTGTCCATATTTAAAAGTAGTCGCATTTTTGGAAAATGACTTTAATTTAGTAATATTTAGGATATACTCCCTCCGTCCCCCTAAGTTTGGGACGGAGGGGTGTGGTGTGGTTTTTAAGAAAAAGTGGAATTGTGTGGTTGGTATTGAATTGATAAAATATAAATAAAGTAAGAATGAATTCTAACCACTCAAATGTTACCAAATATGGTATGGGACAAACTTAGTGGGACGGACGAAAAAAGTAAAACGGGACAAACTTAAGGGGACGGAGGGAGTAACTCCTATGGCTAATGACTTATAGCCAACAATTATTAAGTCACTAAGATTATGTTCTATTGTAGATTAAGTTCTTACTACAACTTAATCATTAAAAGTAATAAGAAAACATCATTTAACTCTTTCTACCATGCATCAAAAGCAATGCACAAGAAATCTGAAATTTCTTTAACACATCGACTTTTAAGTATTCTTCTTCTGGTTAATAATATGATAAATAAAAGTTTTGTACCATAAAAGTTTGACTTTCTAACAACCAACATTTGAAACCTCCTTCTCAAATACCAAATAACTCTAACAACCAACATTTAAATCTTTTTTTTTGTTAACTTTTAAAATAAATGTTCTTTCTTCTGGTTAATACCAGTACTACGTAATATGGTAAATAATGTTTTTTACTGTAAAAATTGATTTCTCTCGTTTCCTCCCTCTTAAAGACAAAAAACACTAACAACCAACATGACATCTCTGCTGCTTCTCCCCTAATGTCTTCTTTATTTATTTCCTAGATGAAAAGGCTTTGTTTCCATCCTCCTGTCAAATTAAAATAATAGATCATCCACTCCTAAAAAATAGGACGCGACAAACATGCTTATTTTTTACTCATGTAGAATACCAACAGCAGGCAAGATATATTAATTCAATAATAAAGCACCATTTGTAAAAACTAGTCTGAGAGTAATGTATGTTAGGAGCAACACTCACCTGACTATTTCAACCTACCTTAGCAGCAATTTGAAGAACATCCATTCGCCCTCTATAAAAAACATTCACATAGTTCATATCAATCAAGTTTTAACTGGGAAAAAGCTCCCACCATGTAGCAATAACCAAAAGAAGGGTATTGCTCAAAGTAGAGAAAACAACCTACCTTTTAAGTCACCAACTAAGAGAGAACATATCAGGGACTTGAATTAAAGATAAACCTCCCATCACAAATTTAGTACATAACATTCTTGGTTGAAAACTTCAATATGGGCGTGATCTGTTTCCACCAGAATAGTTCCTTTCTGGACCAGAGCCTCCACCATCCCTGTAGTTGTCTCTACGTCTATCACCTCCACCCCCACCATATCCACCTCTACCGCCACCCCTGCACAATTTTCATCCAACCATCAAATTGTGGGAAAAAATACCAGAAGGAAATAACATAATTCCAGGAAATAAAATGCATTTCCACCGGAACCCCATTATCTAAAAGGTCACTATTAAGGCGCCCTCCATGCTCTTCTCAGTTCCACTGACTTAAGCCTCGGGTAGTTGGATAGAGTCTTACGCCTCAAGGTGTTTCCAGTGACGCTTAAGCTTTAAAGTATTTTTAAAATGTTCTGATTTGATCAAAGAATTATTATTAATAAAAAAAATTATACCTTTTATTCATTTGGTATGTTATTAGCCTATTAACCATATATTTGGCACATGCACTACTTTCTTTGCACACTATTGTTCTAATTTCCCGCTGAGATAGAAATGTATCCCATGGTGATAATGGAAATTTCAAACATGCCCGTTCTTCTTCTTGACCTTAAGTGAAAATAACTTTTAAATACTTTATAGTTTATGCATCAAATATGTGTTTAAATATCTCAGAGGTTTAATGCTCCACAGTTTTAGCATCGTGAATGTTAATTACCACCATGTATGTACTTTGTTTTGTAGCAAAATATCCCATTAGATTTTAAACATGACTTTTTTGTTTCCTCACATGTGTGTCACACTATCAATTCATGTAATTTCAAATTTCTAGGTGATGTTATGTAGAGGCATACGCCTCATACTTCCTGGAGGTTTATGTTGAGGCAAACACCAAAAAACAACTCTTCAACCTTCCTTAATATTAATCGAGAATGATCCACATATCATTGTAAGGGGAAAAAAAAAGCAGGCTCATCAATTGTGACATGAGAGTAAATGCTAGATAACTGCATCAAGGCTTACAGTTCAACCAGTTAAAATCCTGCCTAGATGAGACACTGAGGAACATGTCTAAGTGACTTTGTAAGGATTACACTTCTGATATTCTGCTAAAGTGGATAGTTGACAAGAAAATGTATCTGTTTCTATGTGGGGTTCAACCGTTCAACTCAATAATATTTTTTCTTTGTTGAAAATGAGTATACTCTTTTACCTGGACTTCAAAAGATAATAAAACATAAACCCAACTACAAATCTAAAACCCTTAAAAAATGATGTTTATTCTCTACCTAGCTCTTTCATCTTGTTCTCTACTTGACTGCTTTGAACTATACAATTCTAAGCAGTCGCTTTATTTTTCCTTGATTAAAATTCCACTTTTTTGTTTGTTCAGTTGATTAATCATGCTTGCCTTCCTTGTTTCTGTGTTGAAGAGTTGATTTGAATATTTGATATTTTGCAACTACAGAATTGTACCGTGCAAGCCTTATTATTGATATACTGACTCATTTACGTGAAAGAATTGCAGATATACTACTTGCAAGTTTGAAGTGGACAAAAATGGGACCGCACCTCTCTTTAGACAAAAAAAGAGACTCAAATCCCGTTAAAAGACTAAAATACCCTTATAGCAAAAATTACTCGCGTTCTCTTTGGCCGACTTTTGCAAGAGATGTGGTGGCTAGGGTTTATTAGCGGTGGTCTGGCGGCTGGGGTAGGCGATTTGGGTGGAGGCTGGGGAAGGGGAGCAAGGGTGGCGACTGGAGTGGGGCGGCAACGGGGCTGGGGAGTAGCGCGGCAGTGGTGGTGCACGGAATGGGAAGGTGGATTGGGTAGGGGGGGTGGCTGTAGAGTGGAGAAGTTGGAGAGGGAGGCTAGGGCACTGGGGGAGGCAGGAAGAGGGCTGGGGAGGCTGGCCGTCAGAGAGGTGAGGCGGCGGGTTGCTGGAGGTTGTGACCGTCGGCGGTGGCGGAGCTACCATCAGTAGCTGTTGTGGCTGCCGCCGGTGGTTGCGGTGGTCACTATCGAATTGAGTTTTTCGGATTGGGCAATTGTAATGGGTCGGGTCAGATAAATGTAGAACTGATTGGTCAGATAACGGTAATTGTAATGGGTTGTAACTGGTCGATTCGGGTAACTTTAACCGGTTGGGAAACTATAATTGACGGAACGGGTAATTGTAACTGGTCGGATATGGTAACTGTAATTGGTCAGGTCGAGTAACTGTAACTATTTGGTCGAGTATTTGTAACTGGTCAGATCGGGTAAGTGTAATTGATCAGGTTGAGTAATTGTAACGGTCAAATCAGGTAACTATAATCAGTCAAATTGGGTAACTATAATTGATCAGGCGGGTAATTGTAACTAAATGTTTCAAATAATTATAAATCGTAAACGGATAAATGATAAACGGGGAAGGGTTATAAAAGTCAAAACAAATCTCTGACAGTGCTTAAACCAGCAGCAAATTTGATGATTGACACGGCAGAATGAAATGGCTTGAAGGGATGCAGTGATATGTAAGTTGACCAGCAGGGCAGCAGGGGCATTTGTGATATTTACTACCTAATTTTTTTAATAATACTAGTGTATGGTCTCTTTTATCGGAGTTAATAAAAATGGTCTTATATTTGTCCAACTCCTTTAAGTTAGTATTATTCTTGACCAAACTCCTATTTACTTATGAGCACTTATTAGTTCTCTTGTTGAATGAATTATTTTTTGTAAAGTATATACTCCCCTCTGTCCTGCTAAGATTGTTCCATTTTTTCTTTTCAATCCGTCCCACTAAGATTGTCTCATACCAAATTTTGAAATGCTTGGCTGGTTCTAAATCATTCTTACTTCATTCTTACTTTATCACTTCAATATCAACCACATAAACTCATTTTTCTTAATAACCGTACCAACTCCTCATTTCCCAATGTTAGTGGGAAGAAGGTGGTACTGTTTATATGAGGCTTAGGTAATAGGTGCTACATCACTTGAGGCTTACACTTTATGAGCCTATGGTGAAGTGCCTAGATTATCATATTAGCTTTTTAAAACCTTGACTGTATGGGCATTTGGTACACAATGACACATGTTTGAGGAAAGAAAGATGTTTCACTAAAGAATCTCAAAAGTGAGCATAGTTCATATATAAAGGCAGGATTATCTGAATCACCTTTTTAAAAATACATAAAGAGTTGTGGTATAAGAAATCACCTGTTACCGTATGCAGGTGCAGGTTTTGGAGCAGACTTCTCAGCCATGGCAACACTTATTTTGTGACCTCTCATTATGTGGTCTGCCAAACACAGCATGTGTTAGTAAATAATAGAAGTAAAGAAAAGTTTAGAATGAAATTCACAGGTGCAGTATGAGGCTGTACTGTTATAGAAGCCACCAGCAGAGTGGGCTGCTGAAGGATCTTCATAAGAGAGAACTGCATCTCCTTTATTGTTTCCTTGCTCATCTGTATATAGTTTTATACTCCAAGGCCACTGATCCTTGTAGCCCCGCTTTTGCTTAATTCTTGCAACCTAGTGAAAAGATAAAAACAATTCAACCCAGAGAATATATGTCAATATTAAAAAGCGCACCACTAATGAAAACATGTAGACATAACAAATTTAAGTTATGTCCTAAAAATCTAAAATTCCCTGGATCTCAATGAACATGCAGAAAAACCCACAAGACACCTGCTACGCTAAGCTGTATATGTAACTGTATAAGTATCATAAATGGTTAACATTGGAAGTGTTATTACACTTGGTGTGCAAGGGCTCGCAATTTGACCAATACATAGGGGTTAAATCAGAAATACAGAATCATAACCAAAGGAAATACGCATATTACTTGTCCAATGCTTCCAAAAAGTTCCCTAAGTTCGTCGACAGTCACATCCGGGGGCAAATTTGAAATATAGATCCTTGCATTGTCACAAGAATCACCACAATTTTCATCACATTGCTTGACCTTTAGAGGAGTGTCATCAGAAGTGCCATAGGAACCCCCACCACCACCGCTATACCCACCATCATGTCTAGCAGGAGGAACTGACCTACCCCCTCCTCGGGCATCTTCTGGAGCATTGCCACCATAACCACCAGGTGCACCATACGATGGAGGATAGGATGTTGTTCCACCACCATAACTTGCAGGAGGAGGAACTGCATCAGGAGAATAGTTATTGTTGCCACCATAACCACCACTTGGAGGTGGAGCATAACTGGTATCATAGGCTGGAGGAGGACCCTGACCATAACCACTGCTATCTCTTCCCTGGTTATCACCATAAGCACTGCTTCTACCACCTCCTCCACTTCCACTATCAAACCTACCCCTTCCATCTCGATTATTACCACCACCGCCTCGGTTATAACTGTTACCACCTCTGCCACCACGATCATCATTACCAGCAGGAGAAGGCTCACCACATTTGTTACATTCAACTCTTCTAGCAAAGTTCAAATTTCCACAGCTACAGAGCCACACATGCGGAGATTAATACCATTCCATAGTTAATGTAACTTACAATAACATTCAGCACCAACAAGAAATTACTAGTATAAGTTGCCAATGTTGCTTAGGAAAAACATAAAGAAAGGCTTGTACAAAGAGAAATAAGGAATCGAAACAGTTCTACAAATTTCTCCTTACAGACAGAAAGAGCATTGGACTTCAATTGATGCTCACAACCAAACTAAAATGAATTCAACAATGAAGTAGACTATGGAATAAAGATTCAAACAATATTGAGAACGCAATGAATATGAATCACAATTAAGATCTGCGATGAGACAATAATTATTACCTCGGGTTAGGGCACCGCCAATCACCATCCCGACCGCTTCCACCAGAGCCTCCACCTCCTCTACCGCCTCCACCTCTTCCACCTCCACCTCTATCTCCTCCTTGATATCCACCACCTCCTGTATGAAATTTTCTTCATCAGTAAGTGTAAGGAAGTCAACAGTAAGATAAAAATAAAAAACAAGGCATCAAATCGTACCTCGATTTTGCTGATTACCACCATACCCCCCACCCCCTCCTCCACTACTTCCTCCATAACTACCTCCCCCGCCGCTTCCTCCGTAACCACCTCCCCCACCGCTTCCTCCGTGACCACCACCCCCACCGCTTCCTCCGTATGCGCCACCCCCACCGCTTCCTCCGTATGCGCCACCCCCACCGCTTCCTCCGTATGCGCCACCCCCGCCGCTTCCTCCGTATCCGCCTCCTCCACCGCCAGATCCGTATCCTGCACCTGCAGAACTTCCATATTCTCCTCCGCCGCCAGATCCGTATCCTCCACCTGCAGAACCAGGATATGCTCCGCGGCCGTTGGACCCGTATCCTGCTGCCCCGGAACCACCATAACCTCTACCGCCGGCGCTACCGCCATATCCGCTATCTCTGGGAGGTTGAGCCGTGCCATCGCCTTCGTGACCATACATACCAGCCATGGTGTAATCCAGCTAGGGTTTTTCACAAGGCTTCTGCTTGAGAGAGAAATAGATGCGCTTTTTTCAACAGGGTATATAAATTGAACCGTTTATATCTGCAATATTTTGCTCTATTTTGACCATGTAAAACTAAAGTAGGGTTCTAAATTGAACCGAAGTATGCAATACTATGAACCTGTTTACTAACAGAGATATTTTCCTGGAAAACAGAAAATAGGTAACGTGTTTACCAAAGAAATTCCTGGAAAACTGGAGAAATGAAAAAAGAAAAATGCGTTTACCAAATCATTTTTCAAAACGGAAAAAATGAAACATGTCTCTCTTTTTCTTAATGATTTGGAGAAGTGACTTTTACTAGTTTTCCAAATTTGGAAAACACAGATGCTACAGTGCCGCTGCAATGAATTTGCATAATTACACCTAGTGGTGGGTCCGGTCCCGCTCCGATGTCGATTCTACTCCGGTACCTCCATCCTCGTACCTTACCCCTTACCCCTACCCTACCCTACTACCTTACCCACCCAACCCAACCCAACCCCGCATACCCTTTTTCCTATAATGACCCTACCACACCCCGGCCCCACCCCGATCCACCCTACCCTAGCGCCACCCCCCTACCACCTCGACCCCACCCCGCCCCACCCTACCCTACCCCCACCCGTATATTACCCCTTACCCCTTACCACATGCCCCTACCTCGGCCCCACCCCACCGCCATCCTACCCCCACCCTCATACCGCCATCTTAGCCCCCACTCTACCCTTGCCCTACCTCGGCCCCACCCTGATCCACCCTACCCTACCGCCACCCACTACCACCTCGACCCCACCCCGACCCACCCTACCCTACCCCCACCCGTATATTACTCCTTTCCCCTTACCACATGCCCCTACCTCGGCCCCACCCCACCAACATCCTACCCCCACCCTTCCGCCATCCGACCACCATCTTACCCCCCACCCTACCCTCCCCCTACCTCGGCCCCACACTGATCCCGGGCCCACCCTATCGCCATCCTATCCCACTACCCCTACCTTACCCCAACCCTACCCACTACCCCCACCCTTACCGCCATCCTACCCCCACCCCCTACCCCTTCCCTACCTCAGCTCCACCCTGGTCCCGACCCCTACTAGTAGGTATGGGTGGGTATGAAGGGTTGTGGGGGAGTATGGGTAAAGTGTAAGATCGTGGTAAGGATAGGGGTCAAGGGTATGAAATTGGAGAACTGAGTGAAAAAATTGATGAACATGGAAAACTAAAAAATAGAAACAGAAAATTGGAGATAGAAAAACTGAAAAATAAAAACAGAAAATTGGAGAACGAAAAACAGAAGTAGAAAACAGGAAAATATCTCTGTTAGTAAACAGGCCCTATATTTTTTTAAAAGTAGGGTTTGGACTTTGGACTTAGGAATCAAAAATGGGAGAATTGAATCAGATCGTATGGTTATGATCTGGTTTGGATCGGTCTCAACATTTATTAGTTACTTGTTAGTGATTTGATTCCTATTTTTTATTAACGGTTCAGTCTACAGTTATTTTTAAAAAAATATGCATCTGAAACAGTTATACTCCCTCTGTCCCCGAAAGAATGTTCTAATTTCCCAAAAAGGAAGTCCCTAAATAAATGTCCTACTTCTAATACCTCTCTGTCCATTAATCGATTAAATGATTCAGCCATTTCATTACCCACTTCCGTCGGTTGGCTTTCCTCCATCATTAATATCTTCTACACTTTTGTCCTTCTCACGCTACCTTATCTCCGACTCTCCCCTACTGGTCCTATAACGCATCTCCTCCATCGCTCCGTCTCATTCTACCTCATCTCCACCGCTGTTAGCCCCTAATTCTTCTCTTCCGCTGCTACCCCTATTTATCTTCCGCCGTTACCCATACCTACCTCGTATCTCAATCGCAACCAACTCATCTTCGTGCCCTGACATGTACATGGAAAGGAAGTCTAGTCCCACCCTTATCCGTCCGATTAAGAACTCGGATTTTCTCACCCAACTGCATGCAACATCGATCCCAGATGTCCAGGAGCAAATGTATTCGATTTGTAATTTAGTTTCTTATTTGGTCTCACCGGAGACGTCACATGCATCGAAGCCCAATCGTATGTCCCTACGTATTCACTTCGGTTACTCCAGTGAGTCTGAAACTGATCCAAGTTGGGCTTGGAGGAAGATTTGTGGAGACAAGGTGTTGTTGGACTTTTCTGCTTGGCTAAAAGGCGTGGAGGACTGTGAGGAGGTCTGCACTGGCCATGGTTTGTCAATTCACTTTTAAGGGTGGTACCCTCCACTTTTATCTTTGTCCTTAGTTTTATAATGTGTTTGATTAACTGGGCCATGTGTTACGGTTGAAGCATGAATTTAGGGGATTGAGATACCATTTGGCTGATATGATGTATAGGGTTTGAGTGTTGGTTGAAACTTATGATGATTTTTGGGATTGAGATCAACTAGAATGTATGAATATGTTACATATGTTTGTAATTGTAATTATAGCAACCCAGTTTCAAAATTGTAAGAGGTTCGATTACAATTGCATTTTACTTGGTGGGTGGGTGGGTGTGCATTGTATTTGGAAAACAGTTATCATGTCTTAATGCATATTGGTTTACAACAAAATTTTCCTCGTACACATAACAATATGTATATAATGTGTACATTGGTTGTGTACATCTGCATACGAAAAAGTGTAACACACTAACTGTGTTTACAAACACCAACAAAGAAAAAATTGTGATGGAAAACACATTTGTAGCAGTTCATATGTGAAGAATTACCTACTTTTCAATTATGAACTGCTCGTTAGTTTGCTCTGCATTGTTGGCAGTTGCCATTTGTCCATTCAGAAAAGCCCTAACTGATTCATATAATGTTATATTGGCCTGGATATTTTTTGGTAACAACCCTTGCCTTTTAAGAGAGTTCTCTCCTATATGCTGCAACTTGAAATTGTTGCCTCCATTGTTTTGCATTCCACACTGATAGCTTAGAAAAACCTTGTTCAATGTGCTCAGTGTGAGCACATTGAAAGCAGTTTGAACAACTTCAATTAATTGTGTAATGCTCTTTGGGGCCTTTGATATTTTATTGAATCGATACCCTAAACAAGACCAAGTTCAGGGCATTTAAGTCTAGACTATTTTGGGGTTGACATATCAATTGGATGTTCCAACCATTGTCTGTCTCACACTTAACAAAGTATGTGTCATCAACTGGAATATGGGATCTAGCATTGTCTTATTGAATCATGACATTTTTGTTTTCTGCATATGGCCACTTCTCCTTGATTACTGACAGAACTGTATTCAATAACATATCTTTAATTGTTGCTCTCGTCACACCTGTGATTGGTTTAGTTTAGTCTCTACTCTCTAGCGTACCAGCAGGCCTATTTTTGCTTGATCTTTTGCCTACTTCTTCATAAGTGAAGGGGGATATACCTACGTTACCATCTCACTCCACTTCCCCACTTTGTCTCAGCCTAGTCATACCAACCACAACAAGAACGTGATTTAGGAATGACTTTTTGGACTGCATTGATTTGTATGGATCATTTTCTGCTGACAAAGTACTATAAAACCCTGTAGTTTCTTTGGATAGGTAAACCCACTTCTCATCAATGCGTAAATGATTCTCAAAATCATGAAAAACATGCCTTATAGGAAGGGAATCTGGGTTTTTGTGAATTAAACAATATTCTAAGCTTTTCGGTTTCCGAGCTTTACTCAACAAGGACCTCATAACACTTGAATGTCTTTTAATTTGCTTTCTTTGAAACCATCTAATGATTTTGGATTTGGAAACTTGCATTACATAGGCCCACAACCATTTTTTCTCGCATTTTTTTCTCTGATGGAATGTGATATAGTATATGGGCTCGCACCCACGACCAACTTACTCTTAGACAGTTTGTCGGCCCAAGTCGATACCAGATACATGAGGCCCATTTAGAGAGCCCAGTCCACAATGAAGAGGCGGACTTCCGGTGCACGCCACTCTGAAGGAATCACCTCGATACATCCACCATCATCACCTCAGTCATTGTTTTTCAGACTTGGAAACATCTATCAGATTTTACTTTTTCATATACTTGCACAGTTGCTAGACTCTCTTTTCCTTTATGGTAAGAAGAAGAATTCAAGTCCAACAGGGGACTTGCTTGCTACCCATACCAACTCCCCTTTGCTAAGAAGAACTAGTTGCACTAGATCACGATTCTTTAACTCTTGAGCACCGTTGCAGTTATGGTCTCCACAACTTGGTTTTGGGTGTGCTTGAATTCTGGTAAAATAACTTTATGTAAGAAGTGGTAAAAAAAAATTAACACATATGATGTGTGTATATGTGTGTATGAATTGTATCATTGCACGCATAGTTCATTTATTTGATGTGCAAATGCTCTTTACTATGAGTATGTTAAAAAAAACATTGTTTCTGCCAATATAATCAATAAGGATTATCAGAGTATGTTGATTAAATTATAGGTGGAGATGAAGAACAACTTTTCCATGTCTTACAATGCGTGTATAGAAATCTATGAAGAGTGTTGTTTTTTGTCTGTTTTTTTGTCTGGTAGGCCTTTTTTGTTTGGTTTTACTCATAACAAAAGGGGTAGGACCTTTGGACATAGGCATGTTGTGGTATATAGTTATTGTGTAGACTACCTACGAGATCCCCTAAAAGTAAATACTATTCACTCGAAAAAGGATTACATGCAAGGCATCCCTATGTAATCAATCCATTACGTTCAGTTTGTATACTACCCTTATCTTCTTTAGGCATTCATTGTAATAAACAAAGGCTAATTTGTCGTGAATGATACATCTTTAAAGTAACCAATCAAGGCAGTGTTTATACTAGCTAATTAATAATAATTATATTGCTCTTGACATGAACCTTTAATTAAAAAGAAATTGGTGTTTCATATGTGCTTGATTTCAAGTATGTATGTAAAACACAATGTGCGCAAGTGGTTAAAATATTACAAGCCAATTTCCTCACGAAAATAAGAGATTGAGCATGCATACGAGTTTGTCAAAAAGAATTTTGAAGAGTTGTATTTCGAGAACATTGCCCCTAATTGTGTGGACTGGGTATTTAAAATGTATTGAAGCATGGTTGTTGTGACCCTCTACATTTGATCTATTTAAATAAATATTTATGTTCTGTTGTACATAAATGATGATGGTGAAGATGACGAAGAAGAAAGTGAAGATGAAGACATGAACATTGATGGTTATGAGTGATTTGATGAAGTTTGTTTCGTTTTTGTTGTCATTTTAAGTGTTTTGACGAAGTTTTAAGTGATTTGTTATGGGAGATTAATTAAGACACCCCTATTGTGTTGTTATAGACTCTAAAGACCATATTAGACTTCAAAGACCATATGCACATGGTGAAATACAAACATGCCCCCTTTGCATTTGACAAGCATCGTTCCACAGGGAAGAAAGCAGCACCCTCATTTGCGAATGCACTTTTGGTAGACTGAACCATATAGTATGGTAGATTATGATGTTCATTGAGAAGCAGACAAGGTTAAAATATCTAATCAAGTATTTGTTTTCCCTAGGAAAATAGCAAAATGAGATCAATCCTTGGTTTAAAAACATGAGCGACTTGATCTTTTGTAACTGCATAGTTAAGTTCTTATTAAAAACTTGGTTGGATTATGATTCGTGAGTGATTATTATGAACTATTTTTTTAATGCATAGAGGTAAAATTTTAAGAATTGCTACATTTTTTAATATCCATTTGCATAGCGGTAATAATTAAAAAAGTATCTCACGTATATGATATATGTCAACCTTTTTGTTTTTTATACTGTTGAAAAAAACAACTTAAAACTGTTGTCTTATCCACTTATAAAAATGTTCTTTATGCCATACCCTACGAGTACAATTTTCTTAGTGTGTTGCCTTTAAATGTAAAAACTGTTTCCAAAAGTATAGGCAACGTCATACATTGCCACAATTTTCAAATTGTTGCTAAAAACAAAGACAACAGTTTTTATAACTATGAAATGTTTTTTAGCGTAGCGATAAACCCAAAATGTTGTGGTGAAATAAGAAAATTAGATGAAAGAAACCAGAAAAATGAATCATAATGTTATAGGGATAGAGCGGACAACCTAGCGTGTCTAGGGCAAGTTTGGAGAACGACGGCGTATGGTTTCGTCCGGCGGCGTGGATTCTGGTCTCAGGCACGGTTCCAAATCAGCGGGGGCTGGCGAAGGTCCTCGCACTAAGGTTGCATGGTTATTTGGACGAGAGGAAAACGAAGGCTTCATATCAAGCGAGTCGATTCGTTAACCTAGGGATTTTTGGACGGGATCGACCTCAGCCATTTCATGATTATCTCGATTCATATATCTTCAATTAGGAGTAGGAGCTCCGGATTTGGTCTGAGCAGCGGACCTGTGGTGCGGCAACCTGGCTAATTTTACTCCACTCACTTTGAGGGAAGATGATAACGGCGATCCAAGACTGATTCGAGGTGAAGCGGCCAACTCAGATGTTTGGCAGCATGGAGATGGATGAGGAAGATGCAGTTATGCTAACGAAAGTCATAGCTTGGGGTGCGGCAAGATGGGAGGCTAGCACTTCATTGGAGCATCACTTCAGAAAAATTGTGTTCGGGTACGTTGGTCCGACCTCCTCCTGAACCACCTCCATGGAGCACACGAGTTGGAAATTCTGGCTATCTGTGGAAGGTCTTAGATATAAGGGATCAAGAATAATGGAGCTTGGCAAGTAGTAATAGGCTCGTTTAAGTTTGCATTTTAACATTGTTATCTTCCGGATTGTTTTATATTTTGGAATCTTAGTTGTTTGGGTGTGTTATGCTTATGAAGCGGGAAGGTATTTTATGTTAAGGAGTATGATGACTTCAAAAGTCGAGATAATCTTCAAATATCTAAGAGGGTTAGCGACTCGATCCGTTCTATCTAGGGTGGTCGTTTCTATGTCTAATCAGAGGGTGAGGGGACTTCCGGGTTCTAGTGAGTTTGGTAGCAAGAGGTTGTCCAATATTGAGAAGTTTGTAATGTCGATGATGCTTGGTTTCTAATATAATCGTTCAGTTTCCTTTCAAAGCAAAAAAAAGAATGTTATTGCTCAATGAAAATTAGATACAAAGTATAATGTAAATAATGGATTAGCCGTATGCCCGTATCCCATATTAAAGGATATACTTGCCTATATGTGAACTAAAGGGGTGAGCTAAGAATTTAGTTTGTGACGGAGGAGTATAATTTATTTGTAAATTAGTTCGGTTAGAGTAAGTCAAAGTAGGATAATCTTTCGGGGATGGAGGAAGTATAATTTATTCGTAAATCAACAAAATAAATCAATACAGTCATTTCTATCAAAACTTCATAAAATTGATCAGAATCAAACAATTCAATCAACTAGTGCTTTACCCGGGCGTTGCTCCAGGTGCATATTGAGGTTGTTAGAACTGTTGTAATATATATAGAAGCAATATGAATAAGTCTTTTAATTAAAAAGAAGCAATAAAAAATGACATTGTACAAAACGCGTGAATTGTGTAACACCGTACACACAAAATATCACATTTTTAGGTTTTGAAAAACCTCTTTATAAGCAACATTACTGTCTTTGTGGAGAACCTTTTTTCTTTTGAATGAATATCTTCAGACAATCTCTGCTCCTTACCCTTAATATTGCCACATACAATTGACCATGAGTGAAAATGTGTCGCTTAAGGTATAAACCTACATGTGTTAACGTTTGACCTTGACTTTTATTTATTGTCATCACAAAGCATATCATCACAGGGAATTGCTTCCTCTAAAAATTGAATGACATTGTCGTATCTGATAGTGACAATGGAATTCTAGGAATGTAAACCTTATCTCCCATAGCTTTTCTTGTTATCACTTTGGCTTCCAACATGTGCTTTCCCAGTTTGGTTACGACCAACCTTGTTCCATTGCATAATCCTGCTGCCAGATCAATATTTATCAATAACATTATTTGTGCTCCTATTTTTAAATGCAGTACATGATTAGGCAATCGATCAAGACATTGATATGCTATTAAGAAACTCAGTTGTGTACATATTTGCATGGAAGGGATCTATGCCCGATGAGATTATACTATCTGAACTGAAGTGTGTAACTTCATCGCCAGGGATCAATGAGAGCATGTAATCATTTATGTCATTGACAATGTCCGATGTAGGTGCAAGTATCGCTCTTTCTTAGCTTGAAGATACGCAGGAACATTTAATCTATTAATGTGGTTATCTTTTACCTTTAGGAGCAAATCATCTGGGATCTCCACTTCTTGAACACCACTTTTTCAACTCCAATGTTGCCATCCCTGATCTTAAGAACCTACTTAATAAACTCTTCAGTTTGTTGTTTCCTAGTCATTCTAGGAAACACACCTGACGGGAACATAAATTAAAGATAAGGAAAAACACATACCTGAAATGACTAAAACATTAACGACAGAGCTTTGATCATAAGACACACTGGACGAGAACAACTCTGAAACATACATTGTTTATCCATTTTTTGGTGCACTCTATGAAATTTAAACAATCAAAATAGTAATTTCTAGAAATAATGCATGTACCAGGATTTGTGGATATGC
The DNA here is from genome assembly GCA_945859915.1 of Cuscuta epithymum. NCBI lineage: Eukaryota > Viridiplantae > Streptophyta > Magnoliopsida > Solanales > Convolvulaceae > Cuscuta > Cuscuta epithymum. The sequence continues at coordinate 801,396 of CAMAPF010000026.1, forward strand.
ACGTCATGCAACCTTGAAGTTTCTTCCAATGATGGGAAACCACTTCTATGTGGGTCTGCAATGTAAGAAGGTAGGTTATAATTATACTTGAGATAGTATGTTGCAGTAAAAACGTACACAAATCATCTACACTAGTTTTCAAGCCTGTGCGATGCACGGTGTTGGGATAATATGCCAGGCCCAGTGCCATCGGCCCGTTATCCCCGAGCTTTGGCCCAACTAGGCCCAAGACGCAGTCTCACGACGGGAATCGCCCCTTGCTCATTTATTTAGTGCAAATTACCCGCGCAGTCCACTTTTATACATTGTATTTCAATTATGTCCGTATCACTTTCTCTTTTCATAAATTTCTTTTCTATTTTCAATTGTGGATTTTTATTTCAGTTTTAGACCCCATCCTCCTACCTGCGTCTAGACATACATACGGAGTCCATATTAACCTCCGGCCTCCATCATTTCGGATTCCCTGACTTCCGTCTTGCCTCTGATCTCGCCTATACATCTGCATCTTATAATCTAGATTCTAGAGTATTTGAGTGCATTGGAGTTATTATCCACCTCACGATATCTCCGAAACTGTTATCGCTAGAATGGATGACACAACATTTGGAGAAAGAGGGGTCGTATCTCAGCTTCGACAAGTTGCGGTCAAAGCTTTGAGTTCACAGGTTGTGACATAGTTTCTCGGATTGATCGATCCCTTACCGCAACGATAATTCAGAACTTGATCAGAGAGCCGATTTACATGATTTGAATTCTCTATCGTAGGTATATAATATCTCTCAAGATTACCCTGTATATACGAAGTTTTATCTGCATCGTCATTTGAAACAACTAGTATTAGGGTTTTCTGAAAGTTTTTTTCTTCCTACTTTATGATATTTCAGCATTAGTTATTCAATAATAATTTAATTTCTTAGGATGTACTTTGTGCCTTCATTATGCAATGACTATTAACTCTATGATAACTGATATGCTAGATTAGTGTACATAAGAATGATTTGTTGTGTATTTGAGTATTTTTTGGATTCAAGAAAAAGTGATGGATTGGTAAAGTAGTATTAGTCAATTGACGGCACTTTAAACATATTTTGTTTTACTTCAACAACTGAAACTAAACTTTGACTTTATCTTTATTTAAGAGGCAAAAAATGGCTTCTTGTTTGGAGCTAACTATTTTTTTTTCAAGTTTGGAACTAACTATTAAGAACTCTTTTTCTGCTATGAACTGAACCTTGTTATAATTGTATCACTACTCTCATAATCTTATGGCAGCATCCAATGATGTAATACAAGTGCTTGGTGACTATATTTGTTATGTCTTGAGATAATCCGTTATTTCCATTTTGCTAAGTGAATAAACATTTGGCATTGCCTTTTGCCCGCTTTTCCAGGTTGATGATGTTCTCGAATCAAAGATAGATAGGAAGTTTCACTTGTTATGGACCTCTGTTCGCAGCTCCTTCTCCGGCAGAGCAACGATTAGCCAGGATTGGACACGGACGGCTGAGACACCTCGCGACCTCCGACCTGTAGCCCAGGATCCCAGTCTCTCTCTTCCCAGCCTGTAGATTCGGAAAGCAGCAGGACCGGTTGGAGGGGATGACCGCGGCCTATGGGGGTCTGGACTCCTCTTTCTCCTTGTATGGAGCATCCCAAGCTTGTAGGTCAAGTGCGGAGCGCCGAGAAACCTCTCTAATCCTAAGAGCGCAGAACTGTAAGCCTGTTGATGAAGTGATTGGGGATTAGCTCTCACACATTCTATGAATCAATCATCACAAATTGTAGATCAAGTGCAGAACCGGAGCAACTCCTCAACTTCTCAGATTCTTTCATCACTTAAAAAAAATCATTTTCCAGTCTGGAATTTAATGAGGTCCGACCTCACTTGGATTAAACGGGCGACGGCTCAAAAAAAAGAAAGAAAAAAAAAACAAAAAAAAGGAAAAGAAAAAGAAAAAAAAGGGTATATATATATATCACGCCCCGCTATCGGTGTTTAGTCGACCACGGCTCGACTCTCGGGCAAGGAAATGATCATACTACTTTCTAAGTCCGGGGTTAGCTGCTCGGTCAGGGCAGTTGTAGGACCGGCTTCCGGGTCGAAAAGGTATGCGAGAGGTCGCGCCCCGAGCCCCTCTCGTACATCCGTTGTCTAGCATTGCTGTCTAAACCGCTCACATGCATGTATGATCCAATCAACAATGCAACAACTATATGACCGGTCTTCGGACCGAAGGGATGCGAAAGGTCGTGCTCCGAGCCCCTTTCATATATCCATTGTCTAACGTTGGTAGGCTTAGCAGCCCACATACGCTCTTGACAGGATCAATGGTGCGGGTCCGTTCTGGTCTGATCATGCAGGGCCTTGCCCTTACGTTTGGTCGACTTCAGATCGACTTTCAGAAAGGGAAGAACCAAAATATTTCCTAAGTATGAAACTAGCTATACAAGTTAAGGTGGTGTAAGAACGACCTCCGGGTCGAAGGTATGCGAGAGGTCGTGGCCTGAGCCCCTCTCATACATCCGTTGTCCAATGGCTGGCCAAACAGCTTGCACAACTCGTTGGTCCTAGACCGACAGTGTGCGGGTCAGCCCCGCCTTACCTAGCAGGGCACAGTCAAGGTTGACCTTGTCAACTTTCTGCCCCTCGCGGCCTAGGTGGGGAGCCAGATCCCCGATAAGTTGTCCAAGTATTCTTGAATGAAAAACGACTAAGAAAATTGAAAGAACGAATGATGCATACATACAAGCTCAAGTGATAAATCAATCACGGAGAACAAGTCCGAGATCAACATTGCCCATCTTCTCCGCCTCATCACGGCTAGTCTGCATATCATGCCGGCCACAACTAAAAGAGAACAAGACATTTATTTGTGCCAATTGCAATCCTCCTTGGTCTGAAGCGAATCACGAACTTGCTCTGCGCGGAGAGCATATGTCTGGGAAGAAACGGGCTTCGTGAATTCTCGGGAAGCTTTGAACGTTGCAATTGCTTGCTGCCCCACATCCTTAGTCCGGGAAGAAAGAAGCTCGGAGAACTCTTGAGAATCTTTGAACGCCGCAATTGCTTGTTGCGCTGCATCCGCTAACGACGCCTTTAGTTGGTTATACTCGGACTTTAGCTGGTCACACTTTGATTAGAGATCGATCAGGGCTCTCTTATCATGTTCATTGCATGCAACAAGTATCCTCGGGGCTGCCTGAGCTCCATCCGCATGCTGCCGGGCTTGGGTAGCCTGCAGATGGGCTCCATCAGCCTGACGCTGGAGCTCCATACGCTGATCTTTCATAGCACGGAGCAATGCGTCCAGATACATCAGTCCCTGCAGAGAAAAAAGATCAGATGACAGGGAACATGGCTTAGCATCTCTCTTTGCAGCCAAGGCAGCAAGTTCGCTTCTCCGACCTGGCACATCTGCAAAGAAATGAACGAGGTGAGTAGGGATCCAACAAGTAGGGTTATTTCCCTTACCTACCCCAAGAAGCATACGACACTTTCGCTCCTCTAAGCAAGTGGCTCCTCACTAGAGGGGGAGGAATTGCGATTCTCCTTAGCACCATCGGAACCTGAGTGAGATATCAGGGGACGAGATTTAGCATCTTTCTTCGCTGCCAGGTTAGCAAGTTCACTTCTTCGACCCACCGTATCTGCAAGGAAATGAACGAAGTGAGCCTGGTACCCACTAATCGGATTATGCCTCTTTCCCGTCTTAAGAAGCAGCGTATACCTTTGCTCATCCCAGTAGGTGGCACTTTGTGAAGCAGGGGAGCTGCATGCTTCTCCCTGGCATCGGGAAGGGAAGCTGCGTGATTCTCCCGACCGGTTGTACCTGCAAGAAAACAAGCGAAGTAAGCTGGAGCTATACGGGTAGGATTGCCTTCCCTAACCCGACCTGAGAAGCAGTTCATACCCTTGCTCTTCCTGGCAATGAGTCGTCATCTACGTCAGAACCGAGTCAACACCGTCATCCCCATCTCAAGAACAATCAGATCCTCCTTCACTTGGATGATGATCGTTGTTTTGGATTCACAATCGGCCTACGATTTGCCATCCTCGTCAGGATCGGCTCAGTGCCATCATTCTCATTTCAAGATCGGTCGCATTCTCCTTTACATGGATGATGACCGCTGCTTGAGATTCATCACGGCCGCAATAAATGTCATAGTCCTGACTCTACAATCAGGCTAACCTGTCGTCCTTAAGGATGATGACTATTTCTTCATCACAAGCCTGATCTCAACCACTCCTTCAGCAAATGGCAGACTTTTGTAGATAACTTTCATGCTTTGGCTAGGATGCAGGGCAATCCAGACTTCTGTTGGTCTGGTCCTGACCCTCTGCTGATGATCGGCTTCGTGCCTTTACTCTTTCAAGTGAAATGGTGCAGACAGGGAAAGTATTTGCTTCTCCCCAGCATCAGGCAGAGAAGCTCTTAGCATCTCCCGACATTAGGCAGGGAAGGTGCATGCTTCTCCCCGACTTCATGTAGAGAAGATGAGAATCTTCCCGACATCATTCAAAGAAGCTGGGCATCTCACGGACATCAGGCGGAGGAACTCTTAGCATCCCCCAGCATCAGGTAGGGAAGGTGCGTGCCTCTCCCCAGCATCAGGTAGGGAAGGTGCGTGCCTCTCCCCGACATTATGTGGAGAACTTGTGTGCTTCTCCCCGACATTAGATGGACTTGCATTGGATGTCAAAGATCGAGACTTAGCATCTTTCATCGCATCCGAGGCAGCAAATGCGCTTCTCCGACCATCCATACCTACGAGGAAACGAAGGTCAGGGCAGCAAGTGCACTTCTCCGACCTACCATAACTATGAGGAAATGAATGTCAGGTCAGGGCAGCAAATGCGCTTCTCCAACCAACCATACCTATGAGGAAACGAACAGAGTAAGCGAGGATTTTGCCGGTTGGGTTATCTCCCCTTACCCGGCCTTAGGAGCACTTTATACATTCGCTCTTCTTGGAAAGTCGCAGTTCGTAGAGCAGGGAAGCTTCTCTATTTTCCCCAGCACCAGGCGGAGAAGCTCCGGGCTTCTTCCCTGCCTGAGACAGACCTTCATCTGACTTTGAAGGCCAAAACTTAGTATCTTGCACTGCAGCTAAAGTAGCGAGAGCACCTCTTTTACCTGCCATGTCTCTAACAGGTAATAATAGCAATCAACAGGGACTACTTATCATGGCGAACTACTCACTGCATCTATCTCGAGAACATCAGACGACCACTGCTCACAAGTGAAGACCGGTCTTTGTTATACCCTCGGCGGATGGCGACCATTGCAGCTGCACACAATGGCCTAAGATCTTACCCTTTAGCTCTATTTTGGGTACATTCAAAGAAGAGATCTCTCAACCGAAACAAGACCCTGGGCTGCTAATCGGACAAACAAGACCTAGGCTGCTGATCGGACGAACAAGACCTTAGGAGGCTAATCGGATAAACAAGACCTAAAACTGCTACCCAGGCGAAAGAAACCATATCCTCTCACAAGCAGCGGGGATCAATGTGCATAGTTATGCAACTACCCTCTCCCGGGCATACCTCGGCTCGGCATCATGGACAAACAGTTATGCGGGTGGTCTCTCCCGAGCATACATTGGCTCGACCGCCACCACTGGAAAACAAATGAGCGACTGGCCTTCCCGGAACATATCTCGGCTTACCAGTAAAGCAGACGCTCAATCAAGAACTGATGAGACTGACCATCCTCTATTTTATTTTGAGGTACCGGTGTACTCTTTTTCCTTCACTAGGATTTTTTCCCATCAGTTTTTTTCCTAGTAAGGTTTTAACGAGGCATCCCCTCATCATGAACAAAGGAAGAGGTCTTCCCGGTTGGAACAAAGGTTCTCCCTATTCATAGTACCACCATCACCCTCCATCGCTGAAAGAAATAATTAGAATGAGTCATTAGACTCGTTTCAAATGTCAACTGACAGATAGGTACTTAAGACATCTCTTGGGCCAAGTCGCCGCCATACCAATCGTTAAGTGCGCCATCTTAACAATTAGAGACCTTGCAACTCAAACACCAAAAGTTCTTAAGTACAAAACGTTTATGCTCATGGTTTTCAAAATCATTTTGAAATAGAGAGTTTTGAGACTTTATTATGAAGTTTATGGACTAAGGCTCTGATACCAATTAAATTGTCACGCCCCGGACCTACCCGGACACGTCAACAACCCGCCGTATAATACGAATAGTCAACCGCAGTCCAACACATTCATATTATACAAGGCGTCTTGAATATCATTCACACACATAACATCCATAAACAAACATAATAAGTAATTCATAACGCAGCGGAAAACATTGTTTAAAACAAAAGGGCCACACAAGGCTATTCATGAGCACGCAGGCTCTATAGTAAAATATCCATGAGCATGCTTAATATTGTTCAAAACAGAATGGAGAAGGCACGAACCACGTCTTCTCTCCAAAGGATCACCCGAGCAACGGGCACAGGTAGCAAGCTCGAGCCTCAACCTGAAATGGTGGTGGGACGCCCCCGAAGGGGTCAGTACTCTATACGGCTATAAAGTACTGGTGTGGATGGCATCTAAGGGATATACAACAAGTATTTCAAACACAAGACCCTCAAATAGGGTGATAATACAATATAGTGGTAACCCTAAGTTACCCCGTTTGAAAATATACTTACTTTATATAAAAGTCAAGTAGTCGGCCCGTGGGCCCATGTTCATTTAGAAATCACCATTCCCATTCCCCGTGACTATAAGCCATGACAATTCATAAGTTCATCACATTACCATTGCATAGCAAGGGCTCGGCCCAACTACATTTCTATGCAAACCACAATTTACGTCCTATCACATTTGCATAGCAAGGGCACGGCCCAACTACGTTTCTATGCAAATCACAATTTACATCCTATCACATTTGCATAGCAAGGACACGGCCCAACTACGTTTCTATGCAAATCACAATTTACATCCTATCACATTTGCATAGCAAGGGCACGGCCCAACTACGTTTCTATGCAAATCACAATTTACATCCTATCACATTTGCATAGCAAGGGCACGGCCCAACTACGTTTCTATGCAAATCACAATTTACATGGCAAGGGCACGGCCCAACTACGTTTCCATGCAAATCACCATTACATGGCAAAGGCACGGCCCAACTACATTTCCATGCAAATCACAATTACATGGCGAGGGCACGGCCCAACTACGTTTCCATGTAATCATAGAGTCCGGCTCTAATTGTTCATTATAGTCCAATTCCTAAGCAAACCTATGCCTAGAATTGACATCTCAATAATCTACCTTGGGTCATTCTTAATGACTGCCCATAACTTACCCTTAGCTTCATACTAAGTCATTTCATACACTTGAAGTACATTCAAGTGCATTCCATACAATCCAATACTTAGGATCACTTCTATCAACAATTTCAAATAATCACTAACTAGTATTTCAATACTATTAAGATTATTGTCATCATACAAATATCCTCATTTTGTAATTCTCTACATATTTATGTGTATGTAGCAGCAACTTAAACATTCAACCTCAATATATAAATATCCATTTATGTATCCACATGTTTAATACATGAGTAAAATCCCTATCCACATGTATCCCTAGTTCATTTATAACTCATTTAATCTCATATTATTCATACATCCTCAAATCATTTCCAATTTCATTCTTTGGGAACTATATCAATATTTCATCCATATTTAACCATCATAATCCATGAAAAATTATGATTTAGACATTTAGGTAATCTCATGCTTAACCTACAAGTTGTAAGCAATTAGATGTCGATACTCACCTCAAATGAGCTTTAAAACTTTCCTTTAAATGTGAAAGTTTTCCTAGTAATTTTTATCTGTTTGTGATTTGTTTTCTTGTGTTCATCTTTGTTGTTTCTTTTGACAATTTGTTTGAGTTTTAGCCTCTTTTTATGTCATTGGGTATGATTGGATCTATGGGAACAAGTTTGGCTATGTCAAGCCCACTACATGGTTAGCGATTCGTGTTGCTCTTTCAGGGGTGACCGTCTCAAAGTCTCACCATATGGTTACAGTCGTGGTTGTTGGAGTTTTAGTTGATGTCACTTTTATTTTCCCTTTGCTAGATGTAATAATCCTGAATCTTTTGATATGAATAGAGACCCGTTTTGATGAAAAAAAATGTTAGGCAATCAAAAATAGAATCTCGTAACTTTTTGGTAATGAAGGTTAGGCGATCTTGTTTAACAAAAAAGACATGGCCGGACCTTGGATTATTAAAAAGACCATAGAAATCTTGTTTAACAAAAGGTATAAAGATAACTAAATAATTGTTATATATACTGACATGGCAGGATTATGTGGCGCTTTGTATGCTCTTAAAAGTTCCTCTTATATATATATATATATAGGGTTAAGATCAGATACAAAGTATGTTTCCCATACAAAATGCAAAATCATCTCATCCGTCCAATTTTATAAAATCAAGGTTAAGATTTGTTTACATCCCTAAAAATCAGCCATAGTAATAGGGGGAATTTTTTTACTCCTATCCAATACATACGTTTTTTAACCCTAACCATATTAGTGGGGAGTTTTCTCATCCACACCATTCATCTCATTAATATGGATGGTCATGATTGGTTTGCACTTTGTAAATTAGGATTAGTTTGTACATGATCCTTAATATATATATATATATATATATATATATATATATATATATATATATATATATATATTGATTAGTATAGATTGGCACATCATGTATGAATCTATCGTTGTCCGTTTTAATACACTATTTTGAGGTGAGCCTGAAATGTATGAAAACATATGGATTACGTTGAAGTATTGATAAAAAAAGGAAAAAAATATAGTAAATCAAAATTAGATGTAACAGTTGTAACACAATGATAGAATAAGAGAATGATAAAAATACCGGTATTGGTTTAATACAAATCAGATTATTGAACTCAAGATTTTATAATTTTGCAAAAAAGGAAAATGTTACCCACCGTCCTTATCTTGACACATTAACACATCGTATAACATTGTACCCAGAGACGCACTAATTTTCATCTTTTTGGATTAAAATTCATTCAAAGCTCTAACACCGCCATAAAGTTGGATCGTATTATCAAATAAGACATATGATTTCCACTCTACTAAATGAGAAGTGTATTTAGTTAAAAAGTAACACTACATAGATAATGATTTTTACTACATCCATCCCTGAAAGGTTGGTCATGCTAACTTTTCCTTTTAAATGATGACAAACTTTGAATAATGATTTTAATCATTATATTTGTATGTAATTTATAAATTAAATACTTTTATGAAAATATATTTAATAAGCAACACTTTAATATAATTTTCATATTCAAAATAATTTCGTATTAGGCTAAAGGGTCAAATAGGTACATGAACTAACTTAAAGTGTTCAATTAACCCCTTATAAAGGAGTTTCTGCCCGGACGTCGCCAATTGGGGCGGTTCCCGGTGGAATTTTTTGATGAAATTTTTTGACCATCTTCTTCATTAAGTCTAGTTTACCCATACCAAATTTCAGCTAAAAATTCAACCAGGAAGGCAGTCGAATTATTTTCCGAAATGTACTGCGCTGTTTAATTTTTCAGAAAATCATTCGACTGCCTTCCCGGTTGAATTTTTAGCTGAAATTTGGTCTGGGTACACTAGACTTAATGAAGAAGATGTTCAAAAAAATTCATCAAAAAATTCCACCGGGAACCGCCCCAATTGGCGACATCCGGGCAGAAACTCCTATATAAGGGGCTAATTGAACACTTTAGGTTAGTTCATGTACCTATTTGACCCTTTAGCCTTTCGTATTAAGATATATAATCGGTTGAAATTGACTACCATCAACTAAGAAATATCAATTTTGACAAACTTTTTTTAGCCGGATAAAGTATTAAGAAATATTATAACTATACAAATGAGAAGTACAAAAATGTGGAGTGACATACCTTCATAAGGAATGGCAGTAGTGTGCTTTTCTCCAAGTTGTTCTGAATTTGGGTTAGTATTATATACGGAGTATCTAACTTGGTATTTTAATACATGTAGTCATGTTTTTAACGTGACTTATGTTTTTTTATTTGTCATGGTTTAGGTATGTTTGTAGAAGATCAAAAAATGATTTTTAGCTTTTACCTTAAAAAATGAAAAAAATTATTTTTAAGTGACAACTTTTGCTTAAATTAAACACTTAAAAGATAAAATCTAACAACTATTTTTTTTTACTTTCTCTATTACACAAAAAGCAAATATTTTACCAAACACATCAACTTTTAATTTTTGAAATCATTTTTTGTTGAACACTGCTAATTTTTATTATTACGCATTTTTTTGTCGTTGTTTCAACCTATGTTGTAAAAACCGGACCGGAGAGTGACCCGGCCACATGACTGGGTCACGGGTCAACCCGGACCCGGTGGGTCAACCCGGTCAACGCCGGAAAACCGGTCAATGAGTATACGTCTATATAATAATATTAAACATATAATTATATATAAAATTATAATAAAAATTAGTTATTATTCATAATAATCAACTAACAATACTACTTATTAAGCATTTAATACACTCTTATGATATTTGAATGTATATTTTGATCTTATAAAAATATATAATGATATTTTTATTTTTATTGTACATCTATATTATAATTTGGCATGATGTTCATTCTTAAATAAATATATAAATATATTACGTAGTTTTTCTTTTTAAGGTATTGAAATTGCAATTTTATTGGTATAAATAATGCATTAAAAATAAAAAAGAAATTACTTTTTTTGGTAAAAACACCCAAAAACTGGGTTTTACCGGGTTTTTCGGGTTTCTTGGGTTCGGGTCTTGACCGGGTTTTCCCGGGTCAGCCGAGTTTTTTTGGTTTTTGACCATTTTCGGGTTTTGAAAAAACCAAACCGGTTTTTTGTCCGGGTCAACCCGGCCGGGTCGGTTTTTTAAACATAGGTTTCAACTAATTGAGACCGATAAGTAAGCTTAATTGGCTATACATTTAAATTTGTTGTATTCTTTTATAGAATATTTTTTCTTATTGATGTTTTTTTTAATCCGTATGAACAAATTCCTAGCGAAAGGAATGTATTATTCCTAACCATGTATCATTTGTACCTCTAATTACGGAGTAATATTTTCATGTATTCTCAAACATGGAAAGTTGTTGTTTTGAGAGCACACACAATGTAGTGTTTTAAATCAATATCAATTACTCCCTCCGTCCCGGAATGTTGTTCCAATTGCGGATTACGAAGGTTGACCGACAATAAAGTTAAATGATCCCTGTGAAAACTCGGATTATTTTTAGTAAATAAAATTTACATATTCAGAAACTACATTAAACCCGCTACAAAGCCTGCAAAAAAAAAATCAATTTTCATAAAGTTTTGATACAAAAAGTAAGAGTTTAAGAGTGATTTAAGTTGACTCTCGAAAAGCGAAATGGTAGTAAATTTAGGGACAAAGGGAGTACTTTGTATTTAACTTCTTTCCTTTTTTGATACTTCAACACTTTAATGATCTGATTAAATTTGGAATGTAATTACATAATTTACATAACATGCCTTAAGATTATATCACTTGCAAAAAAAAAACAAAAACAAAAAAAAAACAAAAAAACTTGCAAAAACTTGGAGAGTTGTGCAGAATAGAGAGAAATGTGTAAGAAATGTTGTCAACCACAAATTCTTTACGAAAAAGGGAAAATGTAAGTTTTAATTGAGACATACTCCCTCCGTCCCCTTTTAAATGTCCCGGAAGAGAGTGACACGAGCTTTAAGAAAAGTGAGTTTGTGTGATTGATATTAATTGATAAAGTAAGAATAAAGTAAGAATGATTTTGAGCCGCACAAACTTTACCAAATAAGGTATGAGACAATTAAATAGGGACATCCCAATATCGTAAATGGGACATTTAAAAGGGGACGAATGGAGTACTAAAAAGGAAAGTTGGAAGTTTATTTAGGGACGAAGGAAGTACTTGAAATGTTTACTTAGGGGTGTTTGAAATTGATTCTGCTTCTACTTCTTTTTTAAAGCAGAAGCAGAATCAGTTTTCAGAAGCTGGCACCCCTAGCTTCTAAAAAAACTGATTCTGAGAGTAAATTAGAGCACCAGAAGTGCTTCTGAAATTTCACCCAAACACTCCATCTTCTGTTTCTGCTCCTTGAAGAAGCAGAATCAGTTTTGAGAATCAGATCCAAACACCCCTATTAGTAGAAGCTAGATTTAGAATTTTACCGAACGGGTTTTAAATACTCCGTAGGTTTTAACGAGAAATGCACCTGGACGAAAACACGTCAAATATTCTAAAAGATACCGGGGCAACTAGTTGATCTTTCTTTCATGCCGCCTCATCATCTCTTGAAACGTGACCATATACCCCAGACTCCTTCGGGCTGCTGGGCAACTGTGAACCTGAAGAAGCTGCACACAATCGGCATCTCATATGGCGGCCCCTCATCAGAAGACCATAATTCTTTCCCTCGTTTCTTTCCTCCTGTTCTCCTCGACGTCTCCCATTTATTCTGTCTCTGAAAAGGTTTCTCTGGATCTGTACTATGAATCCCTTTGCCCTTACTGTTCCAATTTCATAGTTAATTATTTAGTCAATATATTTGAAAATGGGATCATAGATATCGTCGATCTTACCCTCGTCCCCTGGGGTAATGCTAAGCTTCATGGAAACAACGACACCTTTACATGCCAGGTCCTTCATAACCCTTCCATTTTCATCACTCTTTGAGATTTTTGAATTGATGCACAATTGAAACACTTGAATTTCCTCTGTTTTTGCTGCAGCATGGTGCGGATGAGTGTTTGTTGAACACTGTAGAGGCTTGTGCTATTGATGCCTGGCCAGATGTGGTATGTTTCGGTTTGGTTATTAGCTCTTTAGTTCATTTGTGATTGAAGTACATAGTGCTTGTTTGGAAAGGTTTAGTTGCCTGAAATGACTGAATATGTTGGATAGTCCATTTCACCCAAATAAGTAATTCAAAAGCTACCTACGAGCTTTTTACTTTTTAATTTTGTACACCCAGTCATGTTTGAATCAAGATGTCTTTCTATATCAAGTTTAAATGAAGTGATCTTTGTGTAAGTCGTTGTTTATTTTGTGTGCTGAAAAGTAGAATAAGCAAATTTAACAAAAATGCTACCAAATTGTTTGATAATAGGAAAGCTCTTGTGTTCTTTTTATGCTATCTAAGTGTATCAAGGGGATTGCTTGGATTCATTTTGAGGGAACTTTTAAGATAACCTTTAGGTTTTTGGTATTATTCAAAAGTACCCTTGAAAATACATGGAAAACTTTCTGGAATATGACTAAAAAATAGTATATTTCCTTCTATATGATTACTGAAATTAATATGACTAAAATACCCTTTGTATTTAAGTGTGTTAAAATAATAAATGTTCACCGCTTTCGTCCAATTACATATACACTATATTTGCTGGTGTCACTGCCCTTCTTACATGTTCGTGTCAGGATCACTGTACTTCCCGTCGGAATCCCTTCCCCTGACGTTACTTCTCTTCCCACATACATGACTGCCCTTTGCTATTTATGTGGCATTTCTACTCAATGTTGTGAAACAACAATAACGGAATTCAAGAAGTGCATAGTGACACCAACTACCTTCGATTCACTTCATACCACTCACCCTCAATGCATTCATTCACTACATTAGTTCAGTCACCTAAGATTATAGCCAAAGAGGGTGGATAGATTAACTTGAGTACTGGTTTTCCTTGTGCACACCAGCTCGCCATTTTGAAATGTGATCCAGTGGATTTTCATTAGTAATGAATATGAGAAATGGTGGAAAAAATGAACTCTTTTGCCACTCCTAGTCTTGTTAACTAATTGAGTTTTAACATCTACCTGCAGAAAGAACACTTCCCGTTTATATATTGCGTGGAAAGCCTGGTCTACAACGGAAATTACAGTCAGTGGGAAACATGCTATGATAAATTGGTCAAGGATCCAAAGTCAGTTTCTGATTGTTATGCCTTAGGGAGGGGTAAAGAGGTTGACTTTCTGCTCCTATAGTCACATATCCTATTTATACTCATCATTCATTGTTAATGTTAAGTGATCATATCACATATGAAGTATAAAACTTAAAAACCAACCTTTGAGGTTTTGGACTACTACAAAAAATCCTATTTAAATTTTCTGAAGGATAGTTCTGATTTGCACTACACACTTAGGTTTATTTAAAAGAAAAGATTTCATTTTTTTTTCTCGTTGACCATATTCGATATTGCAGCTTGAGTTGAGCTATGCAGTGGAAACAAATGCCCTTGTGCCTCCTCATCAGTACGTGCCATGGGTAGTTGTGGATGGACAGCCCCTATATGAGGTCAGGCTCCTTCTGCTTAGTACAATGGACTTTGTAAATGACTGATCAGCTATTTCTCTCAGTTGGGCAATCAGCTTATACTGACATAACTGAATATTAGGGGAATTCAGATATTGTAGTCCAAATTTACCCCAAAATTTGACTTTACACTCTATTTTATCTTCTTTGGTGTTGCACCGCAAAGTCACACACAAGGCAAACTTGTGGAGCAAAATCTAATGAATATTATGGTATATAAACCTGGTGCGCAGAAGTTGAAGAAAATAAACATGAGCTGTAAAGTCAAGTAGTGAAGTAAAACCAGGACGAAAATACATTTTTTTTCTGAATATTAAGGGGCATCTCTCTCGCATATCAATTTTGGATAATAAATAAACCATTTTATGTATGCTGTTTGGCAGATGAAGTAAGTTGACAAGATCTACTATGACTGCCTATTCTTTTATCTCTTTTCAACTTCTTAAACAATAAGAGTATTTAAATCAACTTTGATGCTTATGCGAGTGAGTGATGCATAGCAAATTTTCATACCAAAGGTGAAGGATAGAAGTGTCGGTGACTAACTATATTGGTATTGAAGTATTGAATTGGTAATATAGTTATCATAGTTTTATGATGTTTTTACTCAGACTGTTTTCAGTCCCAGACCAGATGACCACACCAGACTTGGACCATTATAAATACATAGAGACCACACATTTACCATACCAGACCAATTTAGACCAGACCAACAAATTTCAGTCCAAGTAAAAACATCCTTAGTAGTACTGTAGTTTTTTTATCCCTATCAAGTTTAACTTTCAGCATAGGTTGAGGTCCATTATTTTCCTATACACACTGTAACTGTCCCAAGAAATTATGTTGTATGTTCAGAGCTACATCAATAAAAGGTTGTATTTTATGGAGTATGATTTAACAGTTACAATGTTCATGTTGCAGGATTATGAGAACTTCTTAAGCTACATCTGCAAAGCTTACAAGGGAAGCGCCGCAAATCCAATTTGCAGTGAATTGTCTGTAAAAGAAGGGATGATCAGTGTTGTCACCAATACTTTGGGTTATACCAAGAGAGCCACATACAAGTTGTAAAGACAGGTTTTTAGCACAAGTTGACTCAAAATTTCTCGTCTTTATGTTGTTGCTTAGTGTATGTAATGCTTGTATAATTAAAGGAGGGTGGCAGGGTGCTCTATAAGGCCACAAACAATGCCTTATCTATTGTAATGGAAGATCAGGAGGCATACTCTTTGCTTAGTGTATATATATCATATTGCTCTCTGAGTTTGAACTAAAAAACATTTTGTGGTCATGATTATAGACACATAAATGAGTTCAAGCCTTCTCTTTATTTATATCACTCCTGGTTCACTGCTTAGCTAATCAGCAATGGTGTCATAACAGTGACTAAAGAGGCAGAATATTTGAATTCAGTATAATGAACTAATGAACACCGATCTAGAAGGCCTTTAGGTTTGCCACGCTTTATGATAAATTTTTGAGTTTTTTTTTCTAGTACAATTATCTCGGGCTTAAGGATTTCAGGCCCGGTACCGGCCCGGGTTTGTACTGGGACCGGGTCGGGATTCAGGACAGACTGGGCAATAAATTAAAAAATAGTACAAGCAGACCCAGGTCCGGCTCAGGCCCAGGCAGGTCGGGCCCAAAAAATGAGCTCGTATGTTAGGCATATGGTGCAAAGGCCGAGTCATTACTTTAATAAAGTATATAAAAGGAGGCATACAGGAGCTGGGGTGAATTAGTGAATGACTTTATTTCAATTGGGTCCCTGCGTGGACTTATTACTATAAATAGATTTGGGGTAGCACTAATAAGGCAGGCTGTTATTTTCAAACTTGGATGTGGCTTGGAGAGTGGGCTTCTCTAACAGTCCCGTTGCTTGTACCCTACGTTGATCGTTTCCTTCAATAAACACTACTATTACTATATTTTCTCTGCAGATCTTCTCTATATTGTTACTGCTCTTGCTTAATTATTGTCAGTATTCTATCACTGGTATCAGAGCGTAAGCTCCTGGGGATCAGAACGGAAGTGCGGCGTCCGCAGAAGCTCACGCGTACTTGGTGGATGGTAAAAATTAGAGCCAAGATGGAACATCGTATGGAGGCTTTTGAGCAGGAGATGAGAGCTACCATCGCGAATCTCACTGTCGCGATGAATGAGCAGATCCAGAACAGCATATCGGCATCCATGGCAGCTTATCAGAACAGGAGGGAGCCTTCCAGAGGGAGATCGCGGACACCACATCTTCGTCGATCGCGATCACCGCATCACCAACGATCGCGAACGCCTCACAGCCCTTTACACTCGAGAGGTAACTCAGTTCATTCGCACCACCATAATCATCCGAGAAGTAATGAGAATAACAGGTTCCCCCTCCATACGGGTAGAAAAATAGATCTACCCTTGTTTAACGGAGATGGAGCCTATAACTGGATTGTGAGGATGGAGAGGTACTTCCGGCTGAACCTAATTGAGGAAGGTGACAAGGTAGAAGCATCTGTTGTCGCTATGGAAGAACGGGCCCTCAACTGGTTCCAGTGGTGGGAGACCCAAACGGAGGAGCGGAACTGGGAAGCTTTGAAGGAAGCCATTATACGCAGATTTCAACCAGATTTGATCCAAAACCCTTATGGACCAATGCTGAGTCTTAAACAACGAGGTACAGTGAAGGAATATAGAGAAGAGTTTGAGATGGTTATTGCTCCGCAAAGAAATATTGACAGGGATATATTGAAGGGAATTTTCATTAATGGGCTTAAGCCGGAGATTAAGTCTGAGCTGAAACTATTCAATTCAAGGTCCTTGGCTGAAATCTTCTATTATACAAAAGCAAGATGAAAAATGAACAGTGTTCCCGCCCAAAGAGATGGGCCAAATACGGGTCGGGCTACAGAAAACGGGTCTGGGTTGTATGCTGATCAAAAGTACAATTCATTAAATGCTGCATTCATTGCTGAGTTGCTACACCGATATCCCTGCACTTTAGTCCAATGAATATTAGGTAGAAAGTGTATATGAGCTGTCCATGGGTGGCGGAGATCAAGGTAAATCTACTTTAGTGAGATTGTGTGGTACGAAATTATTGAGCCATGTGCCTGTCCATTCAAATATCATGTCAGTAATTTTAAAAAGCCAATGCATCCTATTGACCGATGGTCAATGTTATACAAATGCAAAGTAGTTTTAGATTCGTAGTATATATATATATATATATATATATATATATATATATATATATATATGCGTGTGTTTTTTCATTAGTGGGCATCCAGTGAGTGAGTATGAATATTGTAGTATAAATATGTCCAACAATGGAAGGGATATGTATGAGGTAGAGCATTTTAGGAGGGAGAGCCAACATCAGTTCTTTTCATCCATGACAGGTATATCATGTCATATAAATTTTTTTGAAAAATTATATAGATCAAAACAGTGTTTGAAGTAGTGTTTATTTAAGCTTAATAATCTCCAAAATCAATATGAGATCATGCCATTGTGTATAAAAATGCAGGCTAAAAGTACTCCTCAAGAACAAAACAAAGAAAAAAGTACTAGCTGCTATTGACCTCTTAATGCAGGAGTATTAATCAGTTTTCGCTTAGCACTGATCATTTATCAATACAAAATGTGATAAGCGACTTTTTATTGTCATGTATCATGTGTTATGTATCCTATGTTATGATGTTCTATTTCTTTCAAGAAAGATGTTATACTATTTTATTAATGCATGTCTAACTCATGGGTAATTTATCTTATTACTTTTCTGCTAAAAATGGTTGAGCAAGTGAATTAGTGATGGGCAATTTTCTTTTGCAGGTTACATATGCTAAAAAAACTGGGAAACCAGTGAGTGCTAGAATCAGCAACTAAACGAGAGGGGCTAATTAGAACCAAGGGTTTATTTCATGAATGAAAAACAAGTTTATTTCATAAAATTCAGAGCTATCACATGTTTTTGTAGCAAGTAAAGGTTACTGAAATAACAGAATGATAATCGGAAATGAGATTCATAACTGCCTTTGAAACTGCACAGTCTTTGAACCTGGATATCCTATATATATTAATCTAATTAATATTTACATTTTCCTATGAATATTGCATGATTGGCAACCATATTAAGGACCCAAAACCTGTTAATTCTGCATTGTATATACCATAACCTAATAACTAAAAATAAGAAAAAGACATCTAGATCCGCCAACAAACCCTGCAAGATTAATGGTGAATGAGATTCCGGAATAAGAAAATATTAATACCAATATTATGGAATAAAAATATTTTTTTTCTATATTTGAAAAAACATTATGAGCATTACGAAAAGCACCAAAATGAAGTGTGGCTGATATGAGCATATGTGTACAAATCAGATAACCAATTTAGATACAATTCACTGTAAAAGACAAAATAAAATCAGAAATTAGATAAGAATTGTAATAAATACAATAAAAATATCACAAATTAAAATAGATACACAAAGTAAACATATACTACATCAATTATAGGAATAGGGTTTAGTTCAAAGTCATTATGTTTAAAGTATGATTCTGAGTAGCAGAACCAAAATGAGTTTAACAATATTTAACAAACAATAGATTTTGAAGTGCTCTTTCGCAGGTTAGAGAAATAAACAACATTCTGATTTTGTAAATAAGATTACACCCCATGACATTGAAATATTTTTGTTGGGCTTGATAAAGAAGACCTGGTATTTGATATTTTACTTAGCAGGGCTGTCAAGTAGGACCAACTAAGTTTAATGCAAATCATAAAGAAATATAAATAATTTATATATGTGCGTGTGTTTGTACCAAAATCAAAAGAGAAGTAAAGATCATAGCGATGAACAGAATATGATAATATCATTTTGTAAAATAGAAATATATAATAGATTTAGTAAAATATAAGCACAAAGTATTATAATGGATATAAGAAAATCCGAATATATATATATATATAGACACACACATCACAATCTCGAGTCATACATACAAAATCAAAACTGATACAAATATAGTAAGTGATATAGATGCAAAAAATCAAATTAAAGGAAGGAGATGTAAGGAATATACCCATCGATCTGCTCTAAGCCACCGCCAACGTTCAGATGTTCAGGTAAGGGGTAGATCCCATAATAAATAGCAGTCACAACATTATTGAACCACCGAAATAGTCAGATAGGAGGAAAATTATCAACGATGATAAACAATAAAAAAGGCTTTGAGAAGAAATCACAGCGAGAAGTAACGAGAGCATAGCAACTTGCGCTAAGAGAGGTTATCGGATGGTCTGAAGATTCTTTAGATTGGTTGTACGGATGAAATAAAGTGGCTGATGGGAAATGTAATCTTATACTCCGTCGAGTGTATAGCTTAGGGTTTAAAATGGGTCAGTGTAAATGGTGAGTGTTGGTGGGCAGTGGGCTGAGCTGGGCTCATATGGGCTGATAAGGTCTGGATTGATAACAGACGGAGTATTAATTATTATTGCTAATAAGTTTAAAATGCATATATATTGTAATAAAAATAGAGGTATTGTGTAAAATGCATATATATTGTATAAAAAATGGGGGTATTGACAATTTGTATTTATTTTTATCAAATAAAAAATTATTTGCAATTATTTATGTTGTTATTTAAAAGTGCATGTCCTGAATTGTGTAAAAAGGTGTTTAAAATTTGATGCTAAAAATATTTGTGGGAAAATTATGGGTTCAGAATTTCTTAAAAATTATATAAAAAAAAAAGGTTTTATTTGTGGAAAAACTCAGAACCGGCTTTTTCCGGGTTTACGGGGGGTTTGGCGTCCGGGTCCAGACCGGGTTTTTGCGGGTCAATCGGAGTTTTTCCGGGTTTTAACTAATCGAACAAGACTTTGACCCGACCAGTTCGGGTCAGTTTTTTAAACACAACTAATAGTATTAACAACTCATTTTATATAATAATTACTTAATATATGTCCGTGCATCGCACGGGTGAGAATCTAGTTATGGATACATCACTGTTGATTGAGACCAGGAATGAGGCCCTCTATCTGCGGAATAAGGAGGAAGATAAATCAAACTGGAAGGAGAAGGGACCT
The DNA here is from genome assembly GCA_945859915.1 of Cuscuta epithymum. NCBI lineage: Eukaryota > Viridiplantae > Streptophyta > Magnoliopsida > Solanales > Convolvulaceae > Cuscuta > Cuscuta epithymum. The sequence continues at coordinate 821,897 of CAMAPF010000026.1, forward strand.
GCACCTGCTAGGTATCAAGCTTGGGGAGAGGGTTATAAACCCAAATCTGGCAGTACTGGGTTTAACAATGCTGGGAAGATTGGAGGGGAAAACAAGAATAACCAGACCTGGTTTACTACGGGGAGGAAGATAACAGAGATTAATCCATCTGGAATTAAATGAGTAGGGCCCCAACTCTCTCAGGAAGAATTCCAGGATAGGAGCAGAAAGGGCTTGTGTTTCAAGTGTGGGGAGAAATGGAACAAAGAGCATACTTGCAAGTTGAAGCATTACAAACTACTATTAGTAGACGATTCAGAAGGGGAAGAGGAATTGAAGGAAGAAGAAGAACCTGAAATTGCAGAGCCTGAAAGGATCAATATGGAATCCAAATCCATGCAGCTCTCTATTATGAGCAAGGAAGGGATTCCCTCAATGAAAACCTTCAAAGTGCAAGGAATTCTGAAATGGGATCAAGGAGAAAAACAAGTGGAAGTGTTGATTGATAGTGGGGCTTCCCACAATTTCATTTCTCAGAAATTAGTGGAACACTTCAACTTACCTTATCACACTATCAATGGTTACACAGTACAGATTGGAAATGGTGATAAAATTTCCAATAGGGGCAGGTGTGAGAAGTTGACACTGAGTATGCAAGGGGCTCAAATCCAACAAAACTTCTACATATTAGATCTGGGAGGAACTGATCTGGTCCTCGGTATGGAGTGGCTAGCTAGCTTGGGAGATGTACAAGTCAACTTTCAGAAACTTAGCATAAAGTGGCAGCAGTCTGGGTCAACTCAGAGTATTCAGGGGGATCCTGAGCTCAACTCTATTGAAATATCGCTGAGTAGTATGTCACAGATTCTCAAAGATGTGGGGGATGGCTACATGGTATTCTATGGGAGGCAATCTTAGCTGAATTTCCTGAAGTAACAGCTCCCATACAAGGATTACCTCCCACCAGAGCATGTGACCATGTTATAAACATCAAAGAAGGAGCTGAAATACCTAACATAAGGCCCTATAGGTATCCACAATATCAGAAGGATGAGATTGAAAGAATCATCAGGGAAATGCTTCAATCCGGGATTATACAGCCTAGCAACAGCCCATACAGCAGCCCTATTTTGCTTGCCAAGAAAAAGGATGGTGGCTGGCGTTTCTGTGGTGATTACAGGGCCTTAAACAGAATCACCATACGTGACAAATATCCCATACCTATCATTGAAGAGTTGTTGGATGAGCTAGGGGGGCTAAAATCTTTTCGAAGCTAGACCTGAAGTCGGGATATCACCAAATCAGAATGCATGAAGCTGACATCCAGAAGACAGCCTTTCGTACCCATGAGGGTCATTATGAGTATTTGGTGATGCCTTTCGGCTTAACCAATGCTCCCTCTACCTTTCAAGCGCTGATGAATCAGGTATTAAGACCTTTTCTGAGAAAATTTGCACTCGTCTTCTTCGATGATATCCTGATTTACAGCAATAATAAGGAAGACCATAAAGGACATTTAAGGGGAGTACTATCTGCTTTAAGGGATAATCAGCTGGTGATTAATCTTAAGAAATGTTCCTTTGGCCAATACAAGCTGGTATACTTAGGACACATCATTTCTGGGGAAGGTGTGTCGGCTGATCCAGCTAAGGTTGAGGCTATGGTGAACTGGCCCCAGCCCAAGGATTTGAAGGGACTGAGAGGTTTCCTAGGGCTGACAGGGTACTACAGACGGTTTGTGCAAGGATATAGTAAAATTGCCTTTCCCCTTACATAATTGTTGAGGAAGGATAATTTTCTATGGACTGAACAAGCTACCAATGCTTTTGAGGAGCTCAAAATGGCCATGACCACTCTGCCAGTATTAGCAGCCCCAGATTTTAACAAACTCTTTATTGTAGAATCAGATGCTTCTGGGACAGGCCTGGGGGCAGTCCTCATGCAGGAAGGAAGGCCCATTGCCTATATGAGCAAGGTATTATCCAAAAGAAACCAAAGCAGGTCGGTTTATGAAAGGGAACTTATGGCCATTGTCTTGGCAATTCAGAAGTGGAGGCCCTATTTGCTATGCAGGCAGTTTGAGATTCATACAGATCAGAAAAGTCTGAAATTTCTTACTGAGCAAAGAGTGATGGGAGAGGAACAACAGAGGTGGACTTCAAAGTTGCTGGGATACAACTTTATCATTAAATACAAGCCGGGAGCAGAAAACAAAGCGGCTGATGCTTTATCCAGGATATCTCAGTTGCAGGCCTTATCTATTGTGACATGCCAAGAATGGGCTGGCCTGGAGGATGAGTTGAGGTCAGATCCTTATTGCTATGAACTCATTCAGAAGGTGTTGTCTCAACCCGATAAATACTCTGATTATCAGTTGAGGAAGGGGTTGGTATATTATAAAAAAAGGTTGGTATTACCTAGGCAGTCTCCCAGAGTCCTCAAAATTTTGAATGAATACCATGATTCTGCAACTGGGGGGCACTCAGGTTATTTCCGGACTATGAAAAGAATTACTAATCTATTCTTTTGGCATGGTATGAGGGGTGATATAAAACAGTATGTGGAGGAGTGCTATTTGTCAGGCTAATAAATACCAAGCATTAAGGCCTGCTGGATTGCTACAGCCTCTACCTATCCCTCAGCATATTTGGTCAGACATTAGCATGAATTTTATTGGAGGCTTGCCTAAATCACAGGGTAAGGATACAATTATGGTTATTGTGGATAGGTTGACTAAATCAGCTCATTTTCTGGCCTTAGCACACCCTTTTAATGCCAAAGAGGTGGCTGAAATATTCACAAGGGAGGTTGTCAAGCTGCATGGGTTTCCCAAAACAATTGTGAGTGATCGGGACAATATTTTCCCGAGTAATTTCTGGTCTGAACTCTTCCGATTGGCTGGAACACAACTAAAGTACAGCACTGCTTACCACTAGTGCTGGACTCGGGCCGGGCGGCCCGGCCCGGAACCGGCCTGGCCCGGTTACTGTTTGGCCCGGCCCGGCCCGGGGCCCGGTGGGTCCACCGGTTCGGTTCGGCCCGGCCCGGCTGCTGGGCGGTTCGGGCCCGGGCCCAGGTTTTGGTGAACCGGCCCGGCCGGTTCGGGCCCGGTCCGGGCCGGATTTTATTTTATTTTTTTTTAAATTTTTTTAAGTTTTAGGTTGGATTAAGTATTTTGGGCCATTTGAGGTGGTTTGGGATGGTTTGGGGTTGAGGGGGAGGGGATTAAATAGGAGAACAAAAAAAAAAAAAAATAATTGGGCCGGTTCGGCCCGGCCCGGCCCGGCCCGGCCCGGTTTGGCCCGGAACCGGCCACCGGAAGATCGGGCTCGGGCCTCCCTTTCCTGGCCCGAGGCCCGGCCGGGCCCAGGCCCGAACCGGGCCCGAACCGGCCCGAGTCCAGCACTACTTACCACCCTCAAACTGACAGACAAACTGAGGTGGTAAACAGATGCTTAGAAACTTATCTGAGATGTTTGACAGGAAAAAAGCCCAAACAATGGGTCCAATGGCTGGCGTGGGCTGAGTATTGGTACAATACAAATTACCATACTTCACTGAAGATGACTTCTTACAAAGCCTTGTATGGACAGGATCCACCTCCTATTATTAGAGGTGATGCCAGTTTGACTGCTGTTGAAGAAGTATCCAAATTGACTGCTCAAAGAAATGAAATGTTGGCTGAACTGAAAGAGAACTTAGAGAGGGCCCAAAATCAGATGAAGCATAGAAGGGATATGCTATTAGAAGTGGGGGACCTGGTATACTTGAAAATTCAGCCATATAAGCTAAGAAGTTTAGCTAAAAGGTTGAATCAGAAGTTGAGCCCGAGATACTATGGGCCTTTTGAAGTACTTGAGAAAATAAGTGCAGTAGCCTTCAAGCTGAAATTGCCAGAAGTGAGTAGGGTGCATCCGGTGTTCCACATCTCACTACTGAAGAAGGCCATATCTCCTACAAATTCTTTCCAACCCTTGCCTAAATGTCTGAATGATGAATGGGAATTGCAGGTGATTCCGGAAGCAATATTGGACTCCAGAGCAAATAAGGATGGAAAGATGGAGGTTCTGGTACACTGGAAGGACTTGCCAGGATTTGAAGACTCTTGGGAGTTATTACAGGCCTTGACAGATTCTTTCCAGACTTTCACCTTGGGGACAAGGTGAATTTTCAGGGGGGGAGTAATGTTAGGCATATGGTGCAAAGGCCGAGTCATTACTTTAATAAAGTATATAAAAGGAGGCATACAGGAGCTGGGGTGAATTAATGAATGACTTTATTTCAATTGGGTCCCTGCGTGGACTTATTACTATAAATAGATTTGGGGTAGCACTAATAAGGCAGGCTGTTATTTTCAGACTTGGATGTGGCTTGGAGAGTGGGCTTCTCTAACAGTCCCGTTGCTTGTACCCTACGTTGATCGTTTCCTTCAATAAACACTACTATTACTCTATTTTCTCTGCAGATCTTCTCTATATTGTTACTGGTCTTGCTTAATTATTGTCAGTATTCTATCATCGTAGTCCACCCTTATAGACACCAGGCCGGGCTCCGGACCCGGGCCTTTACAGTACTGGGCCCGGGTTGGGTTGACCCGTCCCAGTCCATCCCTATTCTGGACTTCTGTTTGTGCCTCAGATTAGCATTGCATGTTAGTATGTTAGTGAGTTAGTCTGCGTGTTGTTTTGGATACGCGTATTCGTCTACGGCTATGTGTATCAGACGTATATATAATTCCATAATTAAGTCCATTTTTTAAAATTAAATTATGTATACAAACCCAATAAGTACATGACATGGATCAACGGGTATCAATATGCAAAATGGTTTTTTCAACAGAAAGTGAAGGATAGTTTTAGGGTAGACAAAAAGCTAAACTTGCGGATATTTTACCGGAAAATAAAGTAAATAATATTTCTCATAAACTGTATGTGTGTAGATTTTGGATCGATTTGATTGGAAATCTAATGGTTCTAAAGTTATTAACAATGTAATACTACATATATTTTTCCTTGGATGGTTTTCCCTCCATTCCTGAAATAATATTTGTCATCACGATATTAATCTATTCAATGCCATTTATTTTTATTTTTCTTAATTTGTTTATAAAAATTTATCATATTCAATTTTTAAACAGTAAAAAATATTGTGATATTTTAAGCTTTGACTGCCCAATAAAAATTCTTTATCCCTGTTCCTTTTAACAATACATTTCTGACTTCACAACCCCCGTATGTAGGCACACCTTATGCTTTGCATTAGGGAAATGTGTAGAATTTTAATCAGTAGCTAGGTGAAATGTTATATTTCCCATCTGAATTGGATCAAACTCGCTTCTTGCTGAAGGATTTATCACTATGGCATTCATTCAATTTTGATATATGAAATTCATTTGATTGACACCTGATGTAAAACCCCCATCCAAAACAATATTTTGGCCAGTTATGAATCCAGAATCTTGGCTAGCCAGGAACAGGACAGCTTGAGCTACATCTTCCATGGTTCCTCCTCTTCCTACTAACAGACTCCCCCGTTCTCCAACAATTCTCCCCACTTCTTCTGCGTCCATCTTCCCAACGAACCTCCCGAAAGCACTCACCAGCATCTCCGAGGGGACACCGTGCGGGGAAACACAGTTCACCCGAATCCCGTATTGCCCGAGCTCGCATGCTGCACTCTTCACCAGCCCCAGGATTGCTGCTTTTGACAATGAGTAAGGGTGTGAAGCCAAACCACCCATGACAGCTGCTGAGCTTGATGAGCATATGATCGTACCACCGCTACCTTTGCCTCCTGCCACCATCGCCCGCGCCGCGTGTTTGATTCCGTGAACCACCCCGTTGAGGTTCACGGCTAGCAGGTTCGCTAGCTTATCCATTTTTAGGTTCATGATACTCCCGCTTGGTCCTATATTTATGAAGTACTTATGTTAACAGTCCCGTTTTTTGTGTATAGCATAATTGTAGACAGATTGGGATATATCGTCATATTTAGAGAAAAGACTTCCATTTTAGTGTTGTATGTAAAATAGTTGCTACATTTCCTAATCACATTTTTAATGATCTTTATAGATTCCATTTGAATTGTGACCTGCAATGCCCGCATTGTTGAACATTATGTCGAGCTTTCCTTTCCAATCCAATGCAAGATTCACGGCAGATTCGACATCGGCTTCATTCGAAACATCACAATGGATATATCGACCCCCAATCGATTCGGCCAGAGGGGACCCTAGCTCATCAAGAATGTCAGCGATGACTACATCAACACCATTTTTTGCTAGTAACTTTGCTGTTTTGGCTCCTATCCCTCTTGCTCCCCCAGTTATAATTGCAACTTTGCCGTCTAAAAATGACCTGAATTAAGCCCAGAGTTAACTAAGTATGCTGATACAAACTAACATATAGAACATTAAATTAAAGGGCAATTGGACTTTGCACTGCAACTTTCTAACAAAAAGTTGAATTTGCGATATTTTTCAAAACATGAAAATCTGTACTGTCTAAGTTCAAAGGGTTAATAGTGGGTTGCAAACACCAATTTGAAATTAAATATGATTTACATGTAATTTTTAGGGTGTAATTTTATGATTTGAAAGTAATGTGCAAATTCAAACCTGATAAAACTTTACACTGAGAACTCTAATTTCCCCTTAAACTAATCCTCTTATATATCAAGTAAAGTTGGTGTCTTTGGAACAAGCAAAAGAGATGCAACTTTATAACGCAATAAAAACTAACCTTTTGGAAGATAACATTTGAGAGCCTTCACATGTTTTGCTACTTACATCCATTCAGATGAGAGACAAAGCATTTGTTGAAGATGGAGATGCATAATGCGGAATATTAGCAAAGCATTTATAGGACTTGCTTACTTGCAAGGGGGGAATGACATGAGTAACTAAATAAACATTTCCATGAATTGATGAAGAAATTCACAGTCTTGTCATTTCATTCATCTACTTCCTACCTAAAAAAGATTAATATCCTGCATAGTTGAAGATAATTAGGGCGTGTTTGGTCGGATGATCTAATTGTGAACTTTGTCTAAAATTGACGTTATTGGCTTTAAAACTATAATAAAATGAAATAATCAAATATTGTTAGAATCTGTGATAGTAAAAATGACACCTTTTAAGAGACCGAATATATTTGAATTTCTTCTCCATCTATCAACCCAATTGCCTTAACTACCACCGGAAATATATTAATAGAAATTTCTAAATACTCTCAAGATGTAATCGCAAAAATCAAAATGACGTGTGAGACGGTGAAGGTATGACCGTATGACTAAGGGAGTGTTTGCAATCACTTTAAAAAAGCACTTCTCAGCTTTTGACTTAAAAAAGCACTTATTTAGCAAACACTACCAATTTTTACTTTTTCTCGGCTTGCGTGTGAAAAGTGCTTTTTCCCTTTCTATTACACAAAAAACACTTATTTTACCAAACACTACCAACTTTTACTTTTCAAAATCATTTTTTTCTCAAACACTATCAACTTTTCCTACTAATCACTTTTTCCTTACATCTCCAAAAGTGCTTTTTTTAAACAGAAGCAGTTGCAAACACTCCCTAAGAGTGATATAATGAAATAACTAAAAGGGACAACGGAATGACTATATGCATGATCACTTTTATAAACTTTTTAAAAGTGATCACATTTATATCATTAAGCACAGTTAGGCTTACTATGCTATTTTTAATGTTGTTGCATTGAACTTCAGTTTATAAGGAAAATTAAACTTGTACACAAATACCCCTCTAGTTGCCTGTGTACACAAGCAATTCATTAAAAAATCAATAGTTGTTTGTGCACATAGAATGACTGTGTACAATTTTGTGTACAAATTTTGTGTGCAATAAGAATGACTGAGTGTATAATTGACAATAAACATCGGCAATTGAGAGGTAAACTATTCATATGCACTACCAAAATTATTTTATTTAATTAGTTTTTTTTATTGATATATTTAATGACCGTAGGCATGTAACTTGGTTCATTACTAATTAAATGTAGAAATAGATAAAGTTGAAATATTTGTTTTTGAAAAAGAACAGACTTAAATATATATATAAGGATAAAAAGAATAATAATAATTGTAATGCTCAAAGTTACAAAGGGACAAGATATGAAATCAAACGATTCAAAGATCAAATATTCATCAACCCCGTAAAAATATACTCTCATAGTTGAAGTGTTTGATAAAAAAGTGATTTTTGATGGAATATTTTGTTAAAGTACACAATTGCCCTTGCATCAACAAAATTGGAAGTCGTTCTCCCTATTATTTCCTCCGGAAGCGTCAATGCGTCATCAACTCACAAGAATCGTTTTTTGCCCTTTTGTGTGGATTTGAGATCCAAAGTCTGTCCAGCCGCCATGGGAGGCTGCAAGGTGCAGTTATTCTGTGAGAAATGCACGAAAAGTCAAGAAATCTAGAAGACCAGAACCCCAAGACCTTCAATATATAATCAAATTAAACCCTCTGTCGCATGTCTCTGTTTTGCCCACTTGAATTTGCAGATGGAAGAATGGTAATTGAGAGGGAAGAGTTTGGAATGGATTGAAGAAGAGGTGAGGTTTTTGGATGATGGAAGGACTAGTCTACTCTAGCTTATGAGCTTTGGAACGACGGAATGGTGGGTCTGTAGTTCTTTACGGTGCTTGTGGGGACGAAGGGTGTTTTTGAATTAATCCATATATTTAGAAATAAAAACATCCCAAAAGTTGATGTTATTTACGGAAATACCAAGAAGCAGAAAAAAGCATGCCCAGACCTGCTTTTAGCTTTTGGCTTAAAACTGATTAAATTAAGCTGAATTTTTCTTTTGCAAACACTTCGTTTAGCTTTTACTCCCCAAAAAGCTGAAAGTGCTTTTTTTAAGCATTGGCAAACACACCTTTAGCCGGTCCCAATATATCACCCCACTTGTTATTTTTTATTTTGAGTTAAAGACCGACGACGATCCCGGTTAGTGATTTTTGGAACTAGAATCAGGCAGTCCGATCTTTTATTTTTGGTTTTCAAAAGTTTGTAAGCATCTCAAGAGAGGTATAAATTCATTTAAAAGTTAAAAAGGGCAGAGAAGGAATTGTGCCATTGTGAGGGTTTAAAAACATATAAAAAATAAAACCAATTAAAAAACTAGGATCGAGAATGACCGAGTGACCGAAACCGCTATACCCGTCGCCGGTCCCGGTTCTAGGGTAGCTAACATCCGAGACCGGTAGGTCGATTCCAGTGCAATAGCCAATAAGTTATCGACAAGAGAAAATTAAGAGCATATCAACTTGACCATCCACCAAATGTTATCTTCATCCGGTCTAACCAACCACCATAAGTGAACCATCACAAAATTTGCAAAAATCATTTGATCTAACTAGCCATTTGTGACGATCTAATAGAACACTACCTTCCCTTTTTTATAGCACGATGGGGTTCACGAGGAGGGGACTGATCAAAGCAACAAAATCACCGTCAATCGGTGTTAATTTAAATTCTACATAAATCGGGCAGAACCAATTTTCTAATCCACCAACTATAAAACTCAACCACCCTATTGGTTTTTTGAAGAAAGGTTAATTGACGAATATGAGACAATCATATAAAGCTTGTTAATGGTAAAAACCGGCACATGAAGCATTTTCCAGTGCTCCATCAGTCATTGAATGACGAATTTAGTACAAAAAGATCTTTTCTCACAAGACTTTCTACTTTCTAGACGTGTTACTCTACGACCCATATGAGAGAAAGTTATTTTTACAAAATTTTAAAAATATTTCACAAAGGATATTTGAAGAACCGATGTTAAATAAACTAACGGATCGGAGTATGTTACTAATTTTATACAGTACTCCACATCAATTGTAGATTTACCCGACGTAAAATCAAAAGCGGTGTAGTGTTTGGGATTAGAACTCCCCAGTTCCCAAATAGCTTTGCAAAAAAAAAAAACTTCCTAAAGTAGTACTCCGTAGTAGTGATTGAGCTCTATTTGGAAAATAAGATAACAAATAATAGTCCTGAATTTTGTCCTTCTTATGTGCTATTTATAGAATTTTGTCGATGATATTTTAAAGAGAACACTGTCAAATAGGTCCTCGAACTTTCATAAAAAAGTCAATTAAGTCCTTTTTTAAGATGCTCTGTCCGGCCGCCGCGATTTGGGGCGGTTCCCGTTGGAATTTTTTAATGAATTTTTTTGAGCATCTTATTAATCAAGTCTAGTTTAGTCATACCAAATTTGAGCTAAAACTTCAATCGGGAACGCATTCAAATTAATTCTTGAAGATAATTGTGCAGTTAAATGAGCAGTTATCTTTAAGAAATAATTTGAATGCGTTCCCAATTGAACTTTTAGCTCAAATTTGGTATGAGTAAACTAGACTTGATGAATAAGATGCTCAAAAAATTTCATCAAAAAATTCCACTGGAAACAGCCCCAAATCGCGACGGCAGGACAGAGCATCCTAAAAAAGGACTTAATTGACTTTTATATAAAAGTTCGAGGACCTATTTGACAGTTTTCCCTATTTTAAATTATAAAACTAGATAATAAAAGGTAATTAAGAATTTTTATCACTTTTAAGTTTTAACCCACCAACTATTATGTCGAATATGTCCATGACGCTAGTGGTACTCGATTTTTAATTTTTTCACTTGTGATAATTGGATATTGTGTGAAGATACTTTTGGTACCCGTTTTTAAAATTTTCTATATTTAATCATTCGACTTTAATACAAGTCTTACTTTTAGTCCTTTAAGTATTATCCATTTTTAGTCCCCACTCATTGTACCAAAATCAAGTGGAAGGACCTAAAATGTCAATATGAAAATACTCAACACACTGGATATGCAGAATTTTAAAGTCGTGAACTAAAAGTTCTCTTACACAATAATCGAATGATTAAAAATAAAAATAAAAAATAAAAAATAAAAATTGAGTTCCAAAAGTGTCAAACACAATGATCATGGACCAACGGTTGAAAAAGCTCAGTAATTAATGATAAGTTATACATTTATTATTGAGTGTTTGCAACTGCTTAAAAAACGCTTCAGGACTTTTGACTTAAAAATGCTAAAAAAAAGTGTTTTCAAGAAGAAATTCTAATTCCATGGAATTCCACTAGATTCTATAGAATTCCATTCAATTCCATTAAAATCTCAATCATTTAAAATCCTTTAGAATGCTAAATGAGGACACCCCTTTAGGCTCACTGTTTTTGTGTTCCTGTTTTTTTGTTTCGTTTTGAAAGCTGGTTTTGAAGGATTGCAATTTTTAATCAAATTATTTTGTTTTTATGGTTGCTCTGGGTTTTTAATACTAATCATGTTATACTTCTGGCGGTGTAAAATTATGGTGATCACAATGTTTTGTATGCATCACAAGTTCACAACTGGCCTGGTTAAAATGTACTTTCTTCAAGGGCTGTTTATCTGCCACAAACTTATGGGAATGCTCCACAATTTCTGCATAGTTGGAGAAGGGAATTATTTGTACATAGAGATGTGTTTGATAAGAAAAACTTGATCCGGTACGTTGTGGTTTACTAAAGGGTTAAACGGCTCCTGAAAGCAGCCATATTGTTCTATACATGCAATCACCCCTTGTATGAGTTATTAGGTGTGGATTGTACATATCTTAAGGCTACATTAACAGTCCAATACTCCAATAGATTCCACAACTTTTTCTGCCTACAGCTAGCTCCCTTTGTATGCATCGCTTGAATCACCCGTCTCAGCTAGACCGGTTAGTGATTTACCGGAACCGAATCGGCTGGTCCAATCTTTTTTGCTTTTCAAAAGTTTATAATCATTTCAAAATTCGTATAAAGGGCCAATGAGACTTAGGGAGTGTTTGCAATTGTTTCAACTTTAAAAAAGTGATTTTTTAAAGTGATTTTGGGAAAAGTGATTAGTAGTAAAAGTTGGTAGTGTTTGAGAAAAAAGTGATTCTGGAAAAGTAAAAGTTGGTAGTGTTTGGTAAAATAAGTACTTTTTGTGTAATAGAAAAAGTGAGAAGCAGTTTAAAGCACTCTTCTACCTGCTTCCAGCTTTTAGCTTTTAAGTGATTAATTTAAGCAGAAGCTGTCATTTGAAAACACTCTTTTCAACTTTTTTTAAGTCAAAAGCTGAAAAACACTTTTTTTAAGCAAACTCAAACACTCTTTTAAAACCAATTGAAAAACCAGGACCGAGACTGGCTTGGGGACCGAAACTGGTGCAAAAAGGATAATTGCTAAATAGTCTGTTTTTTAGTAGTTATTGCCCTATTGGCGAAAAAAATTAAAACCATGATCATTACCTGACATTACGTGCATCCGATTTAACCAATCATCATAAGTGAACCATCACAAATTTTAAGATTGATTTAACCTAGGCCTGGGCTCGGGCCGGGTGGCCCGACCCGGAACCGGCACTGTTCCAGCCCTGCCCGGCCCGGTGGCCCGGTCAGTGACCGGTTCGGGTAGGTCCGACCCGCTGGGGTTCCGGTCCGGGCTCGGGCCCCTCAAAACGTGAACCGGCCCGGACCATTTTTATTATTTTTTTCTTTTTTTTTGAATTTCTTTTTTAAGATTTTGGGTTGGGCTGTGTATTTTGGGTCATTTGAGATGGTTTGGGGTGAGGGAGGGGGGGTTAGGGGTTAATTAGGAAAAGGCAAAAAAAAATTGAACCGAGGCCCGGCCCGAACCGGCCCGAGTCCAGGCCTAATTTAGCCCACTCGGATGAGGATTGCAAAAATCATTTGATCTAACTAGCCATGTGCAACGATCTAATAAAACACTACATACGAAAGTCGGAAAGTATGTTTTTACTTGAACTATTTTCAGTCTTATGTAAACCAGACTTAATAGATTAGACTAGAATTGACTTATGTAATTATATAATATATAGGGACGAGATGCTTAATATTTTAGTTAGACTATTTATAGTTCAACTAAAAACATCATAGTATCATACCTTCCCTTTTTTATAGCATAATGAGGCTCATGAGGAGGTGACTAATCAAGCCACAAAATCACCGTCAATCGAGGTTAATCAAATATCTAAATACATCGGGTAGAACAAACTTCATAAACCACAAACTACAAAGAACTGTCCATAAGGAACAACAAGACTTCTCTCTCCACGGTTTTATCGCTAGAGCGTTATTTGTCCGCTATCAACCTTTGTCGAGGAGTAGTACTGATTCCAACAATTCTATTCGTGGTTAGGGGCTTCGGCTGGAGGTGGGGATAGCGGAAGTCAACAAGGTAGCCACATCGTACGAATTGGTTGCGAGGTGGTCCAAGTAGATTCGATTTCGACGGCAAGATTTTCCGTCGATGAAGAAAGCGGAGTCCAATTCTTGCCGAGGGTGTTTCGTTCGTTGGTGGGTTAGGAAGCAGCAGGGACTGTATGGAGCGGATGGTTGACCAGTACAAGAAGATGATTATTGAAGAGGATGCCGATGTGTTGGACCTGGATGAAGCCGAGCTCGAAGATATCTCAGTTGTGATGAATCGACCGAGGCAAGGAGCGAAAGATGCTTCAGTACTGTTGGACCGCCCCCCTCCTGAACCGCACCCATGGAGTGCAAGAGAATTTAGAGTTTGGAAGCAATATTTTAATTTTATTGTTTACCTACTTTTTATTTTTCAAGACCAGACTGTTTATTTTTATGTTGGTTACTTTGATTGTTGTAAGACTCTTGCATGAGAATTGGATGATGGGAGGTCTGCTTTTAATCGTCGTTGGCTCATTTATGCCCGTTATAGGATCAATGAGTTATATTGCTTTTTTGGAGGTGATTGATTCTAAGTTTGATTCGAGGGCTGACGGTTGCTTGTGGTCCTTTTGTCGTTTTACCCCCTATCTGAATGATGTGATAGTAATTTAAGCTATCTGTTTTGACGATAAAAAAACCACCAACTACAAAACTCAACCACCCTATTAAAGCCACCTTATTGGGATGTTTTTACTTGGTCCGGAATTTTCTGGTCTGAATTGACCTGATCTGGTTTGATAAATGTCTGATTTCCGTGTATTTTATAACTATCTAAGTCTGCTCTGCTCAAATTTGGTTTGGTCTGAGGCTGAAAACAGTCCAAATAAAAACATTTTTGGAGCCAATAACAAAGATACACCAACTAATTTTAATTATCATGATGTAACAAACATACAAAATCCATCTTGATGTTTTATAGAAAGGCTTAATGACAAATATTGGATAACCATATAAAGCTGGTTAATTGTAAAAATCGGCATATGTACAAAAAAATCTTTTCACATCACACTTTCTAGATATGCTATTCTACAATCCATGTGAGAGAGAGAGTTGTTTTTACCATTTTTGAAACACATTTCACATAGGATATTTAAAGAATTGATGTTAAGAAGAATAACAGAATATGCTTTTAATTTTATCAAGTACTCCACATTAGTTATGGATCTACCCAATGTAAAATCAAAACCGGTGTAGCTTTTGGGATAAGAACTTCCCAAAATAATAGTGAATATGCCCTATTTTGATCTTTCTTTAAGTGCTATTTAGAGAATTTTGAATTATAAAATTATATAATAAAAGGTTATTAAGAACTTTTGTCACTTTTAATCCTGTGACTATTATGTCAATGACACTACTAGTTCTCGACTTTGATTTTTTTCATTTTTAATCATTCAATTATTGTGCAAAGGTACTTTTGGTACCCGTTTTGGTTTTTCGACTTTAATAAAAGTGTCACTTTTGACCTTTCAACTATTATTCATTTTTAGTCCCACACTCATTGTATCAAAATCACATTTGTTGGGTTAAAGGCCCAGCACATGGGCTGGCCCATTCACCTCGACCAGATGAACGTATTCCTTGGCGGGGCAGCCCACTCGGACGGACGTCCGTACAAAGACAAGCGGATCGAATCCACAGACAAACGCAACGGCGACGAACGTCGCCTCCGGAAGCCACTGTCACTTGGAGCCAATCCAAGCCAGGTGACAAATCATCTAAGGGCCAGGATACGAACGACCCATTACCCTTTGCAATATCACCAGGAGCAGGCCCCCTTATCCGGACTGGACGAACGTCTACACAATTAGGCGGGAAACCCAGATTCTGGCGGGAGGTGCATTTAATGCTGGAGATTTGGTGGTTGGGACATCAGCCACACACAAGCCTCCACGTCAGCATAGCCAGCTACCCATTGGTAGTATAAATAGCAGCATTTATTTCATTGTAAAGGGTTGACAACTTACTATATATTCTTAGCACTCTAGCTTATAGCATTCTTACTCGCAGCTCTTCTACTGCCTTGTAAGACGAACGGCCGACGAGCCTTAGCGAAAGTATTGTATTGGGGAGTTATCAACTGATTAATAATACCTAATCTCACTCTTACTTGCTACTTACTGTTTCTTAATCCATCTCACTTGTTAGTTGGGCTAGTTTATTCACACACTCACTCCATTCGAAACTCTTAGGCTTACGTGTTGAACCTGAGGGTTGAAGGAATAAACCTCAACAACATTGAAAACATCAAAAGTATCAATTTGAAAATACTCAGTGAATTGGATATGCCACTACTAGTTCTCGACTTTGATTTTTTTTTAGTTTTAATCATTCAATTATTGTGCGAAGGTACTTTTGGTACCCGTTTTGTTTTTTTGACTTTAATAAAAGTGTCACTTTTGATCTTTCAACTATTATTCATTTTTAGTCCCACACTCATTGTATCAAAATCACATTGAAAACATCAAAAGTATCAATTTGAAAATACTCAGTGAATTGGATGTGCGGAATTTTGAAGTCGTAGATTAAAAGTGTTCTATCACACAATAATCAAAATGTTTAAGAATAAAAAAATAAAAAATGAGTACCAAACGTGTTAACACAATAATCGTGGACCAAAAGTGGAAAAAACTCGGTAATTAATGTTAAGTTATACATTTATACCAGGGGCGCGGGCGGCCCGATCTAGGTCAAGTTTTCGCTAAACTCGAAAATTATTCGGAAGGTCTCAGGTTAAAAAAACAGGGACCATAATAAGGCCTACTATTTTAATGCCCGAGTTCGACTAGGGTTTGGTCCGAGTTCAATTAGGATCAGTTAAAGCCCGAAATAGAAATGGTTACCTTGTCCTTTTATATTTGAAAACCTATTTTCAAAAAAAAAAACATAAAAATGCAAATTAAAAATAGTAAGACAAGTATTAGTCTCCAAAATTACTAATAACTCAAATCCAAACAAAATATTTTATCTTTTTGCATTAAAGATATATGAAAAATTGATTAACATTACTAAGAATATATTTCATGCTCACTACGATACAAAATTGAACATGAATATGTCAATAAAATTTACATAGTCATGTCCAGCATGCTTATTCTAGTACTTCCTCTGTTCCATAGAATTCATCCCGGTTGATTTGGATCGGAGTTTTAAAAATGAGAATAAAGTGAAAATCCATGATAGTGTTAAAGTTCGAAAAATGTAAATGAATGTTAGTCAAACTAAACTTTCCAATAAGAGAAATTGGAAGAATTTTATTGGACATCCCAAAATGGTAAGTGAAAGGATTTTATGTGACGGAGGGAGTAATATATTACTGCGTAGTAATTATTATTAAATAATATTGATATATTATATTAATTTTATATTAAAGTTAATTGTCTCGAGTTTTTGATTTGTCCGGTTCGGCTTATTGAATTTAAAGAACGTAAATAAATCCGTTTTTCTGAATTAAGTCCGAATACTTTTGTTTCGGGCTGTCAAAAAATAAGCAAGCTCGAACCAATCACATTTTTCGGTTTGGGCTACGGTCGGATTCCGGGTTTCGTTTCAGTTTATCCCACCCGTAATTTATATATAGAAATAAATGGAATACAATTTCCAACTTATACGTATAGAAGCCCAGCCCAGCCCAGCGTAGCCCATTGAAACCAGTCTGCTAGGTTTTCCATCTTCCTTTATAATGGTCCCTCACTTCCGAATCACCTCTTCAGACGTTTTTGTATCGGCGGCTAAGAATCAAGTTTCTCTGTGAAAGCAAACAAAACACTCCAGCATGAGAGCCAAGGTATTTAATCAATTCTATTTGTATAGCTTTCGCTCTACTGATGATAATCGTCATGAATATCTCCTGTATTTTATTCCTGAACTTTTTGTTTGCTGCTTTTTTGTTGAATGAATTCTTCAGTGGAAGAAGAAGCGTATGAGGAGGCTCAAGAGGAAGCGCCGAAAGATGAGACAGAGATCCAAGTAGATTTACGTCTTTGACCTCGTATCATCTGCATCTTACGTTGATCTCTGTTGCTTCTCTGTTTTCCTTCACAATGTTACGCCTGTTTTGTAGGACTATTGACATTCCAATTTTCGACTATATAATGAAATTACACTTTGGTGTTTCATTCATATGTAGCGTGTTTGCTGACTATCCTTTGTTATTCTAATTCCTCTTTCTTTATAGCATGGAAATTTATCTGCGGAATGCTATATCGATCAAATTGTTTTTGTTTTACATTTGTGATTGCGTAATTTGATTGATAGTATCAAAGTCCTTTGGTCCTTTGGTCCTTTGGTCCTTTGGTAGAGTTCGAATTCTTACTGATTCTAAGTTTTTACGTTTATTATACCTTGGATCGATATCCTTTTTGGATCAATGACAGCTAAGGGGAATAATCATTTGAACCTGATACTACGTAATACACATCCAGTATGAATTCTGTTATCCAAGTACCCCTATTCACTTTGTTTTACTACTAAGCTTAACCCTGACATCCTAAATAAGCCCAAGCAAAATACTTTAAGGTTACGCTAATATTCTTTCAATTTTATTTATTTTTACCAAGGTTTCCTTCCAAGGTTAAGTGTCTTGGCCTCTCTGTTTTTGTGTTTCAGTTTTGGGTTTCGTTTGAAACAGGCTTGGGAAGAATTGCAACTCTTTGATCAAATTATTTTGTATTTTGTTTCATTTAGATTTTTTAATATGGGTAAGACAAGTAAACAACTTTTTTTTACCTTTGATTAGATGTGTTCATCGGTTTGGTTTTGTCAGTTTTGATTTTATCAGTTTCGGTTTTAGAAAAAGTGAAACTGAAACCGAACCACACCACATGTATTTGTTTTGGCTCGGTTGATTTTGTTTGGTTTTATCATGTTTTTGTTGGTTAGTTTTGGTTCGGTCGGTTTTTTAACTGATAAGGTGAAACCGTAAACCAAACTGTCAATGGTTAATTGGTTTTGGTTGGTTTCGGTTTGAGGTGGTTTCGGTTTTAGTTGGTTTGGATTTGGTCGGTTTGTTTGTTGGTTTTGGTTTTTCGGTTTTGGTTTTTCGGTTTTTGATATACTTTTGGGGTTAAGGTGATCAAAATCCACATCTCATTTGAAAACAAGACCATACTACACTGCTTTGTATGCTCTAGTTCACCTTCTGGTCTGGTTAAAGTGTAATATGATCAAGGTCTGTTTATCTGCCATAAACTTGAGGGAGTGTTACATAGTGTTTGGTAAGAAAAAATGTGATCCAGAATGGTGTGGTCGACTGAGTGGTTAAATTAGTTACCTTAAAGCAGCCACATTCTTCTATACATGCGATTACGCATGTATGAGTTAATGAGTTATTAGTAGGGGTGGACCGGTTCCGGTTCGGGCCTGGTTCGGGCCTGGGCCCGGCCGGGCCTCGGTTCAGAAAAATGAGGCCCGAGCCCGAACCGGTGGTGGGCGGTTCCGGTTCCGGTTCCGGGCCAGACCGGGCCGGGCCGGGCCGGGCCACCCGGTGTTTTTTTCTTCTCTTATTTAACCCCCTACCCCTCCCTCTCCAACCCAAACCACACCAAACCACCTCAAATGGCCCAAAATATCTCATCCAACCCAAAAGTTAAAAACATTTCCCAAAAAAAAAAAAAATTTAAATTCCGGCCCGAACCGGGCCGGGCCACTAAACTGGAGGCCCGGGCCCGGACCGCTTTACCACCGGGCCGGGAGGCCCGAACCGGGCACGAACCGGTTCACCGGGCCGGTCCGGGCCCGCATAGTAGCGGGCCGGTCCGGTTCCGGGTCGGTAGGCCCGGCCCGAGTCCTTCCCTAGTTATTAGGTGTGGATTGTATATATTTTAAGGTTGCATCAACAGTCCAGTCGATCCATATTGCATATTACACAAATGTTTCTGGCTGTAGCTTCATCTGTATGTGTCACTTGAATTGCCTGTAGTGCTGGACTCGGGCCGGTTCGGGCCCGGTTCGGGCCTGGGCCAGGAAAGGGAGGCCCGAGCCCGAACCGCCGGTGGCCGGTTCCGGTCCCGGTTCCGGGCCAAACCGGGCCGGGCCGGGCCGAACCGGCCCAATTAATTTTTTTTTTTGTTCTCCTATTTAATCCCCTACCCCTCCCCCTCAACCCCAAACCATCCCAAACCACCTCAAATGGCCCAAAATACCTAATCCAACCTAAAACTTAAAAAAAATTCAAAAAAAAAAAAAATAAAATCCGGCCCGGACCGGTTCACCAAAACCTGGGCCCGGGCCCGGGCCCGAACCGCCCAGCAGCCGGGCCGGGCCGAACCGAACCGGCGGACCCACCGGGCCCCGGGCCGGGCCGGGCCAAACAGTAACCGGGCCGGGCCGGTTCCGGGCCGGGCCGGTTCCGGGCCGGGCCGCCCGGCCCGAGTCCAGCACTACCTGTCCTATGAATTATTCCTTATTCGGCTGACATCATCCTTTGTATGGGCCGCAACATGGGCTTTGGACATTTAAAGGAACACTTTCCGGTATATAGAATCATAGATGGAGTTTTGTTATGATTATTACTCCCTAAACGCCAAAAGACAAAAGTGACTCAAACAAAATTCCAATAATGTGACTAGTAGACTAGTAGTGTGAGCTGAAACCATTTCCTTCCTGATGAAGTCTACCAACTGTTTTCATGCAACCAAATTGGGGGCTTCTATTCCATAGTCGACGCTTTAACTGAAACTCTGAAAGGCAAAAATGAGGGAATTTTCAATTATTAAATATTGGTCTCCAGCTACGGAGGAATGAGTCCAGTTGGCCCAGTTCTGGAATTCATTTTTTACGCAGGAGGAGTGAGTTATAGTTCTAGTGTAAGTATTGAGCTCTTTGGAGTAAGAATGGTCATTGGGTGACCGGACCATGAGCATTTCATTTTGTTTGACAAGATTGGTCTTTGATCAGTCCTATGATTACACATGATTTAATTCATATATCAAGATATCAATAAACTCTAAATTTCATATATAGTTTAAGTCAACAAGATTACAATAAAGAAAGTGAGATGCATAACACAAGATGGCTTCATCCAAAAAAAAACACAAGATGGCTGGTGACATTAAAGTAGCCCTGAGCACGACCTCGCTTGGTAGTAACTTTTTGATTGCTCCTGGCCATGAATTTCGATCAGGGTTTGGGGGTGGCTCGTTTTTCTTTATACGCTTTGATAGTTCGGTTTTTTAATTTTGAAAGAGATGATTTCCCTGCCTAGATTTTTTTTTGAAGATCCAGTCTAAGCTCTTGGCCTCTTGTTTTGTATAAAATAGAAAAACAACTTCAAATTATATTGCCAATCATGACATGAGACTATTTTTTGAGTACTTATTTTTTCATTTAACCTATAAGGCTATAACTAGTTGATCCAAGTTTTTGATGATTTAAGTGATATTCTTTATGTCCAATAATTTTCACACCTGGCATTTCATAATTCATATTACCTATATATTAAGCAAAAAATTTCACAGATAATAAGTGATATTCTATACTACTTCCTTCATCCTTTATAGTTTTGCCATATATTATTCTTTGATTGTCCAAAACACTGCACTATTTTTCTTTTTTGATAAAAGTTTGTGTTTTGCACAAACTTCAACGATGCACTTTATTCTTGTTATTTCCCGTACCACTCAGTCTTGGCATAGTTTTAAGGACAAAGGGAGTATGTTTTAGCAAAAAAAAGTGAAATAATAGAAAAGATGAGAAAAAACAAAAAATTCCATTTATATTTTTCATAGTAAGATTATCAAAAGGAATTGTTAATGCATGTGTCCATTATTAAGGGTTTTTATTTGATTTTGGTTTGTGTTAGTACTGCTTAGATATAATATAATTAAGTTTCCGTCCCTTGGTCAAGATGATCCTCTATTAGAGCAGAATAGTGTAGAAATTGTCCATTGAAAGAATGGAATGACATTGTTTGATCACTACGAACCAAAATGCTCACACCCCTATGAAATAAAGTTTATTACATTAAGCCTTAGTCTAAACTAAAATGCCCACCCTATAAAATAAAAGCCTAGGAAAGGGACAAGTATTTGGTCACTGTGGATTGGGAGGGCGGCTGTTAGCGGAAGCAACTCGGGAGCCCCATTCAAGAAGCTCTTTGCTGGTGTCATCCTTGTGAACTATTACTTCTATAAAACACAGACAATCTGCCATTTCCTCCATTGCTTTATCGATTGCGTCTATGAGGTCCTCTTCTGTATGCACCTGCACGTATAATTATACTTAGAATTGTAACCAACCTGTGATTATATTAATTAACCATGATTCTGAGGGTACCTTTGTTGTCCAGCATTTGCCATTGCCATTGCAAATGGCATCAACTAGACCTGTATAGTTCCAGTTCTTGATCACGTTGTATGGCCCGTCATGGATTTCAACCTCAATTGTGTACCCACCATTGTTGATCAAGAATATGATTGACTTGTGCCCACATTGTATCATTGTTGACACATCTTGAGCTGTCACCTTTGATTCATAAATTTACCAACATCTTTGTTAATTACAGAATCACTATAACACTGAACTTTTGAGGGTTAAGTCTAGGGTGGTGAAATTTCAGTCCTGCACTTTCCTACCTTGATTAACCATTGTTTAATGAAATGCCTTCTCATTTAAGTGGTTGTTTCCTTTTCTGAATAAATTATGCCTGCTGCCTTAAAGTGTGTTTTAGGATTTTAGGATGGTTTATTCAAAGATTTAGTGCTTTTTAAAAGAAGAAAAGTAATACATATATAAGTGTCTGGCATAAAAGTAATACATATAGAGAAGTACTACATTTGATTAACCTCTTAGTCTACCAAGGGGTCATCATAGATTTATAGATACCTGAAAACTGCCATCTCCTATACAGGCAATCACCCTTGTATTAGGTGCGGATTGTGCATATCCTAAGGTTGCACCAACAGACCATCCAATGGATCCATACTGCATCTGGAATTCGTACCCGCAACCAGTTGGCAACCGTAGCTTTTGACAGTTGAACCATGAATCACCCGTCTCAGCAATCACGGCTGTTTTAGCTGATAACATCTTCTGGATGTGTTGGAACGTGACATTGACCCGTAGAGGTTCATTGGGCTTTGACTTGAGAGGGACACCTTCGGGTATATGGATCCTCCTATAGTTCTCATAAGCAGTTGTGTTTTTCTTCACCTTTTTCGCCAACTCCCTTAGGAAATCCTTCATTAGTACGCACCCGAAAGATGGCCCATTTGCAATGACAACTCTGTCAGGCTGAACAACGATGGCCTTCTCCTTCTTAAGTAACAGGGAGTAGCCCACAGAGCTGTAGTCGTTGAAGATGGGACCCGCAAACAAGTATGCGTCTGCGGATTCGACGATTTCTCCACAGAATGCAGTGCTCACTGCACCCCAATACGTGCCAATGAACTGTGGGTGTTGCTCTGGGACTAACCCTTTCGCTGAGGGCATGACTGCCATGGCATAGCCACTGGCATCAGCAAGCTCCACAAAAGAATCAGATGACTTGGACACTCTCAGCTTCGGCCCTCCCACCATTACTGGCTTCACTGCTTTGTTTAGGAAGGCAGCTGCTGCCTCCACTGCAGCTTCTGTTCCCAACTTATTGCTCAGTCTGTAATTTCAGAAGCAAAGTAAATGATGGTTCTAACTTTCTTGTAAAGGAGTGGAACAACTAAGAAGCTGTTATATGTTCGTCTTATTCTTATTTTATTCAGATCAAAACAGAACAAAACAACTTCTAAAAGAAAGTGGAGGGAATAGTAGGTAGTTTTATACCTGGGTGAGAGGGAAAATGGGATGGGCTCTCTGGTGAAAGTGGGATGAGGGATGCCAGGAAGGTTGCAACTTATGCTGAGATAAACGGGTTTGCTTTCTTTCAAAGCTGTGGATATTGCTTTATCAATTTGTTCATGTGCATCATCCAAGTTATTTATCAACGCCTGATATAACAAAAAACAGAAATTGATCTTTTTACATAATGCAAAATCATCATACCTTCGAGAATATTAAAAAAACAAATTGTGTTGTCGTTTGTTAGTTCTTCAATTAGTCACGAATGTCAGACCCGTGTTTCTAAGATGGTAAATATTACTACCGAATTGACAAATGTGTTGTAAATGTCTTCCTCACCGTTTATAATCCACCTCCAATTCTAGACTACCAATTAATTCACCTGGGATGACAACAAAAACTAAAACCTTGGATGGGAGTACCTGGTAGCAAGTAACAGTCTGGAAACACCTCAACTCTTGCGTAAAATCAGGCAATCCAATGGTGTGATGCAAAATCCTATTTGTTCCATAATCATTCGTATTCGGCCCACCAACAATACATATCACCGGCAGGTTCTCGCTGTACGCGCCGGCGATGGCATTCAGCACGCTCAGCCCGCCCACCGTGAACGTCACCACGCACGCGCCGACCCCACGCTGCCTCGCGTACCCGTCGGCCGCGTACCCGGCGTTCAGTTCATTACAGCACCCGACATTGTTGAGGGAAGGCTCGGCGATGAGGTGGTCGAGAAGAGTGAGGTTGAAGTCGCCCGGGACGGAGAAGACGTCTCTGATCCCGATCTCCACAAGCCGGTGGGCGAGGTGGCGGCCGAGGGTCGCGTCTGGTGGGGCGACGACGGACGGAGAGTGGGAGTCCTGGACGGTGGAAACGGCGCCGTTTGCCGACGGGCAGACCACGTCCCCGTTGACGGGGTCGGATGCGTCGAAGTTTCCGACTGAAATGTCCATTTTGTGTGTTTGAGGTGGCTGGAGAAATGTGTGGATCACTTTTAATTAAAATGGCTTGAAAAGGGGAATAGTTGGTTGAAGGAGAGGAAGAATGTATAGTAGTGGTTTTCGTTGATCGTACATGCAACGGTTTTACCGGTCGTTGTTATGATTCGTAATTACAGGAGCTTGCTTGGTCTAATTTTTCCTCATGCATTTTGCATTTGCATAGACACACCCATAGCATAGCATTTTTAATATATAGGTCTCGAAAAAGGGTCATGGACCTTGGAATTTTTTTGAAATATTCAATGCTAGAATGTAACTAATGATTATGAATTTACTTTATAAGTATTGTAAGTATTGATGTTAAAAATTCCAAAAAACCTAAGAAATTTGAATCGGGTTAATGGAATTATTAAATGTGGATCCATATCCGTAAAAAGTAAGGCCTCTGGATCTCGTTCAAGTCCAAACCATACACAAAGAAAGGCGTGCCAAATCAAGTTGAACATCCACTATGTACGTAGTATAAAGGGAAAGTTCCTGAAATGGGACAAAAAACGTTTGTAAATTCCAAAATAGGACTGTCATGTTTTTATTCCCAAAATAGGAGTAATTACTGTCAAGTTTGGAAAATACTGTGATGTTTAAAGTCTGATACTGCCAAAACATGACAGTAATTAGTCCCATTTTGGGAATTAAAAACATGGCAGTCCCATTTTGGAATTTACAAACGTTTTTAGTCCTATTTAGGGTAAATTCTCTAGAATTATAAGTGATAACGCCAATGTTGTTCTCATAAGATGGCTTTTCTGCCTTTTCAATTTTTCATCATAAAAACTACATAATACGGAGTATTACTCCGTATGTTTTTTTTTGTTGGACCTCATTTGCAATTAATATTGGAACCCAGCGGAAAAGTACTCTCAAGCTTTTGGAGAAACTTTATGGCGTTGGGCGATTCTTATTTGCCTTTTGAGTAACAATTACTAATATGTTTGCTTGTACCTTGCTATAACCAGGTTTGAAATGAGCATTCTTAACTTATATGAAATATTGAAGGACACTTTTTATTCTAACACTATAATGAAATGAGCATTTTACTTTTACTTATGATTTATGAAGTGCTTAAACCAATTATCACCTGGATGGATCTAAATTCTAAAGTACTTATTGGGGCCTTAAATAGGTCGGTCTCTCATCAAAGCTTGAAGACTAGAATTGACATCACGTTTGACTGGGGTCTGGGGATCAAAGGTGCTAAGGAATTCTTAAGAATATTAGAATGCAGACAATTACACCACACTGTGTTCAATATATACAGGGTGGGTTGGGGGATTAAAATGCAGCGAATAATAACCTAAGGGTAAAGGAACAACATATTTGAAGCGAAAGAGTTGTATGAGTCATTGAGTTAAGCAACTCCAAAATAAATTCAAAAGTTGTGTTAAAATAGAAAACACACACATTAACATAGTCATAAGAGTAGGATGAAAATATTGATGTGAAAAGAAAACGTAATAATTAATGCCACACCAGCAATATTTTAACCACAGAATTGGTGTGTAGACTCTGAAGGTAATGGTGCAAAAACACATGCCCATTTTGTATGAATACAAACTACAGACATCTTACCACAGGATACTATATTATTTCCTAGGAAAGATCCTTAGAGCAAACCAGATTGCCAAGGATACATCAAGTGATTTAAGTCTCCTTCCATCGATAAACAAAACTAATGCACAGCAGCACATGAACCAAGAAAGAAGCAGCTGCAGCTCATTTTTAACCATTAGCACTGTTTATAATTCATATGATACTACAGATGTAAAGGTCCATCCACAATTCCAAATATCCCACGGACAAACGGCAAAATAATATTCTTCTTTTGGAATAATAACAATAAAAATACCATACGGAACAAGAAAATGTCATCCGAAGCCATAGCCCACAGGGACCTTACACTGAACCAGCCAGCATTCGAAGTACCTTAAAAGAGACTTTGAAGAAAAACTCAGAGGATGAATTGGAATTCACCCAAACTCGAAAAGCTACTTCTCGTAACACATAGGTTTAGCATATCACCATACCCCTCATCACATTACCCGACAAACCTCAGCAATAAACAAACACTGCCTTCTTGCCTAAGTTGATGCCTTGTCATCCCCATCTTTCATCACTGGCTCCTCACTTCCCTCTTTTTCTTTCGGCTTGTCTTCTACACTCAACTTTTCAAGCAGTCCAGCAGCAGTAGATGCATCATTGTCTTCCTCTTTCTTACTCTGAGACTTTGCAACCTCTTGGAATGTCTCCTTGAATGTCTTGCAATCTAGAAAGTCACACAGTTATAAGCTATGGAGTATATGCTAAAAACCCATAGAAATGCAAATAGGAATTCAATTGAAGGTACAAATAGATTGTAAACTTGGATTACAGCTAGGTAGCAAGTTTTGCAAAGTTGGCCATATACATGAAAGGTAAAAAATGTGAAATTTTGGAGGACTAGAAGGAAAACCAACACTATGAGCCTGTTTGGTGAGAGTAGATTTTGGTTGAAATGTCTGAACTTGATGAAACTGTGGCTAAATTTTCATAATCATTACTCTAAAAATTGAAGTTAGTTTTGAAACATGAGGAAAGAATTATGTGCTTAATATTCTTTCATCTCTTCTAAAAATAAATATGAACCCCAAATTCTATTTTCTTAATTAGCATGCAACTTTTAACAATGAAGTATCAAGTGGCAAAGATTTCTCCCATATAAATAGCTATTGGACTGAAACTACACCTTGGAGTTACAACACATCTCAAAATTCCCAGCTTTATTTTGATAATACCAGTAACTATTGGCATTGCAACACTGGGGAATCTTGGGATACTTTCCAATGAATGGTATTGGAAAATAAGATGCACAGTTTAGTAGATCTCAGTGTCATTCAGTTTGGCATGTGCAACCGAAACCCCACATATAACTCCATAATACGCATCAAACCAAACCAAAAGTGCACCAATTCAACTAAATCGAATTGGGAAACATTAGGCAGAAGAGTTGGTCACTTCACTTAAGTACGAAGCACTTCGAGTAAACATAGAACACAATAGCACTCAACCAAGGTTGTTAAACTCGAGATCCTAGCACGGATCGGACGGGGTCTAGGAGATCGTAACTCGGGGATCGTAACTCGGATCATAAGATCCTACCATGCAATATAATATTATATATACATATATCATACACACACACATATATACACACATATATATATATACAATTTAATTCTATGTAAACACTGAATTAATTAATATTAATAATAATAAAAATATAATGTCAAGCACAACACTCAAGGCAATAATATAAAACACTTAACATAACAAATAATATTCTTAGTAATCTTACTAAAGTGGCTTTATTAAAGTGGACTACAGTCAACAGAAGCGGACGATTTTAATAAATGAAGACAAGTTGTTCTGTAACGAAGGTCCACAGACCCTTTGAAGTCTTAGTAAAGTGGACTACATTTGCAACTAAGGCGGACGACAGAGAATAGAGAACGAAGGTCTCTATATTTTAATAGAGGTCGACGGCTGATGTAAAACCGATGAAGCAGGAGATTAACGTTGCAAGTGGCGCTTGGCCTTCGCTCATCGAAAGTCGTTGTATTTAATTTATTTTTTTCAAACTCGCCGTTCCAGACTTCATCGCACCCTTCGTTTCCCGTTTTTTGAACTGAGAAGACGCAGCTCGTGAAGATCGGCGAGTCGTACGATTTACGACTTTACCAGACGATCCGGCGATCCCAGGATGATTTGCGATCTTTGTAGCGATCCAACTCGATTCTCCCTCTTCTGATCGTAAACTCGTACGATCCTACGAGTTGGATCGCGATCCTAACAACCTTGCACTCAACGTCATAATGATCATGATCACCACCACCTTAATCTCAACTAGCTCTGATTGGTGGGTATGGAATATAAAGTGTGAATTCAACATAAAATTAGCACCAAATTCATGCAAAAGAAAACATAGTGCTGGCAATGGTGAGCATCAAATACCCCTCCAACCTTGTGAAGGAAGAATAATGATGAGGTTCTAGAAACATCATAAGCGTAGATTATTTCTACTAGTCAAACATTTAAGAAACACACAGTAGTTGTCACCCTCACATGTTCCTTGTCACTTGTCAAATTTAAATAGATGCACCGTTCATAGATTGATACCAATCTTGAGCAACACCAAGGGAGAATCAAGGTAACTATAAGTGAAGTGAACGAGGCACCAAGAACCTAATCAACATGATTTCAGGGATTACTATTAGCATCTTTAATTTTTGTGATTGACAGGAAAAAAGCTGTCTATGTACATTTTGTTAAGCAGTACAATCACAACTGCCGTTCATCTCTACTACTGGAAGAATCCTTACAAACAACTAGGGAGAAGAGGCATCAAAACTGGGATATCATTATTAGATTGGAGGTATCTCTGGAATAACTTGTATCGATTCTTCAACAATGCTTTATGAACATGGGCTAAGAAAAATTAGGAAAGAAACTGAGGCAAGTATTGAAAAGTATGGATAGTTGTTCAAGAACCACAATAACATTTCATGAAAGCCCAGATACACGCAGGTTTACACCCAGCAACTTCAGATACCATAACCATAAGCCCAATTATTAGAAAATAACAATATACTCCCTCCGTCCCATTTATATTGTCCCGTTTTACCTTTTCGGGAAGTCCCACTTAAATTGTCCCATACCATATTTGGCAAAGTTTGTGTGGCTCTAAATCATTCTTACTTTATTCTTACTTTACCAATTAATATCAACCACACAAACCCACTTTTCTTAATAACTGTGCCACCCTCTTCCATCCCAATATAAATGGGACGGAGGTAGTACATAATATATTAACACCTCCATCTCACTATCTTTGAGACATAAGAAAATGGCACACATATAAAGGAAAGTGGACATGTGTTTTACATTGGATTTGTAAATTTTGAGTTAAATTGAACCACACAAACTTACCAAATATAGTTTGGAATAAACAGAGTGTACAAACAAAAATAGAAGAATGGGACAAAGATAGTGGGACATATGGACTAAATACTACATTTGTCCCACTATCTTTGGACATGAGGAAGGGGCACACATCATAAGAAACATGGACTTGTGTAATGGATATTGACTTTGTAAAATATGAACGAATTTGAATCACACAATACTACAATAGTATGTCACAAATTTAGTAGGATGGATGAAAAAGAAAGATGAGACAAAGATAGTGAGACAGAAAGAGTAGTAAATACAATGTGAAGCTCACTCTGACTCCAGAAATATGGGACTACAGTTTGTAGTTTAGTTTTTTTTAATTTAATCTAATTTTCCAAACCTTAAACTCAAATGGGACCCATCTAGTCAAGTAATTCAATCAAACGTTAAAGAGTAAATTTAAAAAAGTAAAAAAAAATGATATGTGCCTCAGAGAAGTCAGAATTATTTTGAGAATATTACAAAAATTAAAATGAGTAGGTTGGCATAATAGTAATTACAGACTCAAATATTGAATTTATTAATTTACATTTTGCAAATATAAAAAAGTAAAGTGAGAAAAAAAAATATAAATGGCCAAATGTTTATGAATATGGTAAAATCATAAGCAAAAATGATGTGGTGTGTGATGATTTTTTTTCTTTAGTTCAGTAGAATTCTCTAAGTCACTTCAGAAGAATTTTCTAAGTCACTTCCAATTTTAGAGACTAGACATACCCTTCTATTAGTTGCATAACCTTCAAATATTTCAAGAAGGGTTAAATGTGAACAATATTTTAAGTGGGTTTAATGCAAATGACTTTTGGTACTTCCCTTTGCTCATATTTATATAAAAAAGTGTGAGGATGTATAGCCCTTCTTCAAGGATATTTAAGAATAATCGTTGCTAGGTGTAACTAGGTGCTTCATGAATTATGTAAGAAATAGACTCGCCATCTTCAGGGTAAATCTTAACACTGTCTAGTGTGGTTATCAAGTATCTGGATAAAATTCATTACATTAGGAGTTCGATGTTTTAGTAATTAGTTCATCATCACCATTATGATTACCCTAGTGCCGCAAAGGCTTCCACCTGCGGTGGGGTTCGAAGGTTTAGTTCATTGATAGAAAAAGATTTTGATTGCGACAAAAAATAATATAGCCAATCATGAGTTGAAGATTCTAAATGACTACACATACGTACACTAATTAAATCCATTAATGTCAGAAATCAACATTGCAAATCAAGCAAGCACTTTAAACAGTGTAGCCCAAGTCGTGAGGCGCACTAAATGCACAAAGGTCCCATATCCTCCATAAGCAGAAACCGCAAGAAAGTGCTTGCCTCACACATGGAAGGGGAACAAAAATGAAAACTTAATATTCTAATATTATCAAAACAAGATATATTCAATTTAAAAATAAGCCACATGCATGATGCATCAACAATGACATTAACATAACAATCCATGATAGTTAAGCAAATAAAATGACCAAAAAGAAACTTGAACTAATAATGTTACAAAATTTGGTTATAAAAAAGTCAGAGACGAAGCCAGCCAATGACAAGTATAGCCACTGTCCATAGCCTTTTGAAGATGTGATTGGCTGCACAAGATGTTGTGTGTTTTTCTGCAGGAGAAGTCGCAGGTCACAAGGACTGCGTCGTGGAGGCGGAAACATTCAGCAGGCTTGAGATGCAAAAGAGATAATACAATAACAGAAGGGATTATTTTTTTTATTAATGGGGTGTGCTGATATCTTTAATGTAGAGAAAAAAGCTGAAAGACACAACCGTGGTCAGGCTTAATAAACGCTTAGTTGGTGCTACGGAAGAGAATACACGCTTCTCGCACATCACCTGCGACTGACACAAAGCAGTGCACCTGTATATGCTCAGCTCAAGATACTGACCCCATGAGGTTAAGCAGTCAGGCGCGCGCATTTAACTACCTCAACTTGAAAATGAAACTATATATTGGTCACAAGACAAAAGATTGAACTCCAGAAATGACACTCCATCAAGGACAGGGTTCACAGACACAAACAACTAAACCACATGACTAAGAAACATAAAGGAAAAATAAACTGCTGCAGAATCACTTACTTTCCAAGGAAGCAAATCGAATACAGAAGAGCTCATCCTTTAGCTCACCATCTGCAAAATCTGCCGCATGCCACACACATGACTTCTCATTGCCAGCATGCTCTTGAAGAGTCATTGATGGTACAACTGCAAATCACAAACAAAAAGACTTTCTTAGATCATCGGAACAAATGAGAACTAGATGAATCTTCAACCAATATTTAACTACAGATAAACGAAAGAAATACTAAAACATACTGAGATGATTAGCGCAAATCTTAAGTGTCTTAGCCTGGCGCATAACTAGGCGGACTTTTCCTGTCTCCCTATGCTTCAAGAGCTTGACTGTGCCGGCGCCTCTCTCTTTCCATTGATTTCCATCCTTATCAAATCGATAAAGTTTCGACTTCCTGTAAAGTTTTGGGAAATCAAAGATCAAGTTTGCAACCGCTGAACTAGAACAGATCGAAAGGCAATAGACGGATCAGATAATTGAAATATCGAATAGTACAATTCGACGATGGCGTCTTCATCTTCCTCGCCAGTTGTTACAGCCACCTCTTCAAGCTTAACGATAGGCGCAACCTGTGCTCCAGTGTCCTCATCATCTGCTCCGGCGACTTCCTCCTCCTCCCTGTGCTCGTGCTCAGACTCGGTAGTAGCCATGGTAGTATATTTATACGTATGTATGCCTTCTCTATATGGCGATTCCGAATCAGATGTTGCTGGAGGAAGTAAGAAAAAAGCGAAAGCGAAAGGAATTGCCAAAGGGGTGATTCATACAAGTATATGAGTATACTTGTATATGAGTTGGAAAAAAGCTCCCCGGACAGCTGACGTGATATACACGCAGGATTGAGCTTAAGCATATGGTACACCCGGCTATATGTTCAGCACCCGGTACAGCCGGCCCGGGCCCAAGGGAAAAATACCAAAATTAATTTGGTAGAAAAGTTGAAAATCGTGGTTTCTGCTAAATGAGTATTTTTTTGTGGAGCTAAATGAGTACTAATGTACTGTTAATGAGCAATAGCCCAATTATAACGAGTATTATGCGTCTAATAATGAGCACCGTGTTATTACAAGAAAGCTGATATAGCAACTAAAAATGGTGGCATTTTAGTAATTTAAACGAAACTCGCTTTTTTTTGCTAAATGAGCAGTATTGCACTTTTAGTGAGCATTAGGCTTATTTTGTTGATTATTATGTCCCTAACGATGAGTATCTTCACTTTCTTTTTCTTATTTTTTCTTTTATAAAAACTTATTAAATTATATCTATATTCAACTCTTATGCCCACATTTCAATATGCGAGTTCAACGTAATATGATACTTTTGACATACACTAATACAACATTTTAAAAATGAGCAGAACATCAATACTAAATGAGCATACGTAACTTAGAAAATGAGCGTTAAATATACGAATTTCAAATGAGCATACATACTCACGAAATGAGCATCAAAAAATTCAAAAAACTCATTTAAAATCTAATATGCACAAATATTAAATGATAATACATAATTTATAAAATGAATATCGTAAAATTTAAAATGAGCATTACACCAATATCAAATGAATATACATTACTTACGAAATGAGCATCGAAAAATTCAAAAAACTCATTTAAAATCTCTAGTAAGGTCAAATTTTCATTTATGCGTCTCATTTGAATACGCTATTATGCTCAAATTTTCATTTGTGTGTGTTCATTTCAATTTTCCAACATGCTCAAATATTCATTTTTGTATGTTTGATTTTTTAACCGTTATGCACATTTGTTATAAACAGTATACTCATTTTCAACATAACATAAAATTATATTAGTAATAAACAAGCAGCAAATATTAGCGCATAATATTAATATTCAATATATTAAATTAAAAAACATAAAATTCTCATCTGTTCAGTGACAATGAGCTAGGCGTAGAAATTCTACAAGAAGAGATCTAAAATACAAGAGTTTGCATTTAGATTAGAAGGCCGGCGAACATCGATCTTCAGGACGGCAGCAAGCAGCAGGCATCGATCCAACATCTCCTTCATCAACTCCCACGACCGGCGAACAACACCTTGACACAACAGGGAAGAACTGATTACATAATCTTTACCACTCGAGTTGTAATTAATTGCAAAAATACCCGGTTGTACGGTGAGCACCGTACAACCGGGTGTACGGTACAATTTACCGAGCTCAAATGGTCTAGAGCATGGCCAAATAGTTGTTTATAATATACTACGTAAGTCTTTATAATATAAATTGAAATGATTACATATTTATGATTAAAATAAATACATTTACAAAAATGTGACTTCTTAAGTTTAGTTATTATAGTAACAAGCATGGTGCTCACATTGGAGTCCTAATTCGTGATTGCCAAAAATTACCGGAAGACAGACGATTTATTCAAATCAAGCACATCTTTCGAGAAGGTAATAAATGTGCTGATAAACTTGCGAATGTAGCCCACGAAGCTCCTAAGGGTCTTACAGTGTTACACTCAGCTCCAGTTTGGGTCAAACAAATTCTTTGGGAGGATGCTAATGGCTAGAGTCAATTGGAGTTTAATTAACCTTGTTGGTGCTTTTCTTTTTCTTTTATTTTTGTTCCGATGTATCAAAAAATGTGGCACACTGGCACTGATTAGAATTCGATACTTCGTTTCATGCACATAGCCGTTTGATAAATAATTGTGGTGGAAGTTTTTTAAAATGTACCGGTAAAGTATGTCTGGTTTCCCTTTTTATATTAGTATAGATAACTTTAGTCATAACAACTTAAGTTCATTTTTTATACTCAAATATTCACGACACTATGATATAGTGATTTATTCATTCTTTTATAAATAAATTTATTTGATTAATATTTATGAAAATCCTTGTATTATTTTCATTCCTAGTTTTTATTCAACATTGTATTATATGATTCCATTTTTCTTAATAATTAAGTCACTTATTCATCTTTATATCTTAATGGAAGAGATGTAATACTTCGTATATCATAAGGAGTATTAAATAAAGGGAAAACTGCCAATTTGTTCATCGTACTATCGTGTAAAAGTCAATTAGGTCCTCATACTTTTGAAAAAACGTTCGATTGAGTTAATTAACATGTTACTTGTCATCTGCTGACGTGATGTACACGCGACGGTCCACGTGTGTGCCACGTCATCGATAAATGGCTCATTGGGCTTTCAAATGTGTGCCACATCAGCAAAACCACAGCCGACTAGGCTGTTACATTTGTGACACATCAGCAAATGACTTGATGTAGTGCCAGATAACCTGCTAATAGACTCAATTTAACGTTTCTACAAAGTTCAGACATTTGATTGATTTTTTCACAAATATGAGGACTCAATTGACATTTTTGTGGTAGTAAAGTGACCAAATTTGATAGTTTTCCCTTCAATAAAATTTTGTCTTTAAAATGCTCAGTGTTCAATTTCAGATTGTTTGAAGTAACTCATTTCACTCCTGTCTCTATCTCTGTTTGAGGCTAGATTATTGTAACTAACAAATGATTTGATTTTGTATTCATGCTAATTTATGCACTAACCTAAATTAATTGTTACCTCATGATGATAATGTCAAATGTTTATATCCTTTTTTTAACTTCAAGCGAAATAATGCTAAAATACAATTTTTTTTATCGTCAAACCAACAAATATATTAAATCAACAAAATGTTCATCACATGGCTAAAAATACAATCAAAGAAAAATCAGGAAACAAAACGATAAAAAGTCTTATGTCTGCCGTCCGGTCTCGAACCATACTTAGAATCTATCACCTCTGTAGAAGCAATAACATTCGCTGATCCTGTAATGGGCTTAACTGAGCCAATGACAGGCAAACCAGACTTCTCATCACCTGACTTAAATTCTAGAATCTCTCTGCTTGGAAATAAGAACACATGCAAAACAACATCCAATTCGAAAGAAAAACACAAACAGAATAAAACGGAATTAAAACAGAATTCACTCATGTTCTTCCAAACCCCAGACTCGCTTGAACTCCATAGCAGCGGCTCGGAGGAGGACGCGCTCGCCGCTTATCCGCCTCAATATCCATAATTTTGTATTGATTGACAATATCCTCCATTGATATCCCTTGTTGTTGAATCGAACCCAAGCTCCGTCATAGCTTATCTGCCTTTTCTTTATCGACACTCGACCTTCGACCAGAAGCAATAGTAGAAGTCGAGCTCTGACTGCCAAAACACTGCATCCTTGGTCCCGAGCCTGCTTTCACGGCCGAAATCGACCGACGGCCGCTCTTCGTCAATGACGAAAGCGGAAGAATGAAACCCTAATTCGTAGGGGAATGACCGCTAATAGCAATTGTGCTATTGAATTACGCACAAAAACTAACCGTGACAATGATAGAAAAGCCTCCAATCTATTTTGCCGTTGCGAAAGAGACTCTCATTGTGGAAGAAACCATGAGGCGCTATTTAATGCTAAAATACAATATATTGGCTACATGTGGAAAATGACAAATCAATAAATATTTGGATTTTCCTACTAAAAATATTGATCAATATTGCCAGCAAAAATTATTATTTGGTGATTAGCCTGTTGATTCAGTTGTTGGTTTCAAAAAACTTATAAATGAAACATAGGAGCAAATTTTTTTTGGAAGAAAGCCGCTTATATTAAAATTACAAAACTTAAACAAGACGCAAAACAACAAAAAGCCTTATGTTTATCATCCGCCCTCGAACCAGACTTATAAAGGGCTTAACTGAGTCAATGACACGCAAATCAGGCTTCTCGTCATATGTCTTAAATTCTAGAGTTTTTCTGCTAGGGAATAAATAGACAACCAAAACATGCAATTCGAAACAAAAACACAAACAAAATAAAATGGAATTAAATCAAAGTCACTCATCTTCTTCCAAACCATAGGCTCTCCTGCACTCCTTGGCGGCGGTTCAGGAGGGGGACAAGCCAACAATATTGTAGCTTCTTTCTCATCCTGCCTCTAATTCATCATGTTCTCTGCCAGGCTTCTACTATCGTCATCAAACTCAGATGACCTCGAATCCAGATATGTTCCAGCCTTTATTCCCAAGTTCGCCCATGACTTTCCGATCTCAGCCATGAACACCGTTCTGGAAACTCTCCACCCGCTGTTAGGGGTGCACGACATTCGGCCACCGAAGACCAAGCACCCATCTTCCGCCCATGACCAACAATAAACAAGATGTTTGTGGTATCCAATTATCCATAGCTATGGAGATCTTGTTCTCTTTCTACCAAACAAAAATCTAGAACCAAAAAACCAACGTCTCACCAACCCTTGGCTATGACCAACAACGGCGGAAAAGAAAAATCCCACTCGAGGAAAGTGAGACCGCAATTGCTTAACCTAACGTAGGAGCAATATTTAGCAATAGCGTTTCTGAATTATTCATTAAAAAAACTTATTTAGTAATAATAAAAGTAATATAAAGTAAAGTAATAGAATAACCCAAAGCTAAACTGGGATGAGACACAAAATCGATTAGCCCCCAAGGACCAACTATATTTGCTAATCCCGCAACTATGTAATCTAGTGTAATATAGCATCACTCAACTTGCTACTAAAACGAGAAGTAAGAAAACGTAAATTATCTTTAAAAAGGCAACAAATTAATTCTAGCATCCTAGTTTTACCAACCACTGGTAAAGGAGAAGATATTTGGTTAGTCACCTCTGAATGTGATTAAACATCTCATTCACGGGTTCCGTCTACTATTCTGGACAGTGTTGTTCCGAAAGCATTGCCGTCGAGCCATTTTTTCAACTGTCCCCATCAATCTCCATGGACTCGAACTTCCACCAAACTCTAAAGATCCACAACCATTCTTTTTCTAGATTCTCCTTTCTCAAGAGCTCTAACCTAGGGGTGGACATGTGGTTTTCGGTTCGGTTTTTATCAGTTGCGGTTCGGTTCAGAATGAGTTAGAAGAATCATTACCAAACAAATATCATACAATTTTTTGATTTGGTTCGGTTTATTTAGTTTAGTTTGGATTTGTTATTTTTAATAATATATGAACGTTTTATTGAATTTCTTTAGTTCGATTCGATCTTTATCAGTTTCAATTCGATTTATTATGGTTTGGAAGAAATACTACTAAACTCAAACCGAATTGCATATCACCCGATCTCGATTTGGTTTAGTTTGGTTTGACACAGTTCGATTCAATTCGGTTAAACCAAACTGATATTTCCACCCCTACTCTGACCTGATATTACTCCTCTCCAACACACATCTTTTCTTTTCCTCTTGAGGTAGTCCCTCAATTAAGTAAAATTCAGTATCTTCTCCCCTCTCTTGCTTCTTCGTCAGCTGCTTATCATTATCACCTTCTCCCCTTTCACTCGTGAATCCTCTTCCCCCACGCGGTATGAGCCCATTTGTTTCATGGGTGGATCCCTCCACATCACATATATGTCCACTTGCATCCAAGGATCATAAGGTTTCTCCCAAATCCATGGCACTAAGCGGGTGTCAGATGATCAAAAGGGGTCAGTGTGTCCTAGGCATTGAATCATTGATCCAGACCCGGTTCAAACCCATTCCAGACCCGATCATGTTCAATCTGGTATTCGTCTATTCGAGCCGGTCAGTCCAGGTCCATGAAAGGTGAAGCCCTAACTCGACGTATTTCATTTTCTAGGCTCAAAAAAATTGATCGGTTCTGGACCGAACCGGGATTGGAACCGCCAGATTCAGTCCCAAGGACCGGTAACCACTTGTACCAGATCGAGTATCTGATCCGGTCCCGCACAATAGCGGGTCCGGTTCTGAATCGATCCGGGACCACTAACCGAGTCCACCCCTAGTATGTCCTAGTACCCCACACATGAAGCAAAAATTGAGAAATCTTTCATACTTGAAATCTATAAAACAACCATTCTTAATGTTTATGGAATCGCGAATGTCCTAGTATGAAAGTATATGCAAGTATGATATATTCCAACTAAAAACGTGTGATATATTTTGAAGATGAAGAAAAATGAAGTTATCAAAGTCCGAATTAAGACAAGATAGACAACTAAATCATCATCTCCATGGAACTTAATTCGAAAAACTATGACAACGAGCAACACCAATTTTTTTGATGAAGGAAAAAGAAGATAATTGAAGAAGAAAAGACCGGGATTTTGAAGATGAAGACAAAAAATTATTGTTATTTTTTAATATTTTAAAGAATGAAAAGAAGGATAATTAACGAAGAAAAAGAAAAATTAAAGAAATCGAGAAAAAAGATAACAAAAGGAAATAGATGACCCGAGATTCCAAGATCTATTAGCTATAGTTTTGTAATTAGAGAATAATGTCATATTGAGACTAGTATACTATGCACATGGTATAACAGCACATGGTATAACAATGTCACTCTAATTTGCATAAGTTGATTTGCATCAAATGACAAGACATTGAACTAAATTTATTAAGAGCTATAACACCGCACAACTACAAGTGTTTAAACATACGGAGTATGTTTTTTATTTTATTTCAAGTAATTGTAATTATAACATGGTTATTATAAAAAAAATAACAAAAAATAGGACAAACCTAATCATATATTCATATCCTTGTGTCCTTTTATTAAATATTGATTTATAATTAACTCACATAATCAAGTCAATTAAAACAGCTAACACAACAAGTTAAATTAATCACCTAAGATCTACTAGTTGGTTTGCAAACAAGGCCATTTACCCAACCACCATTATAAGGAGATTTTTTCTGTATTAATGTTAATTAATTAATTAATTCATTACGAAAATAGGGTTGGGTTAAAAGTATTTACCAAAATACTGTTGGGTTAACCATGGTCGGGGTAAGTCGCTTACCCCTTAAGTAAAAACGGGGCCGGTCCTGCAAGACAGAACACTCCCCCAGTCCCCCCCCCCCAAATTGAAAGCAACAGCAGCGAGCGACGAACCCCCCACCGCGAGCGACGACGACGAATCAACACTCCGGCGAGGTCTCCTCCATCTTCCCAAGAATCCTTCATCTCCATCCTCTTCAACACTCTTTCTTCTTTCTTCTAGGTAAATCCAAATCCATTTCATCTCATTTTGAACTTAGAGTTTTGAATGTTAAAATTTTTGAATTTTTGGATTATGAATTGATTGTGAATTCAGTTGTTGTGAGATGTGGATATGTATGAAATGTTGAAATTTAATTTTAAATTGATTGTAAATTTTAATGTGTA
Source organism: Cuscuta epithymum (assembly GCA_945859915.1). Classification (NCBI taxonomy): domain Eukaryota; kingdom Viridiplantae; phylum Streptophyta; class Magnoliopsida; order Solanales; family Convolvulaceae; genus Cuscuta; species Cuscuta epithymum. The sequence goes on from CAMAPF010000026.1 coordinate 861,183, forward strand.
TTTTGACATTTGGGCATTTGGGTAGACTTGAATGTAGCTAAGTTTGGGTATTGAAATGTAGACTTGAATGTACATATCAAAATTTGGGTAGTTTCATATTGAAATGTGAATTGTTTGTAAATTTTGACTTTTGAATATATTACAATTTTGGTAGCTTTTTCTATTGAAAATTTGAATGCGTATAAAGTGTGTATATTGATGCCTACTCATGAATGTTGAACAGTGAATTGTTATTAGAATATGGATTTCTCAAGCTTCCCAATCATGTGTCATTGGGGAGACAACTATTATGAGGATGCTGGGCAAATATGCCATGAAGGTAGGGGTGGACCGGTTCCGGTTCGGGCCTGGGCCCGGCCGGTTCGCGGTTCTGTTTTGTTGGGCCCGAGCCCGAACCGGTAGCCACCGGTTCCGGGCCGGGCCACCCGGTTTGTAATTTTTTTTTGGCTTCTCCTATTTAACCCCCAACCCACCCCCTCACCCCAAACCACCTCAAATGGTCCAAAATACCCAGCCCAACCCAAAAACTTAAAAAAAATTCAAAAAAAAAAAATAAATTTGGCCTGGACCGGGCCTGAACCGGCCGGGCCGGTTCACCAAATGGAGGGCCTGAGCCCGGAACCGAAGCCCACCGGGCAGGGTGGCCCGAACCGGGCACTAACCGGTTCATCGAGTTGGTCCGAGCCCGCACAGTAGCGGGCCGGTTGGCCCGGCCCGAGTCCATCCCTACATAGGCGTGGACCCGGTTCGGGCCGCCCGGCCCGGCCCGCCACTGTGCGGGCCCGGAACCGGCCCGGTTCTCGGGTCCGGGTCCGGTTCGGGCAGAGACCCGGTCGGGTTAGGGGGACCGGGCTCGGGTCCTGGTTTTGGAGGCCCGGCCCGGCCGGGTCAGGCCCGGGCCCGGGCCTAACGGTCCAAAATTTAATTTTTTTTTTTTGCTTCTTTTGGCTCAACGGCCACCCCAAACGGCTATATAGCCGTTGGGTGGTACCAGGGGGGGTCAGGGGGCTTTGGGTGGGGGGTGGGGGGTGAGGGTGGGGAGTGGGGGTTAAAAAAAACCTATAAATACTCCTAATTTTAAACATTTTTTCACACCTCTTCTCCAACTCTACCTAAATCCTACTCTCTACTCATCTCCAATTCTCCATATTCATCTTCTCAAATTCTCTTATTCTCCTTTATATTTTATTTTACTATTTAATACTTATACAATTATTATATCTACTTATATATTAATTATCTACTTATATATTATTATCTACATATACTATATTACTTATATTTCTTATCTACTTAATCTCTACTTATATCTCTTAATACATACATACATACTATATCTACTTAATATATACTTTATATAATAAAGTATTAAATATACTTTCTAAACTATTACTATATACTTAATACATAATAATATCTACTTCTCTACTTATATTTTATATATACTTATTTTCCAATCTCCAATTCTCCATTATACTCTAATATTTAATTCTTATACAATTATTATATCCACTTAATACATACATTCTACATCTACTTAATATATATTTTATATATTAAAGTATAAAATATAAGTGTATTACTCATCTTATAGTAGTATACTTATATATTATATAATATAAACATTATATTATATATTACTTACTATAACTAGTATTATACTAGTGAGAGCTGATCAGGTCCAGCCGGAGGGACGGGGAGCCGCCGTCCGAACTCCGCCGTTTGGGGCGGTTCCCGGTGGAATTTTTTGATGAAATTTTTTGAGCATGTTCCTCATCAAGTCTAGTTTGTCCATACCAAATTTCAGCTCAAAATTCGACCGGGAAGGTCGTCAAATGATTTTTACAAGTTAACTGGTCCGGAAAATACATATTCCGGACCAGTAAACTTGCAAAAATCATTTGACGACCTTCCCGATAGAATTTTGAGCTGAAATTTGGTATGGACAAACTAGACTTGATGAGGAACATGCTCAAAAAATTTCATCAAAAAATTCCACCGGGAACCGCCCCAAACGGCGGAGTTCGGACGGCGGCTTCGGTCCCTCCGGAGGGACCTGATCTTTTCCGTTATACTAGTTAATTAGTTAATTAGCATTCTTGTTACATTTTTCATTATACTAGTTAATTAGTTCATTACCATTATTGTAATATTTTTCATTATACTAGTTAATTAGTTAATTAGCATTATTGTAATATTTTTCATTATACTAGTTAATTAGTTAATTAGCATTCTTGTTACATTTTTCATTATACTAGTTAATTAGTTCATTACCATTCTTGTTACATTTTTCATTATACTAGTTAATTAGTTAATTAGCATTCTTGTTACATTTTTCATTATACTAGTTAATTAGTTCATTACTATTCTTGTTACATTTTTCATTATACTAATTAAAATACTTCACATTTTATTTAACTAGTTGTTAGTTTGTTACATTTGTCACTATACTAGTTAACTACTTAATTAGCATTGTTGTTACATTTTTACTTGTACTGGTTATTTACTTCAAAAGTTGCTATAATTTTAATTGTAGAGACACACATTAATTATACTTTGCAAAAAACTAGTTTGAAGTATTAATCAAAATAGTTTTAATTAGTTGCATTAGTTTTGTATCCATTATTATATTTGTTGTGAATTAATATTTGTTACATTTTTTAGATGGAAGGTGGTAGATATTCGGTTGATTTGGGTAACCTCCAAAGCAATCGAAGAAACGAGATTGGGAGGAAGAAATCCCGCAAAGGTAAAGAACTTGCCGGGTCTTCATCTCAAAGCCGAGATGATTTTGAAACGGGTTACCAAAGGCGAGATGGAGATGTGATGTCCGAAGAACAACTCCAACAAGAATTGGCCCGACATAATAACCGCTTTCTACAACAACAACAAATGCCGACGACCATTGACGAAGAGGAGCTTGAGGATGAAGATGCGGAGGAATTTGAACCGGAGACGGCCGAGGAGGAGGGTGCCGGCAGCCACGACGCCGACGCGCCTGCCTCATCCCAAACAACCACCGGTAATAAAAAAAGTAAGTCTGAACTAATGAAAAATAATTTTGATAAATGGAAGGACCCACAAACCGGCTATTGGCACGCAACTTGCAAGTGGTGCAACAACAATTATAGTATGGGAACCTCCGGCGGATACGGATCCGCCGCAAGGCATCTTAAGGCAAAGCACCCCGTGGAGTATGCAAAATTAGGCGGCGGAACGGGGAAGCAAACTCAAATATCGAGGTTTGCGAATTCTCAACCTTTTGGTAATTTCTCCTACAATGATGCACAAAATTTGATTGGTATGGCTAACTTAATTTGTGAAGAAAATTTGCCTTATTTGTTTTCTGAAAGTCTTGCTTTAAGAGATTATGCACAAGGTAGTTTAAATCCTCAATTTAGAAATTATAGTCGCAAAACTGTTAAGAAAGAAATAATAAAGCTTTATAATGCGGAAAAGGTAAGGTTACAAAATTTTTTTGCAAACTTTGATGGGCGTGTTACTATTTGTTCTGAGATATGGGAGGATGATTTTCATCATTTATATTATTTGGGTCTGACTGCACATTATATTGATGAGGATTGGAATATGCATAAACGTGTTCTTGCTTTTCGTGAATTTAATGATCGTCACATCGCAGAACATATTTATATTTTGATTGAGCGTATTTTAATTGAGTATAATTTGATTGATAAGGTGTTTGCTATTGGTTTCGATAATGCTACTAATAATACTGCTGCTATACCTAGATTGCGTGAGTTGTGTGGTGCCAATTCTTTGATGGGTAGATTTTTTCATCAACGGTGTGCATGTCATGTTATAAATTTATGTGTGCAAGACGGTTTAAAAACGTTAGGAGATTCCATGGAGGTAATAAGGGGGGGGGGGGGGGGGGGGTTAGACGTATTTGGGGTAATGGTCAACTTAGAATAAAATGGCAAAGTTATTTGACTGAAAGAGGTGTGAGATATGTTGCTTTTCCTAAAGATTTGAGTATTCGTTGGAATAGTACTTATAAATTACTTAAAGTTGTTCTTAGATATAAAGAACATTTTCCTGCTTTTTTTAAAAGAACATGATAACTATATTATAAACGCGGCTGAGATCGACACTTGCGAAAAAATTTGTAATGTTTTGATATATTTTTTTAATGCTACTGAAACTTTTAGTCATGTTTATAAACCTACCGCAAACCAATTTATTCCACAAGCTGTTAATCTCGCCGATGCTTTTAAAGAATTTCAAAATGTCGTTTTCGTTCATCATTTTTGTGATCATATGAAGGAAAAGTTTTTAAAATATTATGCGCATATTACTCATATTTATGGTATTGCATTTATTCTTGATCCTCGTTATAGACCTGCTAATTTGGAAGATTGTTTCAACATCTATTATCTTGCGTTTTTCGGTGAATTTCCAATGTATGACGATAACCCCATAGATCCGAAAACGGAATACAACGAGGTTAGTACTTTATTTTATGCCTTATTTAATGAATTTCGTGCACAATATAGCAACGCTCCCCCTCCCCCGTCACGAACATCTTCATCTAAAGGAAAATCGATTTTTAAATCTGCATTTGGCAATCTTATGAAAAAAACTAAAACAACTCACGTCACTGAACAAAGCGCATTGAATGAGATTACTTTGTATTTAACATATGAAGTTGATTTTGAAGAAAATGATGGCTTTGACGTTCTAGACTGGTGGAAGTCAAAAGAAAGAACGTTCCCGATTTTAGCACGGATGGCTAAGCAAGTACTATCAATGCCGGTTTCAACAGTTGCTGTGGAACAAGAATTTAGTTCGGCCGGCAACGTCCTAACGGCATCTAGATCGAGATTGAGCGCGGAGTCTCTTGAGACGCTTATATGCTACCACGATTGGTTGAAGGCCGCACGTAGAACTCAAGAATTGAGCATCACCCCCTCCCAAGATTTTATGGATGACTCAACAACCGATGGTGGTTCTACCTATGCCGGAAATTCCGATTGATTAGTATTTTAGAATTTATTACAAAATGTATTTTATAGCACTTGTCAAATTTATTTATACTTGTACTTCATATTTCAAAATTGTAAACTTGTACTTCATATTTCAAAATTGTAAATTTGTAGTTGTAGTTCAAATTAATTTGTAAACTTGTACTTCATATTTCAAATAAATATGTGTTCACTTTTTCATATGTAGCACTTCTCAAATTAATTAATTGGTTACAATCTAACGACTTAAAATTATTTTTCTAAAATATAAAGCCGGTTTTTAAATTAAAAATACATTTAGAATATGTAATTTGTTTAAATACTTATACACCTATTTTGTAACATTTGTAAATTATAAATCAAACCACTTTTCTAAGTACAAATAGTTTTAGTTTTACTTAATTCATTAAATTAATTAATTTATTTTACAATATGTGTATAACTTAAAAAAAAAAAAAAAAAAAGCTCCCAAACGGCTATATAGCCGTTGGGGCTATGGGTGGGGGGCAGGGGGGGTCCCGGGGGTGGTGGTGTGGGGAGTGGGGTTCAAAAACATCTATAAATACATCTATTTTCTAACATTTTTCTACACCTTTTCTCCAATTCTTCTCAAACTCTTCTCCATCTTCATCTTCTCTTATTATCCTACATTTCTACTTATACATATACCATTTTAAATATGGAAAGTACATCTTCCCTTATGCAAAACAATTTTGACAAGTGGAAGGACCCGAAGACCGGACTGTGGTGGGCAACTTACAGGTGGTGCAAGAAAGACTGTTGCTTGGGGCGTTCATACGGATACGGGATGCCAATAAAACATATGAAGTCCTGTGACAAAGGGAAAACAACAACCAACGATGGCGGAAATCCCAATTGATATTCATTACAAAATGTATTTCGTATTGTTATTTTTTTCTCAATTCTCAAATGTAGTTCTTATTTCAAATAAATGCACTTGAACTTTGTTTTTAATAGCAATTTGTATAATATATAATTAATAAAAAAAAAAAAATTGTACTGGCCCGGCCCGGCCCGGCGGGTGGCCCGAACCGTGACCCGGGCGGGTGGCCCGGCCCGAACCGGAACCGGTCATTGACCGGGCCGGTCCCGGGCCTACCGTTATAGGACCCGAGGCCCGACCGGGCCTTGACCCGACCCGGGTCCGACCCGGCCCGGGTCCATCACTATCCCTACATGAAGGTGGTAGAACCAACTTGGTCATGATTTCTCGTGGCGCTTGCGTGCTCGAGATCCTTCAAAAAATACATGCAGCCACAATGATTCATCCTAGCCGTACTTTGCGGTTGAAAATGAAATTTCCCATGAACGGGAGAAAGTACATGCTTATGCCCCTCATTGATGAGCTAACTATAACAAATATGTGGAGCATAACTCGAAGGATATGTCGACGCTTGAGATATACATTGACAAATCCTGTGACGCTTATGGTACTCAATCAACATCAAATTTCTTTTTCATTTGGGCGACTTATAAGTCACCAAACCCGTTTTTACTTAAGGGGTAAGTCGTCCATCGGTTGGGCGACTTATAAATCGTCCAACGGTTGGGCGACTTATAAGTCGCCCAACCGTTGGACGACTTATAAGTCGCCCAACCGTTGGACGACTTGCCCCGACCATGGTTAACCCAGCAGTATTTTGGTAAATACTTTTAACCCAACCCTATTTTCGTAATTAATTAATTAATTAATTAACATTAATACGGAAAAAATCTCCATTATAAGATATCAACTTGGTGAACATTTTTCTCTGAACAAGGTTATTTTTTCGTTTACTAAATATTTAAAGAAAAAAAAGTTCAAATTAAAAGTAGAGTTAACTAGTAGTGTAAAATAGTGCAAAAAGTAATCCAAATGCAATAGATGAAAATTGAAATGTCAGAAAAGGGATATGAAACGACCAAAAGGCAAGAACTGAGACATGAAAAGAGAACATAATAGCAAAACAAAAATAAAATTCTTGCATATAATAAAATGCTTTAAAAAAAAGAGGGACAACTTATTTTCTGTAGAAAAGTTTTTGTAACATACTACGGAGTATATTATTGTAGAAAGCACGATAAGAACAGAGCTTTGAAAAATAAAGAAATAAGACAAGCATAAAATCGGTAGATTTTTGTGTGGCTCTACGCATAAATGAAAGAACAGAAAAATTATGTCTATGCATCCACATATATATATGTACATGTGAGACAATCAGGTGGGACTATGAGAGTCTTCCTTGCATTATCAAACTGTGATTTATGATCCCATTTTTTAAAATGGATGTAACCAGCCTAGTGAATGCCCGGATACTGAACCAGCTCATCTATCCCAATTCCCAAGTAAGGTGCCACCACCAGCCTATTTACTGGCAAGTGACGGTGGTTTTAGTCATGAATTCGGCACCAGAACCAATTCAAAACCATAACAGTTGTGCCCGTTTACCATTCTTGTTTCACTTTTTCAATTGCCCAAGACCGACTGGTGCTAGACAACCAAAACCAGACAACATCCACCCCAACTGCATGTCAATAGTGTTTAGACCAAAACTAAAACTGACGGTGATTTACATACAAATGAGTGATGACCCTAACGTTTAAGAACAAAAAACTGTTGCATTACAAAAAAAACTCTGGGAAAAAATTGATTTGTTTTTCTAATATTGATGCTTTTGTAAAATATGCAAAAAGGGCCACCTTTTCCTTTAAAAACGATTTCTAATAATCACTCCGTGATTCTAACAAGTTTATTTGAACTTAACACCACCTTAATACACTACAGGATTGCATTAGTATTAGTGCAAAGGTCTATGTAACATTCATATCCAATCCTAGAACCATAGAATAAATTATTGGCTCAAAGTGATGTCTTCAAAACTTGTAAAGCATTGCATAGAACCAACAGACAAATAAAGCATTCCAAAGTTTAACTTGTGTTGGACGAAAACATGTGCAGTTGCTTTATATGACAAGGGTAGGAAGGAAGGGTGGATCATCTCAACATGTCACAGTATGAAGATCGAAGAACCAAAGCATCTTCATGGAAGAGATCAGAACAAGGAAACTCGTAAGATTAAAGAACTCACTAAGAATCAGTTCCATTTGCATCTTCCTCAATAGGTTCAGTTTTGGACTCTTCTGCCTTCTCTCCTTTCTTAGCTGCACATGAGCAAAATAGATGGTATCAAGGTTGTTGAAATCATTGCAAATGTTAGGTCAAATCCTGATCCATTAGAGACTAATCAAAAGAAACACAACAAGGTCCTTGATTGTTATGTCTACAGAAGTACAAACATGCATATTAAAGTAACTATTCCCTCCATATCATAATAAGTGCCCCATTGGCTTTTCGCATATGAAAGTAGTTATTCCCTCCATTACAAGTTTATTGTACACTTTCCAAAAAGCAAGAGGTTTTTGGTACTTTGTTGAATGCTATATTAAAGTGTACTGTAGCTGCTTTTAGGGTAGATTTCTTTCCGAAAAATGAAATGGGACAATTAATTTGAAACAGCCCGAAAAGGAAACTGGCATCCTGGGACAGTTATTATGATACAGGAGTAATATAAGTAGCTTTTTGTGATATAAATCATTCCACTAAAACTGTTCAGAATATATGGTTATAAATTTGGAACCCATTTTTTCATTTTTTTTTATTTGAAGCACTTTTTAATATCGATTTTTTGACTTTTAGTTAATTCAGCAATCTAATAGTGCTAGAGGCAAGTACTTCAATTGTTAAATCTGTTTTGTATAGAGAATCACATAACTGGCATATTTATTATGCGGGATATCAAATCACTCCTTCCATTAAAGGTGCAACCCACTTTTTGAAACTAAGCAGTTAACAATGTAGACTATGTAGTCAAGTGCTTTTCTTGAGAAATCATTCTATTGCCAGTTGAATTACTTGAGAACTGCATATTCTAGAATTTTAAAAAATAGATGCTGAATTAACTACTACTACCTCCGTCCCATTTATATTGTCCCGGAAGAGGGTGGCACGGTTATTAAGAAAAGTGGGTTTGTGTGGTTGATATTAATTGATAAAGTAAAAATAAAGTAAGAATGATTTAGAGCCACACAAACTTTGCCAAATATGGTATGGGACAATTTAAGTGGGACTTCCTGAAAAGGTAAAACGGGAAATTATAAATGGGACGGAGGGAGTAGTAATCAATTGGTGGACAAGAAGTGTGACTTCATCAAAAGAACACTTTGTAAACGAATTGTGTGGCCAAGATTATGCCTTGTCTTTTGAGAAGATAAAGACAAGAGGAAATAAGGTACAAGTTACAACCGCACTACATATTGCATACCGCACTATCTCCAAACATATACTCCTTCCATCCCACTAAAATTGTCCCATTTTACCTTTTTGGTCAGTCCCACTAAGATTGTCCTAAAACAAATTTGGTAAAGTTTGTGTGGCTCTAAATCATTCTTATTTTGTTCTTACTTTATCAATTCAATATCAACCACACAAACCACTTTTATTGGTTTGCATGTCATTCCCTCTTGTCCCATTGTTAGTGGGATGGAGGGAGTATTATGTATTGAGAAAAGCATTTCCTCCTATTAATTTCCAAGCAGTTTTTAATTTATAATTAAGTCTTACCTTTCTTTTTCTTCCCCCCGCCTTTCTTCTTAGACTTTGTAGGAAGGGCTAGCCATGCCTTGATCTCTGGTTCATTGTCAATTGTCTTTGTTGTGTTCAGATCCTGAAGTGGATGTGACGTTATCCTATCAGATCCATTCGGCATTAACAAAACTGTGAACTTTATATGTGCAACAAAATCACCTGTACCACCAAAGAACCAACCCTGTTGAGTCATTCTCTCATGTCCGCTAAAACTAGTATGAATGAAGGTTTTTTATGAATAGCCTATTATGCTTCATCATAGGAATCAAGATTTGATGTTAAGTACAGACCAGGTTTTTCATGTAAAACAGGATATGGCTGTAGAAGATCATGGTTAACACATTCAACCAGCCCAAGACGGGCTCTCTTCTCTTCCAAATCCCTGTGAAATACACAGTTTTCAGTTTAGTGCAACAATAATGCAAATGATATTATCAACTGTTAACGTGCGATGATAACCTTGCTGTGAAGGGCATGATTGGGAACTTCTGACTGATTTCACTGAATATGAATCTTGATGCTTTCATCTTCAAGCTATAGTTTTTGTCAACAGCCCTCTTATATATAGTTGTTTGTTTTTCGTCTAACAGTTTTGGCTGCAGTTGTTAATATCAAAAATATAGATGAAACTCAAGTTTAAATTAGAACAAAAAATCATGTACGAAACAATGACATATAGGAGAACCCAAAGCCAACCTTTCCTTCACCGGTGCTTGTCACGATATCAATGGAATACACCTCATTTTCTTCAAATTCTGCTTCATCAACTCTACTATCAGGGTTAGACACACTTAACACAACTTTGTTTCCATCAATAACAAACTGTTTCATTTGATGACTCAAAACTCCCTCAACAATTTTGCAATCATAAGCTGCAGCTACCTTCTGGATGGCTTCCGTTACATCAGAATTCTATAAATGACCAAGGAACTCCATAAATTGATATAGGGGCAATATGAAAATAATATCCTAAATAACAATTTGCTATTTGGAACCTCAAATGATGCAGAAATGAAATACTTTCCCCATGGACCCATTTCATAATTATGTGTTCATCCTAATTACGCTTTTGTATAAGTTAAGAGTTTCCTTTTTATTGTGCAATGAGTTGTATGCCCGTTACATCCTAGACGTTAGGTGTGGCCGTGTGGACCACTAGCATCATGATAATTTTGAAATACTAACTCAAATAGGAACTTCACGTATAAGGCAGAATTCATGAAAATCTAAAAATAGAAAAGTAAACATAGTGAGACGGAAACAGAAATAGTACTAGTAATACTTTTGATAGCTCTGTCATTCTGTAAGCTGTTTGTTTGGGATCAGACACAATATAAATATGAATTATCTAGACCTTTAATAACAATCCATGAGAAGAAAGGGCGTCGAGTTGTAGACATTGTTGTGTACTCAAGCATATCAAGAGTTCCAAGCCATCACATTTTACTTAATGATGAGCACAATCACTTTAAATTTAGGCCAAAAAGAAGCAGAACTGGAGATGAAATCATTCCATCAACAGTGTATGGAGAATGTGGATAACACTCTCTCCTTATTAAGAATTACCTTCCTTCCAGGCCTCACAAGCCTCAAAGCAACTTCAGCAGCGGTATTTGCTGCAGCAATTACATCAGCAGATCTGCCAGTAACTGGCCCATCCTGAAGCACATGTGTGTGTGCAACCACTGCTATAAAACCATCTATGTGACACCCCATATCACTGCAACAGACAAGAAACCTTATAATAAACATTACATATCATAGAATACACAACTAATACGGTGTACAGCCTGGTATATTGAGTAAATGAAAAACTAAACTATAATATGTGAACTGTAGTTTCACAGAGAAAAGCTAAAATTGTGTTCCTTTTCATCTCAAATGCTCTACCAAAGACTCAAATTTTCCTGAATTAAAGCATTGAAGAAGGACTAAACAAATCTTTAGTACTTACATTTTCAACATATCACCATCTTCCAACACAGTCTCATCAGAAGACAAAGGAGAGTAGTGGCAAACAGTATTGTTAACCGAAATGCAGGTGGGAAAGGCAACACCCCTCTCAATCTTCTTCTTCACATTCTTATACATGTTTCCAGTTTGCCTACACCACAATCAATCACTCAGTACGGAATACAACATAGTAGGCAGGATAACAGGTCCCATTCTTATAAAAAAGTAATAACGTAATATAGAAAACATACTCTCTAATGAATGTATCAGCCTTTTCACACAGATCAACAATCCTGACTTTCGGCTTGCAATGGGACAAAACCAGTTGCACGGCCTCTACAAAAATAACATCAATTCTTTAAAAGAAATAAAACTTTCAGCGCGCAGATAACAATAATCAGCATTCACGCATATATGATGTATATCTGTGCTATGTAAGCATTACGCTGGTGATACCTCTGTATCAAATAATACGGGCAAAATACATCAACCAGTACCCCATATGTACAAACACACACCCAGACGGAGTAAGATAGATACTTACTGTTTACGATTTCGGCTGCGCTCTTGTACTTGGTGACGACCTCGGGACTGGTGAGATCCAACTCCTTCTCCTCTCTCTCGTCGTCCGACATCGTTAGCGTTATTCACGCAACTGCAGGGAAACGGCGATGTGAAGCGTAAATGCACGGGAAAGAACAGACTACAGGCTAAAATCGACGGCAAGAAGAAAGGAGAACTAGAAATGTGTTTGGAAGAATGTTTGGCGGAAGCTGGTGGAAGGAGGGTTTGAGCTAGGGTTTTTAGCCGCTCAGAAAATGAGAAATATAAAGCATGGGGGTGGAAATGTGAACATCCTATTAGACCTTCGCATGGCTTGAAAGCTGACCTATGGCAGTTACCTATGGACCCAACAGTTTACTTTCAAGGCTTCAAGCCATATTTTTTTTTGGGAAATCAAGCCATATTGTTTAAAGAATAATACTTGTCCTTCACATTTTGGGTATGTTTGGCAAATGGCTTATCAGCCGGCTTTTAGCTTGTTTGACCCATTTCAGATGTTTGATTGGTCAAAGAAGCTAATAATGATGTTTGGAAATGGCTTTTATAATTAGCTTGTTGAGTTTGAAAAGCTGAAAAAATGGATTGTTGAAGAAGCTAAGGGGGGCAGCTTATTCATTCGGCTGGTTCAATTTACACTCTATCAGCCATTTCGAAACAACCAATTTTACCAAACAGTTATCTATAATCAGCTAACATAACCAGCCGGTCAAAACAGCTAACACAACCAGCTGTTAGGAAACAGCTGACACAACCAGCTAACAACAACAGCTAACAGTCATTTGCCAAACATACCCTTTATAACATTTTGCGCAATTTTTTATTATTTTTCATATATGACTGTGAAGTTAAATTACATAAAATGTATAAATAAAAAAAATTAAATATAAGAAACAAAAAATAAGTCACGTATGAGAAACGCTCTTTAACATTGATTTGATGCACATAAATATAAATATAAATAAATAAGGTAACTGCTCGCACACAATTAATGTTTTTAAATACCAGAATCAATGTCTACAATAAAAGTTGCTAAATTTGCAAGAATTGGTTATTTGTGTGTGGACGATTTCCTATATCTATATGTCTTGCCCATGAACTACTCGTGCATATGATAGTAAGATAGTTGTGGGTGACCCGATTTGACTTGATACGTACACAACTAGGCATGGACCCGGTTCGGGCCGCCCGGCCCGGGACTGGCCCGGCCCGCCACTGTGCGGGCCCGGAACCGGTCCGGTTCTCGGGTCCGGGTCCGGGTCGGGTCTAAGCCCGGTGGGGGGGGCGGGTCCGGGCTCGGGCCTTGTATTTGGCGAACCGGCCCGGCCGGGTCGGGCCCGGGCCCGGGCCGAATTGATTTTTTTTTTTATTTTTTTTTCACTTTTTGAGGTTAGCCGGGTTGGGCTTGACGGTTAGGAGGGGTTTGGGGGGTGAGTGGGGGGGCTAGGAAAGCAAAAAAAAAAAAATGACCGAACCGGAGGCCCGGCCCGGACCCGGACCGGACCCGGTGGCTACCCGGGCCGGTCCCGGGCCTTCCTTCCCAAAAAAAAAGCCCGGCCGGGCCCAGCCCGGAACCGGCCCGGCCCGGGTCCATGACTGTACACAACGCATACAAAAATCATTTTTCTTAGTAGGATTCATTACTTAACGTGTTCAAAATAAAACTAAAATATACTCCACACTTTTAAAAAATTGAGCTAGTATATTTCGCTTTTAAAATCATCAAATACATGGTCTCAAAAAAGTATGGCGAAGATCATGTTTAGATAAACATCGTACGTTTAGATAATTTAGATATGTAGAGCCAAATAGCCAATACCCCTGTATGAAAGGTATGCAAATTTACCACGTATAACGTATTGAAGCTTCATGCCTTCATCATCCATCAAGTGCAAGTTAGCCAGTTAGGGAGCAATAATAAAAACACTAATAGCGGTTATTTACTTTACATATATGAATAAAAGAATACATATATAAATGAATAACAGAATGTATAAGAATGGTGAAATCAAAGGCCAAAATACAGGCCCCGAATAAATGAATCTTCTAAACTAGTCTTCCTTTTATCATCTTTCAGCCAGAGAGATGTCATCACTGCTTCAAGAAATGGCAATATTTGTAGAACATAGCACAGAAGTGTTACTCAGCCTTCATAGGTTTCGACGGTTATGTGTTGCTACAAAATTTTCCCAATGCAATTAGCATCACACTCACGTCATCGCAAGAACCTCTAGAAACCGAAAGATCGACCAGTTTCTTGCAGCATGACAACAGTTGGGGCTTATCGGAGCCAATGCAGAAAGGCCTGGCAACGTCTACTGCTTCTTGTGTGCTAACCTGATGAGCAAAGTTGGTAAATTAGTCACATAAGGTAAAACCAGAGATGCAAAATTTACTAGGGCTAGATCGGGCGACTAGACCACCTAACAAGGCAAAATTGGAATCCTTAGCTCCTGTGAGACGAGAGCTTTCTATAGTTAGTAGGTAAATGCATTTCAAGTTCGTAACCTAGAATCCAGCAAGTTAGTGCTAAGTGCTACAAGGCGATATCATTATATTTTTGACAGAATGCTACTCCGTATTTCTTACAAATTCTAATTATATATTTTTCATTTTTTCTTCAAAATGCAATTTTAGCATTATTATATTCATATAGACTTACCCGAAGTTAGAGTTAAATGGTTAAATTAGGAGCAATAAACATATTATAAGTTATAACTACATCACTGAAGACTGTTTAATGAGGTGAAATCAATAGTTGGCATGAAAACTGCAAATTACCTTATCCCATAAGCCATCAGAAGCAAGGATCAAGAACTCCAGTTGAGAATGAAGGGTGATTACCCTCGTTTCTGGTTCTGCAATAACCCATTGCTTGAGTGACCGGTCCCCAATGCTTCTAGACACTGCCAGAGATCCCTGGATTCTGCACACACCACGACTACAGCCTACAAAGCCACCCTGCAACGAATCACAAATGTGTCAGGATATATGTGGCATTTTATGGCAATGAGATGAAGGTGGGTCAATGCTATTAAGCTTTGTGGATCTATCTTAAAAGGCCTTATATTGAGATTCTTGTTATTATATTGGTCAATGTGGATGGTTTAACATGTCACACAAGATAGTGACTAGCTAGAGCATATCAATCTTAAAACTCATTTGAGCTTATTAGGCTCTAATGAGACATTAAGACTTAAGGTTTTGTGTTTCATGCTAAAAGTTTGAGTATCCCAAGACCTAATTTGATTCATTTGTACTTCTATTATTGACCAATGAGGAATCTTGCTTACCAAAGCCTCAATGCGTTCCTTTTCATCCGTTCTTGAAGGTCGATGATCAGAAGTAAGAGCTTCTCCAATGCCACCATTGCTCACAACAGCTCGGCAATCCCCAGCATTGGAAACCACAAGATTGCTGTTACTAATAAATGCTGTAACACAGCAAGATCCACCTTGTAGATCTTGCTTCAAGAATTCAGTATCTGTTTTCAAGTAACCATTCTTCACCGCCTCCTTAATTTCGTCATCATTGTCACTGCTCTTTTCTATTTCATCCCAGATGTTCTTGACCAAGTTTTGTGATGCATACTCGGCCGCACTTGCTCCTCCATGCCCATCAAATACACCAAAAACAGCCTGAAAGTTACACATGAACAGATTAGACCTTCCTACGCATTCCCTCTTGTCCCAATGATTACGAGGTGCGAATGAAATTCTAATTGTAGTATAATTCAATTTTTTCTGAACAAATGCAAAATAATACCAAGGAAATTGCTCCAACCAGGAGAATAACATGAGAACTTTGCACGAATAGTGCTATCATGTCTATCCTAAAAATGAGGTCCATGTAGCCCTAATAAGGAATAAAACTAGTCAAAACTTCTTCTCTAGAAGTTAATGATAATGAGTCATGTTTTAAGAAAAATGAGAGTTATGTTTGAAGAAATATATTACGGAATATGTTCTAGTCATATTTACGGAACTTTGTCGTAATTACTACATGCAAATTTATATTCTTCGTGTTTAAAAACAATACTAAAAGTTCAACTAGATGGTAGTAATGGAATTTGAATACGACAAAAGTCATAGAACATAAAAATAAGCAAAGAGATAAAATCTGAAAGAAATGGGTCTATAACATGAGTAGCTAAAAAATTAAACAGGCAAAAAGTGATAATCTTATGTGAGATATATGATCATGTTCTGAAAACAACACCATTATCATAATTATTGGTTCAAAGATCTCACTTTTATGAGGCAAGTGTTGGAGATTCTAGTCGATACTTAGTGTTATGTACAACATTCACATTATAAACTGCCTAATTAACTCAATAAAGTATACTGCTACAACCCTAATATTGGAAAAGCACGAGCTATTAACTCCAAAATTATCTAAGGTGAGCGAACCTGCTTACAATCTCCACGGAGATTGACCATAGCCGAGTACCGATCTTCAATAGCCCTTCTTCTCTTCCCCCGTTTACAGCACACAGAGTACCCATCTCCTTCAAACTCCACCAGATCTTCTCCCATAGCAGTTCCTGCGTCCGGCCAGTCCCCAAAGGTCACCGGAACGTTGGGGATATCCAACCTCCCCGGCCGATTTCGCTTCCAAACAGTGGAGGAGGTCGAAGAAGAACAGTCAGAAGTAGAAGGTCGAATCAATCCACTCGGATGCGGCTTCGAGGCACGGAGAACCCGCAAAGGCGAAGACGGAGATGTGACGGATGAAGGAGAGAGTGAGCGGGTCAGAGCCTCCGGCGACGAGGAAGATGCGGCGCCGGCGGCTTTGCAGTGGACTGAAATTCTGGAAGGCGAGAAGACCGGTGAGCTAATCGCAACGGTACATGCCATGTATCCGCTCCTGCTGTTTTGAGTTTTGGGGGAAGCTATAATGAATTTTAACGTTCGGAATTTTGACGTTATTTGATTTGATTTGATTCAGAAATGTTTTTTGTGAATGGAGAAAAAACTCAAAAAGGGGTTTTATTTATACTTTTGGAGTTTGAGAAGAAGAGAGGGGAATTGAGTCAATTGAAAATTCAGTTGGGGTTGAGGTCAAAGTGGGGCCACCCCGTGTGTTCTCCATGTAATGGATATTTCCATGACCATGCATTTGACAACTGAACTATGGGCTGTTTGCAGATTGTATTTACCCAATTTGTTTTGTTGGGTATAATACAACTCATACGCGTAGATAATACGGAGAATTCTTTCTACTTAGGTAGTTATGTTACCATCATCACGTTTATAAGAGTAGGGCGACTTCAAGGAAACAAGAGGAGACCTTCTTAGAGTATTGTTTGGGTTAGAATGTTAGATGGCATCTTGCTGCTGATTTTGACATGTACTACTTATTAATTATGGGGAAACATTCAATGGAAAAGTTGTGCCTTTTGTGATCTCATTATGACATATGCAGAGCCGTGCTTACTTGGAGGCCAATGAGGCAAAGGTCTAAGGGCCCCAGAAAATGTTAGAAATTTAGGGCCCCAAAATTTAAAATACTTTCTTTTATATATATATGTGTGTGAATTTAAAGTATAAATTGGTTCCCTTGTTTTACCTTTATCTGCTGCGACCCACAAAGCTGACCATTTCAAAATGCTTGGGATGGATTTGAATTGAATTTGCAGAGTGGAACTCTTTTTCTAGCCTGAAAATTTTCCTTTTTCATATATTTAAATTTTAAAATCATTTTGTTCTCGAATTTGTTGACAATAATTTTTTATTGGAAAAATTGAAAATAATAATCCTAACTATTGCCGGTCCGCTGAAAATAATCCCAACTATTGATTATTTTTGTATAATCCCAACTATATAGACTGTCCGCCAATAATGGTCCATGACCAGATATTACCTCTATAAAAAGTGAATTTTAAATAGAAATTAAGCCTAAAAATTAAAAGTTGAGATTATTTATAGGGATTACTTGTTATATCTCATCTCATCCACTTTAGAAACTACAAGAATTTATTCATAGGAATCATTATTGGCGGAAGGCCCCTAAAGTTGGGATTATTCTGGAATAATCAATAGTTGGGATTATTATGAGCGGACCGCCAATAGTTGGGATTATTAGTATCAATTTTTCCTTTTTTATTTAGCACGTTTGTTTAACTAGTATTAGTTTATATGTGTGTCTAGGAAAATGTTCATGTAAGGTAGGCCTAAAAGTTGAAATTTTAGGCCTCTTTCATTTAAGCTACTTCCGGGTTGAGCTTCTTCCATTAGGCCTCAAATGCAGTTTTTTAAATAAATTATTTAACTAACTTCCCGATTGAATTTTAATATGAAATTTAGTGCACATAACCTACACTTCAAAGAGAACATGCTCACAAAATTTCACTGAAAAATTCGACCCGGAAGTACCTCAAATGAAAGAGGCCTAAGAATTATAACTTTTAGATCTACCTTACATGAGTAATACGTAGTATAAACAAATTACTTATTTTAAAACAATTGTTATATAAGCACATAGTACAATAGTATAGGCATTTAACATGATTAGTTATTGTTTGTGATGTTTAATCTTTAACATAAAAAACAAATTAGACTACGAAATACTATCTATTATATGGAGTAATCTATTATAGTCTACATGGCCTTCTGTGAAGTTCGACTCAGGCCCGAATTAAGATAGGACCGGCACTGGACATATGTGCTGATCTCATGTAAAAGAATGAAGGCCGGTTAAGTGTTAGCACAACAACAACAACAAAAACGGGTTTATCACCAATTTCATCACGGACAACTATGTAAGAATTCCCCGATAACGGACTTGGTCGAGGAAAAATCCGTGAAACAAGAGGAGTCGCAAAATTAAACCGTCTAAGGCCTTAGGCCCGCGCGGCTCGACCCCAAAATTAAACTGGGGTGTGGCTTCGAGGCACAAAGAATCTACAAAGGTGGATCGGCCTAATACCCCTTTGGAGATTGGAACCAGAAATCTGCTACGACCAAGGCCCGGGCAACTCGACCTAGGTGGCACGCGCCGCACGGCAACGTGGAAGTAGCATTGAATGATTCGTATTAGCAACCAGGGAACCTTTGGCCAACAAGCTCGATTTAGTTGACGGGAAATTAAAGCAAGGATTTTTGCGGGTAGCGCATTTAATGCATGATATATGCAAGATTTTATGGTTGGGGATTAACCACTCAAGATCCTCTACATCACCACTACCACTTACCCCATGGTAGTATAAATAGTATTCTATCTGTCCCACAAAACTTGGTCAAAGTTGACTTGCATGTAGATTAATAAAGTAAAAATCGTGCAGTTGTTAGACTATTGCCAATATCACAGGCGCAACAGTCATACCAATGATGAGTGAAGGCTAAACACATTTAGGGGAGCATGTTAGATTATGAAAACACATGGTGTATATACGGAGGAAGATAACTAAAGGCTAGGGGTGGATGGGAGTAAAGGGTCAGTTTGGTCCTCGAAGTTGCAAAAAAGGCGTCAAATAAGTCCTTATATAGAAGATTCTGTCCGGACGTGCCATTTGAGGTGGCTCCCGGTGGAATTTTGTGATAATTTTTTTTGAACATCCTATTCATTAAGTCCAGTTTACTCATACTAAATTTCAGCTAAAAACTCAATCGGGAATACATTCAAATGAATTCTTAAAGATAACATCGCTTTTAACGGCACAATTATCTTCAAGAATTCATTTGAATGTCTTCCCCATTGAATTTTTTATCTGAATTTTGGTATGAGTAAACTAGACTTAATGAATAAGATGCTCAAAAAAATTCATCAAAAAAATCCACCGGGAGCCACCTCAAATGGCACGTCCGGACAGAATCTTTTATATAAGGACTTATTTGACCCCTTTTTTGCAACTTCGAGAACCAAACTGACCCTTATCCCGGGTGGATGGCAAACGGCAAGAAATTAAGGAAAGAGATAAATGGGAGATCGGTGGTGGGGGAGAGAAATTAGAAAAGGTAGGTATGAAATCATTAGTGGCATTATAGACATTGTATTTATTTTGTTTGCCAAAAATGAAAGTGTTGCAATTAATTTGAAACTGCCAAAAAAGGAAAGTATTGCAATTATTTAGAGACGGAGGATAGTATCATTTTTTATTTTCACTTTGTATACATTTAAAAATTATGTGTGTGTATACATCGAACATAGTAAAAATTAAACTCAATCTAGTATAATACCAGTATATGTTGGACATTTAATTTTCTCTTCATGTGTCACTATAAAATAATAATTATTATCAACATAAATCAGAAACGTCTTTTCACGCCTAAGCTTTGCCTATTTCCGCCTATGCTTCAAAGACTTGAGGGTTGGCCTTGACGGCTTGACCTGCCTTTTGGAACATTGCTTAGAGCATCTTTAGTGGGAGCATGAATTGCTTATAAATGCATTGCCACATCATATTGGGGTAAAATTATCTTCTCCAATGGAAATATGAATTTTGGCCGTGGTGCTGAGTTGGAAACAGAAAATGGAGAGAACGCCTGTCTTGCCTTCTATTTTCAGCAAGGCTCTCTCACAGCCAAGTCAGCAAACCCAATAATTTTGTTTCGGAATATATTAACTTCGTATATTGATGCATGAATTACTCTTGGTTTTTCCCTTTCAATTAAGCAACGGCGGTAACCAAATGGAAGAACAATTTCACTGCCCGGCAGCCCCTTGTGTTACGGCGGTACTCCTCCAATAGGTGGTTCGCGGACCGCGGTAGGGGCGAGCAGACCCATTATTTTCCGGCGACTTCTAGCTTCTCCGCTAACCCTTTTCTTCGCCGGCAACCCCCTTCATCTCTGTCAAGTGTCAATCCTCTTCTTCGCCGGCAACCCTCTTCTTCTCTGGAAACCCTCTTCTTCGCCGGCAACACTCTCCTCCGGACCTCCAGCAAACCCTCTTCTCCTCCGGCAACCCTCTTCGTTTCCGGCAACCCTCTTCTCCGGCTCGTATTTTCCGGGGAGAAGTATGTATTTATATTTTTACTGGGGTTGTTCATGGAGTTTGCTTGCAGGATGGCAGCCTCTTGTGATTGTGAATTGTGATCCGGCGGCAGTACTCCATTTCTAGACGTTAGTGGCGGTGAATATATGCATACGTTGTGTGTATATATGTATATGCTCAAAGTATGAATAGTAATTAAATTACAATAATTTTGTTTATAGAGAATAGAAGATAGACACCATTGGAGACGAAATGTAAATGTAATCGGCTGTGTGTCCACGTCAACTTCACAGGCCGTCTAAATATACCACGTGTCCATTTTTATAGGGTAGATTTTATGGTACCCATAAGGTACCATACCTTTGTCTACATGGACCAATGAGAAGGTAACAGTTGAATTATTTAAATCTAAATTAAAAATGATTAAGTGATGTGATCCAATCAAATGAATGGTAGGTACGGTATCCCATATTTTAGAAAGGTACCGGAGTTATCACCTTTTTATAGACTCCAATCCATTTTCCCATTAAAGATGCTCTTATGGTTATGATGACAGGCAGCTACGAGCGTTGCTTACGTTGCATCGGGCTGACCGCGGGTTACCCGGATGACCAACCCACACGAAACACCTGGAAACATCTAGACCTACAGCTAGAAGAGTCCAGCGTTCATACATATACATATACAGAGTCCTTCACCGCCTTCCTCCCTCTCTGTAAACCTAATCGGGCAATTGAAGAAGAATAAGGAGGACGATGTTCTTCTTCTTCGCTGGAGGAGTAGAGAATCAAGTGAAGCAGGTACTGAAGAGCGGGGTGGGGAGATGCATAGCCTGCGGATCCAGAGCGGATCTGGTCGACTACGAGAAGGTCTTCAAAGTCTTCTTCGTCCCCGTTTGGAGAAGGCCCGGCGACCAATCGTCCCTTTATTGCAACAACTGCAAGCTTTTCTTCCCCCAGTCACTATCCCCTTCCCAATTTCCGCCGCCGCGCTCCACGGATGGTCTGAGCTGTGGCTTCTGCGGCCGGGAGGTTGAGGCTGATTTCCGGTTCTGCCCCTATTGCGGTGCCGCAATTTGAACCTACTCTCTGTTTATAGTAACGTCTTCCCGTTCTCGTTTGAAAGAAGCAAATGAAATAAATTTGCGACTTGTCAATGTATTGTACTGCTATATTGACATGGCCATAGTTTTACACTTTCACTGATGCAATCATTCAAACTCTTAGCTGCTAAATACGAGATGTACAGAAGACAGGTTTTGATCTCTATATAGAAGAGGGGCGCATTAGAGCATCCATAATCCATATCAACTACTCCGTCCGTCCCTAAATAAACTTCCAACTTTCCTTTTTCGTCCGTCCCAATTAAAACTTCCACTTTCCCTTTTTGGCTAGAATTTGTGGTTCACAGCAATTCTTACACATTTCTCTCCTCTGCACAACTCTCCACCACACAATACCCACTATCTTAAACTCTGTGTCAAACCTATTTGGAAGATATAATAGGGACGGAGGGAGTAATTGTCTAATCAATACTTCCTTTGTCTCCATTTAAAGTTTCATAATAATTTATTAAGTTGAGTTTTTCTTTTATGATTTTATAAATTATTTAATGCTCCATATAATTTTTGAAAATGTAAATTTTATTTGCTATATAAAGTCTAATTAGAGACAAAGACCAATTAACTATACGACCAAATTAATTAAACATTGTAAATTAAGTGAAAACTTTTCTATGAGACGGAGCGAGTATTACGTAGTAATTATGAACACCTTTGATAACATATAAAATGCCAAAAACTATTAAAACTAAAAAGAGAAGGACCAAGAAGTCCGATTATCAAATTGAGATCCCCTAAAAATATACGAAGAACAAGAAGTTCAGAATTTGAGTTATAAATGTATCGAAACAACGAGGAAATTTGTAAGAAGTTAAGAATAAGGTATTTATAAGAATAAAACTATTCATTGGCTCATACTTCAATCACCCATTTCTTTGCCAGTCAAATTTAGCAAATTTTAACAAGCATAGGGAATAAATTTTTCTTTCAGAAATGTAAATTTATAATGTCAAATATACAATTTAAAATATTTTAGCATTCGTGAAAATATAATTAACATTCTAAACTTTCATTCTCAAAAAAAATATTACACCTGATTATATATCGCACCGCTTTTAATTTTCCATTCGTCACAACTTACATTATTAAAATATTTGCTTGACTTTTACATTATTTATACACTTTACTTTTATTTTTATTTTTATTTTATTTTATTTTATTAATTAAATGCATTAAACAATTTCTTATACTACATATAAACCATTACAAAATTTTCCGATTAAAGCTTTAAAATCAAGCCTTATAAAGACTATAATTTTTACTAATGGTCAATAGTACATTGACAATAAAAAATTAAAAGTGTTGCAATCTATTCTATTTATATATATTATATATAAGAAAAGAATAGGCTCTTTAAAGTACGATTATACCCTCAATCCAACGTGTCTTTCTCACCTCAATTCACGGTTACTCTTTGGTGCATCCACGTGGCGAGAGAAAAGAAAAGAAACCAGCGACTCCTTCCTGCCTCAAAAAATTTCAGAAAGCCTGAGCTCCTTCTCCTAAAGATTCTGAACAAATTGGCTTGCATTGAGAGATATCGCAAGAGATTGCCATGTACAACACGTTTCTCATCTACTTCCTCTTCATCCTCGAGTTTACTGCGCGGTTGCAATAGAGGTAGGGATTTGTGCTATTGCCTCTCTAATAAAACAGGTAAGCTGCCTCTTCCGCTCTTTCCATCATCTTTGAAAGCCTTTTAAATTATTTTTACGCCTGCAATTGAATCAATTGAGAAACACAAATCTCTTCACAAAAAGCACTATGAATTTGTATGGAGTATAAGCTTTATTAAAAGTTCAACCATACTCCTGTTGTATTCACTAGAAATGATAATCTGAGAGTTCTTGAGTATTTGTTGATGTATATATTTCTCTGTTTTAACATGAATTTTAGGGGCACCAAATCATATAAGTTAAAGCATATAAAGTGTTTGATGAAATGTTAGGCAACAAAAGCATGATAAAAGCAGAGTCTTATATGCTTTAATAATTATGAACTACTAATTTGGCTTTCTATGTACGAATTTCTAAAATACTACGTACTACTTTGCTGGAGTCCATACTGATTAGTGTACATGGAGTCCATAGTATCATGAAGTACTTATTTGTTGCTAGCTAGATTGCTTTCATATTATGACGTACTAATTGTTGCTCTCTTGCTTTCATTCTTTAATGACTGTTACGTCTAATCTTAGTTCTATGTGTATTCTTATGACAATTCTCACTTATTAAATTTTATGACAATTCCCACATAATTTTTTTAAATATATAATCTTCTATATTTAATTTGAAAACCATTTTAGTAGTCTCAATTCTCAATCTAACACATCAATCACGAACCTTAGAAGTTAGTATTTTTTTAGATATTCCACTATCCACCGAAACAGCAGTTTTTTTTACTTCTTGGACTAATGAGAGCCTTTGAGCTCTATATAGATAGACTATATAATTAGCCAATACCATTGGATAAGCTGTAAATTTCCTCAAAATCTCCGTATCAACCGCAGTCAGTCTATGCAATTTTGGATGCGAACTAAAAAAAATCACCCTCAATTATTTAACATAGAACATTCGGAGTAGTAAGTATTCCTAATATGTACTAGTATGTCATAACTCACGGGCATCTGTCACTGTGTGACAGATAGTTCTAATGTATTATTAAAACACCCTTGCTTTATGTGAGTTAATGTACACTTCTAACTTGATTTCAGCACTTGAAAACTCATTTTCAGTTCATTTTGTCCAAAGTTATAGTTTTGAGGTCGTACATACATTCAGTTAATACATACTGATTTTTTGTTGTATATAATGTATTTTGAACCCATTTGCTCGCTTTTTTACTTTGTACAAAGTCATTGTTTTCTTCTCTACATATACTTTAAATATTGTGATGGTTTATTGTAAAAACAATTTCTAACCCTGATTTGTTTTGTCTCTACCTGTGCTATGAATATGAAGTTTTTTTACAGAACACAATGATACTTCAGTACCTTAATTTTTTTTGTTATCCAGCCTTCTTAGAAGTCCCACAAGATCCTTGATGAAACCATCTTTCTCAGGCATGAAAGTTTATTTCTTTTCTATACCTGTAATATATACTCCAATTTTTTCTTTCTTGCTAGCATTCTGTTTGACTGCCTTTTACTGATACTTATAAAATATCATTTCTTCTTCTCTGGAGCAGCTGAAAATTAAGAAGAGATAGTAACAAATATTCTCCTATCTTCATTTTTAAAATAAACGTCTTTCCAACTTGAAAAACAAATATCCATCGTTTCTTTCAGCTCATTTCTTTCCGTAATTGCAATCCATTCCTCCAATTCTCCATCTTTCAATCAGTTTCTCCTTCATCCAATTAGAGCTTCAGATCATCCACTTTTAGATGACAAAGCACTGACCTTGAACGGCGATGCACTGGTCGGCGATTTCCATCGCAAAATTGCGTTTCACAGCAGGTCTATCTCCATCACGAACAACCTTAGCTCCTTTCCACGCCAAAAGGGTGCCCCATGAGCTGTGGAAAAGTGGGTTTGACCACTGAGACAGGCTCCATCTTTTTATGTTACTTCATCTTTTTATGTTGAGATATTACCCAAAATGGGACTAAAAAAGTTTGGAAATTCCAAAATAGGACTTCCATGTTTTTATTCCCAAAATAGGACTAATTATTGTCATGTTTTGGCAGTACCAGACTTCAAACATGGCAGTATTTTCCAACTTTGGCAATAATTAGTCCTATTTTGGGAATAAAAACATGACAGTCCTATTTTGAAATTTTCAAACTTTTTTAGTCCCATTTCGGGAACTTTCCCTTTTATGTTATATCATATCACAACACTACATCATATCACAACCCTATTTGTTTTCTTTTCTCATTTGGTTTCAGTTGAGTTTCCCTTTTGGAAAACATTCTGTGTATGAGGAATATATTCCTATATGTTTTCTTTCCTCATTTAGTTTCAGCTGAATTTCCCTTTAGTGTTTCCTATTCTTTAACATTAATACACTATTAAAGCCGTAAATATAGTTGGTATATTTATGAAAAAGAAACGGGAACCAACACGAAATCGCTTACATGAGAAACCAACTTATGAATAAACAAAGTTGTCACTACTATCATTGACTAGCCAACAAACGCAGTTCAGGAGCAAGTGTTTCTGTTTTGTTCTGCTCTGCTCTGTTCTGTACTACCAATGTTTCATATATATCTTGCGAATTGGAGCTTTTTAAACACCCCTTACAACCGCCTAATCTATGTAATTAGGTTTTCTTTTGCATTCACATTCTTTTTAATTAAATGCATTGATCACCTAAGTTTTCTTAACACGGTAGTATGGTATGTACCGTGTTGTTTTTATTCAAAAATATAGTTTCGCATAAAGAAGCACACCTCACTATAGCTAATTAATTGTCCATTTCATACTCTTTGGTGTGAAGAATGAGTACTCCAACCTAATCCTATTTTTTGGGCACTGGACACCAGACAAACTTATTGGTGCATTCATCAATTATGTTGAAATTTCGTTGGAATATACAATACTCTTTTTATATTAAGATCACTCTCTAACTACGCTACGATGAGAAACAAAAGCCGGGTCCAAATACATACATGAATACATAAAAGCAAGCCCTTCGATTTTTTATATTTTCTGTCTCCAAAGCAAGTCGAAGAGGATTGAGAACAAGCTCTGTAGAGACATACATGAAGACAATCCAAGGAATATCTACGATGTTTTATCTAAAGGAAAGTTCATTGTTTTGTGATCTTGGCTGCCACCCACCCTTAGCTTCTTAGTTTTGGCTTAGGGTAATAATATATGCATGATTGCTTATATCATACTCCGTATCAACTTGCCTATGACATAATAGTTTATAAAATGCTACTAATATTTAAAGTTCACATGGCAGGGCTTTATAAAGTGCTATTTTAAAAAGTATCCAGTAATAACACTTAGACCAATTATTACGTGTGTGTGCGCGCGCGCGCCTAATCTCTTTATATTCCCAACGTATTCATAGCGGTCTTAATGGATTTTTATGATTTATTTGATATAATAAAATACATGGATGAATGGGGTGATGTAGCAATGTGGAACTGATAGCTAAGAAGCATGCATCTCACTTTAGCCTTATATTAAGAGTGATATCAGAAGCATACACATAACTATTAAGAATGTATGTTCAGTGGGATGTATTGATCCCAATGCATTTGAATAAAAAAATCCCTTTTATTATGACATTACCAAACCTTTTACTAAAGTATTCTATAATTATTATAAAAGCTGTAAATGAGTGTTTATGTTGCCTTCAAAAGTGATTTATTTTCGATATTCTAAGAAAAGTCTTTAATAATAAAGTTGATGATGTTTGAAAAATGATTTATTAAAGTAATAAAGATTGATTATTTGAGTAATCCAAATGTGCTTATTTATTTGTAATGTTGCTTATTTATTTTACTAAAAGTTAATTAGATTCAAATTCATGTTTTATATTCAGGGAATAAAAAATATGATACTCCTATTTTGGAATTTCAAAACGTTTTTACTCCTATTTAGAGAATTCTCTCAATATTTTTATATGTGACCATCAATTTAACTACCTTCCTTCGACCGATTTTACTTATCCTACTTTTATTTTTGGGTTGTTCCAAAATAAGTGTCACATTTTCTTTTTTGAAAAGAAATGCAAGATCTACAACATTTCACTTTATTAAAATCAAATTTCAACCATAAATTCTATTTTTTCAACAACTTTATTATACTTATGCCAAATCAAATTATGACACATAAATGGGATGGAGGTTGTAATAAGTAACAAGTTCTTATTTAACAAATAATTGTTACTTTTAATATTTATTATTGTATTGATGTAAGCTATATGACACTCACATATTGTACTCACTTTTTTAGAGCAATGTTTAGCTCTAAAATTAAGTTAATCATAAAAACTAATTAGTAGCAAATGCTAATGAGTGGTGTCCTAAAATTTCCCTAATATTCTCTTCATTTAATATTTTTTATATGTGCATATACTTTAATTATGATACTAGCTTATTGTGCTCCTATTTTTGAACATCTAAAATCTTATAAAGTCTTTTATTTTAATATTTCATTAATTTATGTATAATAAAAAAATACATGCACCGATTGTTTTTTCCCGTGCGTATGCACGGGTACTATACTAGTTATATATATAAACCGAACCAACACAATAATATTTACGGAGTATTTCAGAATTACAAGCCAAGAATGTTAACTGCACTCTCATAAACGTTAAAAATATTCAAATTATTTATTTAAAACTATAAATTTACATTTGTGAAAGAAAAATCATATTTTTATTGTGTGTTTGGATATTTATATTATATATACAAGTTTGGAGTATTTACATCAAACCGCTTCAATGTTTGAAGTATTTACACATCATTAGTATGTCTAAATAAAATAATAAATGAATAAATAAATACATTGTTCTGCTAGTCCTCCTACCGCAGTACAGCCAACCATAGGCAGGGCAGGTACACCAAGTTGGCGATCATGGTACAGTGATAACATTCGGAGTATATACATATAAATGAAGCCACTTACATCTTGCAAAAAATTCCCCAAGGGCGGATATGGTAATGAGGATGGAGGAAGGGTTGTCCACTTGTCCTCCCCATTTTCTTCTAAGACGCCAAATGACAGGTTCAAGAAGCAAATTATGCAACCTCATTAGCACCTAAGTATGGAATGGAGGTGATGTTAGAAGGAAAGAGCATAGTTGAATAAGACATTCCAAGTGTCAGGTAAGCCAGGAAGGCACCAATGGCTGCAATCAGCAGTTTTTTGGTTGGCCATTTCAGCTGAGCTGCTACTTGCACTGTAAACAGACGGGTGTCCATCTTTTCTCATTTCCGAGAGCGCAGTTATGTTGAGCAAGAATGGTGGGTTCTTCATTCCTCCGATTACATTCGCCAACACCTCTTCGATTGGGTCGGGGTATGTCACTGGATATGTTGTACTAGGTCCTGTCTGTCCAGTACAGCTCTCTGACGTTGTAGTTGTCGGTCCTATATTCCATTGCCCGGAGCTATGCATAACAGAATCATGGTGTGATTGCACAATCTTTCATCATAATATCATACAGATACAAGACGAGACTACTTGGAGGAATTTCCTATATTGATCTCCCCAACTATGGCGATTCCGGTAAAGTCATTCTTTTTAAGTAAAAAATCTGGGTTTCATGCCTAGGACAATTACAAGAGACCTACTGGTTAGAAATTCGAGTCCCCTTCGATCAAATCGCTATGTCACTATCTCTCTTGATTATCATATAAATTGAGCCGCAAAATCAAGTCTAAGTGATTGATAAAAAAAATGTTCAATGCAACAACACTTACGCCATTGTCGCAAAGATTCACACCTACAATGAGGTAAGGGGATCATGCGGGTTCGATTCCCGCTATCCGCACAATATCCAAACGAAAGACGAAATTAATCCATATCTTTCCTATTAATCTAAATAGCGGGGCCTAGTTTTATTCTATTGCTATTGATTTATTACTATTTATTATTTATTACTTTTTTATCTGTTTTGTATTTGACAAAACAAAGAATTGAATTGGTCGTGCTAGTAAAGAGTGTGTTATTGAAAATGAGGTAATAAAGACAATCATTAGATGTATACAACCTTACCGTGTACTAAAGCAAAAAATTGTTTCTGAATGATCCATGATAAAAATCACATTGGAAATTGCATGGACTAACTGTTGTCTCATCATAACAAAGAAGCACATGCAGTTTAATGAACCATTTTGCTTTATTTCATCATATTCTCAATTCTAAAATACTTAGTCTTTGGTTTCATTGGAAATGGTGGAAATGATAAAAAATGGTTTATAAGTTAGATGAAAAAGGAGATACGAGTATAAAAGAGCTTATTAGTTTTGTTTGTTTTCTAGCGGCCTGGCTGAAACGCCAACCCAATTTGCTCCATTTTGTAGCACTTCAAGGGTGTGTTTGACAAAACTAACTGAAAAAGATACTTTTATGAGCTTTATAGTAACTGTTACTCCCTCCGTTCCATTTGGACCTCTACACTTTTCTTTTTGGGACGTCCCATTTATATCTTTACGTTTCCTTTTTAGGTAACTTCTTTCACAATAAATGTCCTAATTACCCTTCACTACCCACCCACTTTTTACATTTGATTGGATAACATTAATTCCCCCCAATATTCAAAGGACATGCAAGACATTTGTTCTTCTATTAATTAGGCTCCTAAAACACCGTGCCAAAAGCAAACATCAACATTTAACCGGGAAGAAGAGAGTATTTTATAGTGACAGAAAAGACCTTAAAAGAAAAGGGATGGTAGTTGTTTTATAAAAAGCTCACTGTTTGATTTAGTTTCGTCTGACATACAAATTGTTGAGATTAATTAATGCTAAAAGCTACATACTTTTCTCAGATGCTACTCATTGTAGTATTTAAAAAAAATCTTTTATTTTAAAAAAAGCTCTAAAAATTGGTATGTCAAACATTTAACTGGTAGCTTTTAGAGACTTCTTAAATAATACTCCGTATGGAGTACAAAAACTAAAAGATGTGGACTTGTGCCTACAAAACATGCACTTAATTCAATTGTTTTGGCGTTTTGGTTGAAGACTTGAAGTTGATATGCAAACATGGCAAGTCTTTTACCTCCTGTATGGTTGGGGGATTTTGGAGGGGAGGGAAGGGGAGGATTAATTTTTTACTTTATTAATTTATCTGAATTTATTTGTTTTTTACTACAAATAAATATATAATTAGTTAAACCATGTATTTTTATATACTATTGTGTCCTCATTTTATTTTAATTTGTCTAAATGTAAAAATTATTTTAAATTTAAATAAGACCCCTCCCCTTCCCTCCCCTCCAAATCCCCAACCATTTTGGCCCTTAAACTCGTTAAAAATTACCGAATCAGAAGAATCAAAATGGATTTATTTTTTCATTGCAATTTTTGTTTACTTTTACATTGAAAACGCGACCAAGCTAGAGCGAAAACGATGTTTGTTTAAGAACCATAACTTTTGAAAAACACATGGACAAAATAATTGCCTGGTGCAGAAATAGTAATGACAGCTAATCCTAGAAAAGAGAACCCAAAAAGTCATCGGAAATTGTCCTAAATAGGACTAAAAGGTTCCTAAAAAGCACAAATAGGACTACTATTTTTAAAATTCCCTAAATAGGACTAAACATTGATTTTCTACCCTAAATACCCTAAGAGTATTAATTCATAATGAAATGCTTTAATTCATAATAAAATCACAAAAAACGTAAAAAAATATTTAAAAAACGTAAAAAAATTAAAAAAAAAATTATAAAACATTTATAAAATAAAAAATTTAATTTTTTATTTTTTTAATTTTTTTAAAAAAATAATAAAAAATAGTAAAAACCCATAAAAAATGAAAAAAATTATGGATACCTTTCTCACCGCCTCCCGCCGCCTCCCAGCACCACCACCTCCGATTGGTGAAATTTCTTCCACTTTTGGTAAAAAAATGCCATATTTTTCTGAAAATGCCAAAAAGATGGCATAATTACTCTTCAATATGCCAACATTTTCATTGATTATGCCATCATTATGGCATTATTTAAAATGTTGGCATATTTTTGTCCGGTGATGGGAGATGGTGGTGTTGGGGGGTGGCAGGGGTGGTAATGTGTTTTTTTTAATTTTATGATTTTTTTATTTATTTTTTATTTTTAAAAAAAAAATATTTTTTTTTATTTTTTTTAAAAAATATTTTTAATAATTTTCTATTATTTTTTTTACGATTTTTAGTATTTTTTTCAATTTTTATTAATTTTTTTATGATTTTATTATTAATAAAAACATTTCACAAGTTACAAGGGTATATTTGTCCAAACACACATAAATAGTCCTATTAAGGGAACTTAAAAAATGTAGTCCTATTTGTGCAATTTTTCCACTTTTTAGTCCTATTTAGGGAATTCACTCAAAAGTCATCTAACCCAAACCCAAATCTTTTCTCCCACCCAACTCCAAAAGGGGAGATATTTTACACGCGCACAATAATACACTCCATTGACCAGCCTGTTAATCTTAACCATGAACCCCCAAAGTCAATTGTCATAAAGAGAAAAAGAAGAAATTGTTGATGGAGTTTCACCTGCGAATGGTTAAAAGAGAAAGAAACGTACCCGTAGTGTGTAGGGGAGATATTTTGGAAAAACACTTTCGTTCTTCTGAAATCAACATTAATATCAACCCATTGTGACCATGTTCTCAGCCCTCTTTCAAGAGCATCCAGTGGACTCTGAAAAGCTTGATGTTGCACCCCATCATACTCCACATAGTCCCAACTGCACCCGATTAACTTTTTGAGCAATCAATGGAATAAACCACAGATTTTACATTGAATACTACGGAGTATATAAAGATCCCAATTATTAACTTGTCATTTTGGCTTATAAAACTTATCATTTAACCTTTTTATCAAACACATAAATTTTAATTTCTTACCTTGAATTATGTACAGTATGTAATAAGAATCAAATTAAGTAAAGTTAGACTTCACTTTTTGGCTAAATTAGCCGAAGATCACTATTTTGGCTATTTTTCAAATAATATTTTTAATAAAATAAATTTTAGATATTTCCTTAATAAAATTTATCTTAAATACGAAGTGTATTTCTTCCACAATTCAATAGTTTCAGCCGCTTCAGCTAGAATTCCACTGATTTAAATAAATTCAACCAATTTTGTGTTACCACATGGGCCAAAATAGGAGTAAAAATGAAGTGACTTTCCCAAATAAGAGTACATATTTTTTTCTCTAAATATAAGCAATGTCATTTTGAAATCTACCATACTATATTACTATGGCATATTGGCACTATCAAACATTACACTCTCTATCCCAAAATAGTTTGCCAGTTATCCTTATTTAGCCTTCTCAAAAAGTTGTCATTTCCTTTTAAAGTAAGAACTTGCAATTCATGCTATTTATCCCAGCTTTACATACACTTCAATCACAACTTTAATTTTATTATTCTGCATTTAGTTATTTATACGTGCAAGTCAAAATTAGCGGACCTTTATAAAAAGGGATTATGACACAATTAATTCACGTTTAAAGAAAAAACACAGTTCTCCTGATCCGGAAAACAGGAGCAACTTCTTTCTTAGAAGGGAGAAGTGCATAGATAGATAAATACCCTTGGGTAGAGCCTGAATGAGACCACCAGTGACCCGTGTTAAAAGAAAGCACATCTGCATTCAACCAAGCATTCCCGTTCCCTCTTATGTCATCCAGTTTCAGATATCTCTTCCCCTGGTACATGTCTATATCCACAAGGAATACTGCTTTGTAGTACGATATTTTCACTCCATACTCCTGAATTTTTTAGCAGTTAATTTATCACTAATCAAACATCTGAATACTAAGCACACATAATTTTTAGCATCCCTCTCAAATTGGGTTGCTAATTACAATTTACGAACTACAACTTATGATAAAATTAAATTTTTATTGAATTACAAAATCAGAATCTGAATTACTAAAAGTTTGATATGGAGTTGGAGAATAAAAATCATTCAGGTTGACCACATGAATTGTAACATATCGAGCATGAAGACAAACTCTTAAATCATTCCTAAAATTCTCATAAAACTTTTCTGCTGCTTCAACTATATTGTTCTAATCTTAGTATGATATCCAACAATTAATCTTAATATGGCATCAAGCAATTTCATTTTGATAAAAAACAACAACAACGAGCACATGAAATTCAAAATTGGTATGCTCCAATAAGCCAAAATCTATATGTTAAGTTCTCTAATACGCTAGCTAAAACTAGCAAATGAGTTTTAATTTTGTCCAGAGTTAAAATATTTACTTACAAAAATGGAGCTAATCTAATAAGAAGAGCAATTGAAGTTACTGTGTGATGTTATATCTTGGGGTGACTATAAAATAGATTCACAATTAAGTAATTAAATATCATTTCAAATGCAAAAAATAGTCCCAGATACTTACAGGGAAAGATACAGAGGATAACGGGTCGCCGCCGTTCATCTGGGTTTGGGGTTTTGGATCAGAAGGTGAAATCAAGGTTTGAATCATACAAATCAACGACTCAAACTGGTTGCGGCTCAGAGAATCGCCCACAAACATCACACTCTTCCCTCTCATTTTATTCAGAAATTGGATCCCGTTGAAACTAGGGGGGTCACAGGCGGCCGGCTGCCACCGATACTTGAGGTAATTGGTGTCCGGTCTCCGGCCGCAGTCAAACGTTGAGTCAATGAAGTTGCAGCTGGAGGGTGAGTAGAGAGGGTAGGATTCATCGTAGATCCAGCTGCCGTAGAACATATCGCAAGAGGGTTTGATTACCGGCATTCTGGCTTGTTGTAAGTGCTGCTGCTGGCTATGTCGGCCCTTCCAAACGTAATACGCCGTTGAACGGAGATAAAGCGAAAGTAAGAATAGGGCTGTAAAGGAATATGAAAAGACATTGCTGGGAGAAAGAAGAGCCATTGCCGATGGCTGCAGAAAGGTAAGAAGGTTTGTATCGCTGGTTATATATGGAATCCACTCCGTATAAAGCAAGGGGTTGAATGATGAATCAAATAATGCCGTGTTGTAAAGGTGAGGTGAGGTTTCTTTTGCTGCCGTCCATTAAAGTTTGTACATAAAATACTAAAAATATTGTTTTGATCTCATTCAATCAAAATTAGATGAGAAAAAAATCAACCATTGTTGTACAAAGACCTATTTTTCATACCGATGAAAGAAATGTCTATGTCACAGATAAAAGAGATTGTCACTGCAAATATGAATCTTCTCACAAATCCAAAAAAATTATCTTTGCAAAGACAATTTAATCGGCGTGTAAAATGTTGTGTATCATTGACTGTGTACAAACATCATTTCTAAAAAAAGGAAAAAATATTACATATGCCAATTTATAATTGAGAATTTGATGAGGAGAAAAAAATGAATAGAAAAACAAATGAGATATTTTAGTTAGAAAGTGACAAAACTATTCAGATAGACAAAAGAGAAAATCAACACAATCATATGCCCGTTGTAACCGTAACCCAATAAATCAAATTTTAAATAAGTTTATAGTCCCTTTGTCCCTTAAAATTTTGTCAACTTTGATCGACACGGGAATTAATAAATTTAAAGCTGTGTGATTGGAGTTTATGCAGAGAATTAACTAGGATCACAAATTCATTACATAAAGGGAAAATGTCAAAGTTATTGGGACAAAAAAAGAAAGTTGACAAAGTTTTAAGGAACGAAGGGAGTACAAATATTGGATATTCAGTAATTAATCCAGCTTTCCCTACAATCCAGTATCATCAATATATTTACTTAACATATCTTTATCTCTATATATAAAGTACTCCGGTAGTAGTGTTGCTATGAGTAATGCTCAGGTCCAGCTGGAGGGACGGGAGGCGCCGTCCGAACTCCGTCGTTTGGGGCGGTTCTCGGTGGAATTTTTCGATAAATTTTTTTGAACATGTTCTTCATCAAGTCTAGTTTGTCCACAAAAAATTGCAACTCAAAAATCGATCGGGAAGGCATTCAAATCATTTTTTGAAGTTGACTGCGCCAAAATATACATATAAAAATGCAGTCAACTTCAAAAAATGATTTGAATGCCTTCTCGATTGAGTTTTGAGATGAAATTTGGTATAGACAAACTAGACTTGATGCGAAACATGCTAAAAAATTTCATCGAAAAATTCCACCGGGAACCACCCAAACGGCGGAGTTCGTACGACGCCTCCCGTCCCTCCAGCTGGACCTGAGCATTACTCGTGTTGCTAGTTGCTACTACTATTGGAGGGACTATTCCCGCCAAATGAAAACACAATTGTGAATTGTTATGTGTGAAAATCAATCTCACCCAATTAATATAACATGTAGTTAATATATTCTTTCCCTTTTTACATTCAAATAGACAAATATAGCTCCAAATTATTAATGTACTCCATATCAATTTGATTATGACGTAAGTAAATTTATTATCAAGTGGAGTAAAATTTTCACCAATACTTCTCACGTATTAACTATTACAGAGTAACATTTAGTAATCATGACACACGTATTAATTATTAAGCTCAAATAAAACCCATATAATTAAATTTTTTATGTCTTTATCTTTATATATATTATGTTATTATATAATACTACCTCTGTCCTGTTCAAAGGTTCTCATTGCAAAATGCATGAAAAGATTATTTGAAC
This sequence comes from Cuscuta epithymum, assembly GCA_945859915.1. Lineage (NCBI taxonomy): Eukaryota > Viridiplantae > Streptophyta > Magnoliopsida > Solanales > Convolvulaceae > Cuscuta > Cuscuta epithymum. Next base: position 897,647 of record CAMAPF010000026.1, read on the forward strand.
AATAATTAACTATGATAATTTGAGTACATTTTGAGAAATAATATAACAAGATCGTTGATGATAACAATGATGTTATAGATGCATTATTTTTAATACTTGATGATTCAATTGCCATTCAAGAGTACTAAAATAAAAATGAGAATCTTTAAATTGACATTCCCAATAGAAATGTGAGAACCTTTAAATGGGATAGAGGGATATCGTAGCAAAGTTGTTACATGTTTTGTAGTGGAGAGCGATGCACAAAGTGGGGGCAAAGTGGGGGCTTGTGCACAGAATGGGAGGGAATCAAGATGGAGGTATTGGCTGTTGCTACAAACTACATCGATTGCTTGGTGCAATATGACAATGATGAACACAATGGGGATACACTGAATACTATATGTATTCAAAAAGATGATGTAGGCGTGGATCATTAGATTTGATAAAGCGATTGCCAAGATGCTCAAATCAACCTTGGTTAATTGTGGGGATTTCAATAATATTCTATTTGAGAATGAATGGAGGGGTAGAATTTCTCAACCAACTTAGCTGATCAGGGTTTTTGTGACTCAGTTCGGAGTAACAGACTCTGCAACATTCCCTTTGAAGGTTATCAATGGACGTCGCAAAGAGGTAGGGACGTAGAGAAACGTCAAGATAGAAAGGGAAGAAGTCGAACCATATATTGGCTGAACTTGTGCGGGGGGGTGTGTGTGTGCAAGGCGGAGTCGTCTATCTCTAGAAGGCCAATCAAGTGGCCACCTTACGCTTTACTTCAAATTATTCAGGACAACAGATTTACAAGGAGAGAATTCAAGTTTGAAAAAATTTGGCTACGGGAGGACGAATGCAGAAAGCTTATTCAAAGACCATGGTCGATCGAATTCACTAAATCTAACAGTGCGGCATAAATTATAGGCTGTGGCCGTGTGGGGGTGGAAATGGATGTAAGGAGCAAAAACCGAAAGGTTGACATATTTATGTAGGGAGGGAAAAATTTGAACTAGCCAAAACTTCAAAGAGTGAAGGGTGTTTTGTTGGAATTACAAGATTTTTTAATAATGATGTGAAAATTAGAAGACATCGGAATAAAATGAAATGGGATTGGGAGAGGGGATGGGGGGGGCTTTTACCCCAGGGGGTCGGGTCTGGGGGAGGGGACCGAAAGGAGGTTAGGATAAACAGGGCTGAAACTTTCGTCATGAAGTTTCGAACCCGAGACCTCCCGTATGAGATATATGTATGTGATAGTGACTCCCTTTGCAATGTTAATTTTTTTATTTATCATAAATCATTTTTTTACATACTTTCTATTGCTACAACTGTTTCCAATATAAATGATGTAATACACAAGCAGACGTAGTTCATTTGGTGTTAAAAATACCTAGGGCTGGGTCCGAAAAACCGAAAACCGAAAACCGAATCAAATTAAATCGAATCGCAACCGAATAAAACCGAACCGCTAAGAAACCGAAACCGAATGTAAAAAACCAAACCGAACCGAAGTTGTTCGATTCGGTTTTGGTTTTTATCCTTCAAAAACAAACTGAACCGAACAAACCGAACTATTTAAAATATGAAATTTATATGTTAATTGTTAAGCATTAATTCTAGTTAATCTTAATATCATCAATAGTCTTTGGTTTTCTTGTGTTAGAGAAATAATGTTTGTGTTATGTTTAATTTAATTTAGTTTATAAATTCATTTACACATCCATTGTTTAATTTAATAATAGCTATATTGAATGATGATCATATGTGTTTACTAGTTATTAGTAGTAATTAACTTTTATTTTTAGCTAACTTAAAGATTTTATATTGATAAAACAATAAATATTAATCTCAACTATATCACATAGAACATATATATTCATGAAAAATTTTCAAACTACTCACAAACAAATTAAATCAATAATATATACAGTTTTATCTATCTCGCATACTCATATAATTCAAGACATATTTATCTCTTCTCATTTTTATTTTATTTGTCGTTATATTGTGCTTGAATTCTTTATGTAATATGTTTGATCCCTCTAAGTATTATATCAGTTTAAAATCAAGTGAAAAAATTTTGGTAAAAAAACCGAAAAAACCGAAACCGAACCGAAACAAACCGAACCAATCAAACCGTGGTTCCAAGTTTTGGAGTGTAAAACCGAACCGAAACCGAACCGAACTTTTTACTTTGATTCTACATTTGGTTTTAGGTCAAAACCGAACCGCAAGAACCGAACCCACCCCTAAAAATACCTACTATCTGTTGGTTCTTGTAACAAACTATGTGGCATCTTTATATGATACGCTTAAAGAACGTACAAGCTCAACATAATATTAAAAAAGCGTTTTTACTGAAAATCACTAATTTTTTGTTTTTTAAGAAAATCAAGTATAGCATAAAGGTGTGTATATATATATATATACATTTCTTACTTTTTATATTGTATATAGAAAGACACTTCCAAAAAAAAACTACAAAGGCATATAAGCAGAATGGTTAAATAATTTCCATGAATGTTTAAAAGATATGTACTATATTAGCACATTAGAAACATCTTGTTGTTTAAAATTACAATGACAAAGTTTTAGTACAAAACTTGTTCATGTACTTGCTCATCATTTTGGATAACAAAGAAATCGTGTTCAACTTATTGCAAATGCTAACAATTTCTGCTGAAATATGTTGAAAAAGGACATTAGTACATGTATTGAGGTTTTTACTTTGGATATCTACAAATGCCCTCAGTACAACAAATGCATCAACACTTCAAAATGACTCCAGACCCTATCACTCTTGTGTCCATGACTCCATGTATTTTCGAGCCCAATTTGTACCAACATAAGGAAATGTAACAACATAAAGACATGTACGGAGTTACATTTTTAGTTTCAATTCATCCTTTAATTTTAAATATAGATATTACGTAGATACTCTTTTTTTATGTCCATGACTCCATGTATTTTTGGGCCCATAACCCTCTCTTCTACTCTTCTCTATCAAAGCACAATGCAAGGTTTTAAAATTTCCCTTAGTTCAATACTTCAGTTGTTAAAGATTAGTTTAACTATTACTCTATTATGTTGCAATTGCTTTTTACTTGCAGGTTTTCAAAGTCACAAAATACGACAAGCACATTGACCTAAAGCTGAACAACCAACATGCTACTCTTTTACAAGCACGTTCATTCAAAATGAGGAAAAGAAACAACACCAAAAGTGTTATGTTAGGTTCTTGCTAAGGTGTCTTGTGTGGTCTTTATACTCCGTATAAAATATTACTACGTATTTGTGAATATGCAAGTGGTTTTAAATGTGATACTTAAGTATTGTTTAAACTATTTCAGTTGATAAAATAAAAACAGAACACATTTGTTATCATTATAAAACTATTTTAGTTGTATTTACTTCGTATTAAAGATTATTATTACTCTTTTAGTCTCACTAGACTTTTCTAACTTTCTTTTTTTTGTTTATTTTTCTTTTTTTGTTTATTCCAAAGTTTGTTACTTTCTTTTTAAAATACTGAATTTTGATTCAACTTATTCGTTTCTCATGTACACAAAACTCGACCTTACCGTTTTCACTATTCTTATTCCACATCCAACATAAAGTTGGTAATGTCCAATTAGCAGAGGTCATGCATATTATCTCCTAAATAGCACATCCCACAAATGACATTCCACAAATACAGTTGCTCAACATGGATTATTGGGCATTTGTCACACGTCGTGCTTACGCCACTAGTATACTATATGAAAAAATATGATTTACTTATCTCACACTCCTTGAAAATTTGGGGTATTTGAATTATTTTTTCTTGCATTAATGTAGTACTCATTCAGCCATTTTTACCCATGATTAAAGGGAAATGCAAATAGATGTATCCTTTCTTTTAAGTGCTAGTTAATTTATAGCCATACGATTGAGAAAAGGGGAAGAAAAAAGATTGTACATGATCGATCAAAAATGTCTTTGTAAAAGTCTTTTGTTTTTTGAAAATTTGTAAAAGTCAGTTTCTTTAACATTTATCATTTATGTGTTGCCAATCATTTTTAGAATATAATTAAGCACAACTATCCATATATTCATTTTATATTTCTATTTTTAACTCCGAGTAATAATAATAATAATAATAATAATAATACGAAGTAAGAAGTATTAAGAAAGGTGGATTTGGTTTGGTTACCTCCCTCGTTAGTGCCCTATTGGCTACGAAAAGAAAGATACAAAGTAAAACTACCTTTATGTCTTAAAGTTAAGCATCGAATTACTTCCCATGAAAAATGGCTTTCATAGTCGAGATCTTATCAGTTATCACTACTACGTAAAATTTATGTATAATGAACGGGCCAAAAGTCATTTTAAAGATCTCACTGCTTTTAGATGAAAAGTAAGCTTCTTTGATGGTCGGATAGGATTCACAGAAATTACAACTTATAGTTCACCCCTTCCTTTTCGTGCAAAGTGAACTCGACATTTTTTAAACTTGACATGATTATCTTATGATCTTCCATTAATCTATTGCGCTTTTCAAATGTCTACTTTTATTAAGCTTTAGACAGGGACGACACTAATGGGGAGGTAATCAATTTCTGTCATCTTTGTATCTTAAAATTATACAACTTTTGACGACATTATTTACATCTTGAGAATTTTGTCATGGCTAAGATAAAAATATATGGAGTAGTTTTTTTTAAATAGGACTTAATGTTTGATTTTCCCTAAATACCACTAATCATTCCATGTTTACCCTCACTTGAATTAATTAATTAATCCCATTAATTACCCTCGTTCTCTGGCACAACCAAGGTAGTCTGTTGATAACGGAGCAATCCGGCAACGGCGGTGAACGGCGGCGGACGGCGGCAGAAATCTCGTAGGTGTTAGAAAAAGGTTTTGGAAATTTTCCTACGGCAGGTGGCAACCAGCAGTCCAAGGGCTATGAGGGCATTTTGGTCCATTCAAAAATAAAAATTCCTATTTAAAAATGTTTAAATTAGATGCTCATATTTTGGGTTCAAAACATGTTTTAATCTTGGGATAAGGGTCAGATAGGACCTCGAACTTGGAAAAAAATGTCAAATAAGGCCATATTTAGGATGCTATGTCCGGATGACACCATTTGGGACGGTTCCCGGTGGAATTTTTTGATGAATTTTTTTTAGAATCTTATTCATTAAGTCTAGTTTACTCATATCAAATTTGAACTAACAATTCAATCGGGAAGGCATTCAAATCAATTTTTGAAGATAACTGCGCTTTTAACTACACAATTATCTTCAAAAATTCATTTGAATGTCTTCCCGATTAAAGTTTTAGTTCAAATTTGATATGAGTAAACTAGACTTAATGAATAAGATTCTCAAAAAATTTCATCAAAAAATACCACCGGGAACCGCCCCAAATGGCGTCGGCCGGACAGAGCATCCTAAATATGGCCTTATTTGACATTTTTTTTCAAGTTCGAGGCCCTTATCTGACCCTTATCCCTTTAATCTTTTTAAGATAAACTAAGATCATGGGAGACATTATCTAGATGGGAGTGTGACAAAGAGTGGACCACCATTTTTGTTGCAGATATTCCTCAAATGATTTGGTGTATGCACATGATATGTCAGTACCATACTACCATGTGCCAAGATAAATTTGCACCGTAGGCGTAGGATGATAATCTCGTTTAAGCTCCCATTTGAAATGAAGAAGTCGTTTGACAACACTGTTTTTCGGCTTATCAGATTTATTGATCAACTTTTTTTATCAAACACGTAACTTTTGCTTTCGCGCTATGTATTGCGTATTAAGCTGGAAAAGTAAGGTTGGAGTTACCTTCCGGGGTAAAAAAAAAGTAAGATTGGAGTTACTTTTCTGGCCGTATTGGCTGAAGTTACTGTAAATGACATTTTAACTATTTTTTTCTTTATTTTATTAATATAAATATATTTAAAAAATATTTTTTCCTTAAATCAACAGAATCAACTAATGCAACCACTTCAACCAAAGCTTCATAAATTTCAGCAGAATCAGTCAAATCACCCGATTTTCGTGCTATCAAACAGGCTCTGAATTTAGAACAATTTTGTTCGTTCAAAGAAAACACAATTTTGTTGTTTGTGCGATTTTGGCCTTGTGATTCAGTATGTGGATTGGACTATCACCCCAATTTCCGAGTATAAACTTTAAATCAGCCACTTCGAAGTTGTTCTCTTCGCCTGATCTGAATGTTTCTGATCTGAATTTTTTAAGTTCTGATCTGATCTGATCTGAATTTTTCTGATCTGATCTGATCTGATCTGAATCTTTCTGATCTGATCTGATCTGATCTGAATCTTTCTGATCTAATCTGATCTGATCTGAATCTTCCTGATCTGATCTGAATGTTTCTGATCTGGTCTGATCTGATCTGAATGTTTCTGATCTGATCTGAATCCTTCTGATCTGATCTGAATCTTTCTGATCTGATCTGATTTGAATATTTCTATGATTATAATTATAATTATAATTATTATAATTGCAATTACAAATATAACTTAAATAAAATTATAATTATAATCGTAACTATAAAAATAATAATAATAATTAAAATTAAATTTAAAATGAAAAAATTTATACATATTACACTAATTATAAATATAGATATAATTATAATTGTAATTATATTTTTAATTATAATTACTTATATAATTATAATTGTAATTATAATTACAATATTTATCTCTATAATTGTAACTATAGTTATCAATATTATTATAATTACACCGTAAAATAATTACAATAGTAACAACAATAATAATAATATTAATAATTATAATAAAAATAATAATTATAATCATAAATTATAACTATAATATAATTATAAGTATATTTATAATTAATAATAATTATAATTATATTAACATTAATTATAATATTATAATATAATAATAGTAATATAAATACAATTAATATTATTATAACGATATTATTATATTAATATTATTATTAAATTACAATAACATAATAATAATAATATTATTATTATAATTAGTATTATATTATTATAATATTATATTATAATTATAATTATAATCATAATTATAATTATGATTGTAATTATAATTATTATAATTATAATTAATTACAATTATAATTATAATTAATTATAGATATAATTATAAGAATTATAATTGTAAGTATAATTATAATTACATATAATTATAATATAATATTATAATAATACTAATCATATTATTATTATAATATTGTAATAATAATAATAGTCTTCTTAATAATTGCATTTATATTACTATTATTATATTAAAATATTATAACTATATTAATATCTTATTTTTTTATCATATTATTATTAATATTATTAATAATAATTTTATAATAATAATCATAATAGTAATAACAATATTAATAATAATAATAATTAATATAATAATAAAAGTGATAAATCATGTTTGAACTTTTCTGATCTGATCTGATCTGATCTGAATGTTTCTGATCTGATCTGAATGTTTCTGATCTGGTCTGATCTGATCTGAATCTTTCTGATCTGATCTGAATCTTTCTGGTCTGATCTGATCTGATCTGAATCTTTCTGATCTGATCTGATCTGATCTGATCTGAATTTTTCTGATCTGATCTGATCTGATCTGAATTTTTCTGATCTGATCTGAATAAAATAAGAATAAGTAATAAGTAATAAGAATAAGACGAACAGAACAGCACCTTCGTCACGATGTAAATTCATAGCCCTTTTTATTCCATATTACTAAAACGATTGAAAAAAGATAAAAAAAAAAGTGACTTTTTTTTAAAAATTTCCAAAAATGTGACTAAAAATAATTTATTCCTTATATTTAATCATATATTTATTTATTTTAATATTCCTTTTGTACATTTGATTACTAGCAGCCGCCACCACCTCCGGACCGTCGACCCCAGCAACACCTCTCCGCTGCTGCCGCTGCAGCCGCCGCCGCCGCCGCAGTCGGCAGCAGTCACTATCTCAGTGACTCCGGGCATAGTGACACCCAATTCCGACCACAGTGACCCAATTCCGGCAAGAGTGACACCCGATTTCGGCAACAGTGAAATCCCAATCCTGTCATATTGACACCCAATTCTGGCCACAGTGACTGCTCCCGCCCACAGTGGCACGTCATCTCCGACCACAGTGACACGTTGTCTCCGGTGCCACATCCCATCTCACAGCCCCCTCAGCCAAGCCCGCCCTAGGGCCGCCGCGGACCACCGCCACTGACCACCACCGTGGGTCGCCGCCGCCGACCACTGCCCTAGTCTTAGATTGACTCCCTAGCCCCAGTCACCTCCCCAACCCACTCCGGCACTCCCTAGCTCCCAGCCACCTCCCCAACCCCCTGCGATCCCACAACCACCTCAGCCCCCAGCCACCTCCCCATCCCGCAAGTCTCCTTCCCCCACCAACATCCCGACCCCCAGGTCTTCCACCCCATCTCCCCTGCCCCTGACACTCAATCCACGAACCACCGCTGCCATACACTCCTCCGACAAGGCGCAACTGTAGATCTGTAGATCTCGAAAGCAGGAAGCACCCTACAGTACCAACACCGTACCTCTGCCAGCAGCGGCAGCCCAAATCGGGGTCGTCGTCCATCATTGACAGCAGATGCGGCACCGACGGCTCCGAATCGGACTCGTGGCCCATCAAGGAAGGCAGATCCTGAACTTGGGGCCCTGAAATCGGAGTCGTCATTCATGTGAGGGGCGGCCGACGAGGATAATGGAGAAGGTGGGTGATGATGCGCCGTCGATGAAGCACAGGGCGGAGGTATTACCATCGACGAAGCGGCGGTGGATGGAGCAATGGCGGAGGAGAGAATGAGCCTGGCATTGGAGCTTTCTGTCTTTCGTTTATGGCAGCTCTGGCGTTGAATGAAGACGGAAGGCAACGAGCGTAGAAGAAGAAAGGTCGGGTCAGGACACTTTTTTGGAAATTTTGAAACTACTCATATTTTTAGAATTCAAAAGCTCATAAGTTATACCCGGGTCATTTTTTTTCAAATTCATAAATGTTTCCAATTTTGTTCCATTTCAGACGTGTATCTCGTTGGAAAGATCACAGAATCATATGAGTCATATGAATATCTGTTACGGTCCTACTTGTTGTATCAACTTTTGTATGCACACCAGCACACATGTCAGTAATGTCGGTGAATAGGTCATTCACAAACAAAAAATAGTTAGGAGTGAAACTTTGGAACCAGGAATCGAAGAACCGTTGAAACCGAGCTGTTAAATTCCATTTCGGTCCAGTTCTTAGTTCTTACACACGAGTTATAAATTGTTAACGGTTCGGTTCTTGTTTCTGATTAACATTTTGATTCCTGGTTCCTACAAATAATATGTCTAAGAAACCGTTGAGGAATCGTTATTAATAAAATAAAAATGAAAGTATAACTAGTAGTAATAATAGGAGGCCTGATCCTGTCCAGCCGGAGGGACAGGACCCGCCGTCCGGCCGTCGCCATTTGGGGCCCTTCCCGGTGTAGTTTTTTGATGAATTTTTTTGAGCATGTTCTTCATGAAGTCTAGTTTATCCATACCAAATTTCAGCTAAAAATTCAACCGGGAAGGCAGTCAAATGATTTTTGGAAGTTAACTGCGCAGTTTATATACATATAAAACGTAGTTATCTTCCAAAAATCATTTGAGTGCCTTCCCGGTTGAAGTTTTATCTGAAATTTGGTATAGATAAACTAGAGTTGATGAGGAACATGCTAAAAAAATTTCATCAAAAAATTCTACCGGGAAGAGCCTCTGATGGCCTTGGCCGGACGGTCCCTCCCGTCCCTCCGGAGGGACCTGATCTTTTCTAGTAATAATAGTAATAATAAAATTAACCATAACAATAATAACCGTAACAACACTAGTAATAATAACACTAATATATTTACACTTAAAAAAAATTATTTGAAGTGATGAAAAACAGAAGTTATAAATTATTGTATACGCGTACATTTCATTAAACTCATGTTTACAAATTAAATCATATTCCATTTGCGTAAATTTCATAATTAAAACAGTAGCTCAGAGTTTCCTATTTTATTTACAAACTTTCCTATTTTAAGAAAGTAGCTAAAAATCATTTAGTCAAGTGTTTACTAAATTAAGTTGGAACCTCATATTTGAAGTTATTAAAGCTTCAAAAAGTATTTATTCCTCGTGTTTTGAAATTTTAACATTTTTGTGTGGTAGAAAATAAATTGTGCTAATCTTTTATGGGAAAAAATTACTTTTAGGAACCAATAAAAGCAAGAACGTAACAAAACAATTTAATATTGGTTCGATTTCATAACGATTCTTGAATTCTTATATAAGAATCGAACCGATTTTATTAATTAAGTTTTTTATAACGGTTCCACTAATTTTATATAAGAATCAAACAGATCACAATCCTAAAAATAGCTCATTTACCGGCATGCAGGGCCTCACAATCCTAAAAATAGCTCTTGTAGTTTCTGAAGTGGATGAGAAGAGATATAGCAAGTAATCCCTATAAATAATCTCAACTTTTAATTTTTACACTTAATTTCTATTTAAAATTCATTTTTTAGGAGGTAATATCTGGTCATGGACCATTATTGGCGGACGGTCCATATAGTTAGGATTATACAAAAATAATCAATAGTTGGGATTATTATCAGCGGACCGGCAATAGTTGAGATTATTATTTTCAATTTTTCCTTTAACTAAAATTCATGACACTAATTTTGCTGAATTATGCAAAAGTTGTACTTCGTATTTAAAATATATTATATTAATAAAATAAATAAATTTATGTGAAAAATGGCTAAAATGGTTCTATAGAGTAACTTTACTTAATTGACCTAGAAAAGTAACTTCAACCTTACTTATTTTAATTATTACATAATTTAGCGCGGGAAATCAAAAGTTATGTGTTTGATGAAAAAGTTGATTAATAAGCTGAAAAATAGGGTGACCAAAAGGGCTTTGAATATTTATAAGGTTTTACACAAGAATATAATTTGTGGATTAAATTTCTATTTATGAACCTTTAACTTATTTAGTATTATTTTCAATCAAATTATAGATTTTGTGATGACAGAAAAAACAAAAACATGATTCCGGATCAGGCCCGGCCCGGCCCAGGTGCAAGAGGTACAATTGCACAGGGCCTCCTATTCAAGAAGGGCCTCCATTTTTTATCATATACCTAGGCCCGTTAGGATTTTTATCAAATACGAAGTAAGCCAGCAGCCCAATCCCATCGTATTATGAAGAAGCGCGCCTTCTCTATTGAGCATCCGCGTAAGTAGCAACGGGCGGGGAGTCCTCGAGACCTTGACTCCTCGTTATCTATACTTTTCTAGGAGAAATGAAGCGGCATGCCCAGCGATTTCGAGCAGACCAGAGAGATTGAACGGTATGCCAGTATAAAATGTAATTTTTCATCTATAGGTTTTAGTGATAATAAATACCCAAGTAATCCAACAAAGGCAACAATGCGCTATGAATATGAGAAATCTCATTCGATTCTGAATTTTAGAATTTCAAATAATTCGATTCCATCCAAACTCCATTATTTTAATTTGACGATTGCTTGATCTCTTCGGTAGACTGCACAGCTGCACTGCCGCAGATGGCTAGAGGCGGACAGGACTGTTATTGGGTGTTCTACAGTACTGTATTTCACCGTTCTTCTTTTGTTGTCCTTCTATCATTTGTCTTTTAATTGATTATGTCATTATTTGTAAATGTTATTTTTGGATTCCTTATTCTTTTACATTTTGTAAATTATAATGCCTAAAACTAGAAAATATGAATCCGGACATGAAAAAGTAAGAATAGAAAGAGAACAGAAGAGTTAATTTTATCTCAAAAAGGAATTTTAGAAAATTTTGCTACAAAAAGAACCAAAAAATGATCTTAATGCTAATAATGTTGCTCATGCTCATGTTGATAAACGTTTTGCTTGGATATATTTTATGCAAGAAATTGGAATATTTTTTATTGTAGTGTGAATAGAAATTTAGTTGAAAAGAGATTTAGTTACGGAGTATAAATAATTATTTTTTGTATTAAATATAAGGGCCTCCAATATTATTTTGAACAGGATCTCCTATTTTTCAGGACCGGGCCTGTTCCGGATGTACAAAGGGAAAGAACAAACTAATAAAATCGTTTACCGGCTCTATGAATAAAAATATTCCCGTTAATAGGGTATAATGCATTTTGTATGTAACTTACTTAAATTTAATTGATATTCTATTTTTCATATTTTTATGTTGAAACCCGCATAATTAAACAAAGTGTCTATAGAAGTGTCTCGGGCCTCATAATTGCTCTAGACGACCCTGCCGGCATGTGTGATGGTGTGTAAAAAATGCATGAATAGTTTTTTTTTCTTTCTTTAGCAGGTTATAGTGATAGTCGAATTTGAGACGTAGGGTATGTGTACACTTATCGATGTTGATAAAAATATACTGTCGTTCTTGATAGTCCAATTAAAATGACAGTAGTTATGAATACATTAATTTTTATGATTGGTGACAATTATGTTGTTATGAGTATATTAATTCATAAAACTGTCATTTAAAAGAGTTAAATATTTACTAAAGTAGAATAAAAACTTTGACATGGGACATTAAAAAATGATAATTGAGAATCTTGAAACAATAGGAAAGAAGTAGAGAAACGTAACATCCCATAACAATAACCACCTAATTTGCCCCACCCATTGCCGTTTCTGGGCACAATTTAGCAAACACTCAAAAGTCAAAACCATTCTTTTGTGAGAGAAATAAGTTCATATATATAGTGATACTGGAGTAGAGCATACAATCGATGAGAGGTTTTAAGGCGGCATATATGACTCCTTTATGGAGTTGGCCTATGTGAGCATCACCTTGGCAGTATTAATTAGGGCAAATTTTTCCCCTTGGTTTTCATTCATACGTAAGGCAGTATATATACAGGTATAAGAAGCTAATACTAAGCCCTTGGCCCAACTAAGCTATTTACAAATGAACTAATTACAGTTGAGTGCAAGCTCAATCTAATACCCCCTCAAGTTGGAGCATGCGGATTGAAAATGCTCAACTTGGATAGAAGATGATGAAATTGTCGATGACCAAGAGCTTTTGTGAAGAGATCGGCTAATTGATCATTGGTAGAAATGTGTTGGACATCAATCAAACCAGCCTGGAGTGCATCACGGGCGTAGTGACAATCAACTTCAATGTGTTAAGTGCGTTCATGAAAAACCGGATTATGTGCAATGTGAAGAGCAGAGCGACTGTCACAAAATAGAGACATAGGCCGAGAGTGAGCAACACCAAGTGCTTGAAGAAGACCTTTTAGCCATTTTAATTCAGCGGTAATTGCTGCCATGGACCGATACTCGGCTTCAGTAGAGGAGCGAGAGACGGTGTGTTGCTTCTTAGTCTTCCAAGAGATAGGAGATCCTCCAAAGAAAACTATCCAGCCAGTAATAGATCACCGAGTGAGAGGGAAACTAGCCCAGTCTGAATCACACCAACTAGTGAGACAACTATCTGAGGAAGCGTGGAGAAGAATGCCCTGACCAGGTGATCCTTTTAGGTAACGAACAACGCGAAGAGCCGCGTGCCAATGCTCCTGTCGTGGTGTCTGCATAAATTGAGAGAGAATATGAACAGCATATGCCAAGTCGGGGCGTGTAAAAGATAAATAGATGAGACGCCCAACTAGCCGGCGATAGGAATCCGGACAAGTCAATAAATCACCCTTGGCCAGAGCTAAAGAGTGATGTTGCTCCATAGGAAAAGAGGAGGGTTTCGCTCCAAGAAGTCCTGCCTCAGAAATTATATCCAGAGTATACTTGCGCTGGCAAAGAAAAATACCATCAGCACTACGGGCCACTTCAATGCCCAGAAAATATTTAAGAACGCCCAGATCCTTCATGTGGAAACACGTGTGCAAATAATGTTTAAACTGAGATAAAGCAGAAGAATTATTCCCAGCAATAATTAAATCATCAACATAAATTAGAACATGCAATCGAACGGTCCCGCGATGATAAGTAAACAGAGAATAATCAGAATAAGACTGAAGAAAGCCATAATTCTTCAAGGAGGTAGATAATTTTGCAAACCAACAACGAGGAGCTTGACGTAAACCATACAAGGACTTTTGAGGCGGCAAACAAGTCCGGGACGAGAGGTAGAAAAACCAGGCGGGGGTTTCATATAAACCTCCTCAGCTAAGTCTCCATGAAGGAAGGCATTGTGAACGTCCATTTGGTGAAGCTCCCAATTTTTAGCTGCAGCAACAGCTAGAAAGAGACGGACAATAACCATTTTTGCAACAGGAGCAAATGTCTCAGTATAATCAATACCTTCCTGTTGGTGATTCCCAAAGACAACTAACCGTGCCTTGAGGCGTTCAACACTTCCATCGGAGAGATATTTGATTTTGTAAACCCATTTGCACCCGAGCGCACGTTTTCCGGGAGGTAATATAGTCATGTCCCAGGTGTGATTACTCTCAAGTGCTCGAATCTCACTCTGCATGGCCTCTCGCCAACCTGGGTCCGTCATAGCCTCGCGAAAGGAACGAGGTTCATGTCCTGCAAGAATTGCTCCAAGAAACAGACGATGACGAGCAGAAAATTTGTCACAATTCACATAATGAGCTATAGGATAAGGCGTACCTGAGGAACTGACCGGGACTGGTTGCGGCGGAGATGGGCTTAATTTCCGGATATGATTTGTAACAAAATCTTGCAATAACACAGACGGACGCTTCGGTCGCAAACCACGACCAAGAAGGGGCTGCTGTACAGAGGAGTTCTCGGCAAAAGATGTCAGCGGGGGTGAGGGTGCTTCTGTCTCGGCCGTAATATGGGTTACTAGGGGAAGTGGGTCCGGATCAAGCAAAACCGTCGGGGCAGTATCCATGGTCACGACAGCCTCAGTAGGAGCATCTGAGTTCGTGGAAAAAGGGAATACATCTTCGTGAAACTGAACATCACGAGAAACAAAAATATCACCAGTGGAGGAATCATAAAGCTTCCAACCCTTTTTCCCCGCCGGATATCCAACAAACACACAACGCCGGCTACGCGAAGCAAACTTATCACCACGAGACTTTAAATTATACGCGTAGCTGAGACACCCAAAAACCCGCAAATGATTAAAATCAGGTGCCTTGCCGATAAGAAATTCATATGGAGTTTTCCCTCCCAAAATACCGGACGGCGTGCGGTTAATGAGATATACCACCGTTAAAACACACTCACCCCACAAAAAATAGGAATATTAGCCTGAAAGATTAAGGCACAGGCCACATTTAATATGTGACGGTGCTTCCGTTCAACTCTGCCGTTCTGCTGTGGAGTGTCAACCCAGGAGGTCTGAAAAATTATTCTGCGTTGTTCGAAATAAGGTAACATACATCACACATTTTACATTTTTAGTGGGAGTCTCCACTAAAAATATGTTTGGTGATGGTGATGGTGATGCAACATAAATCATACGACTTCATAGAATGTGTCATGTATGACTCTTTAACATCTTTGTACAATCGGCACTCCCATACTTAAAATGGCATCATTGTTTTGGTTAAAAAAATACTTCCAATCCTACACGCTACAATGAATAAAAGTAGGGATAATGAACAAATATATTCTTAGAAATTTCTATGTGAGAGCAAGTATACTGTATACCTTCCCAATTTTAGTTTTGAATAATTGAACACATAAATTTTAAATTTGGAACAAATATTTCAAAGAAGTATAAATTAGAGAACATACACTCTGACAATATATCATATAACATATACTCCGTATCCCTTAACCATATGAACAAATTGGTATATTTATTATAATCTTACCATTTTCTATTTCGTGTTTATTCTCTATCGTATAGTTTAAGAACATATTTGTACATTCTACCATAAAAATATTTGGTATAAATAATGTTATATTTCGTGTAAATACTTTTATATATGGTGTAATTGTGTATACACACATATGAAAGCACCAGGGCCGGTCCTGGTATAGGGGCAGCCTGGGCTGCTGCCCAGGGCCCACCAGGAATAGGGCCCCCCAAATTATGTAGTACTAGTATTATCTATTATATATTAAATATTAAATATTAACACGAGAAGCCGAGAACTTCACATTTAATATTAATTGTGAATTCCCAATTATGGAATCACTTCCTAAGCGTCAGATCCTTCCACTTTCCTGGTAGAATTTAGATTTATCTCTTCGGTCTTCTCTGTTGCAATACATGCTTCGATTCAGCCTTAGTTCATTTAGTAGTTCTCAAATCTCAATTCTCAGAATCTCAAATCACTAGACACTGGTTTTTGGTCTTTTGCCTTTTCTTCTCTGGACGACTGAACCTGTGATCCTCTCAAAGGGTTCAACGAGCAGTCGAGCAGAGTAGCAGCCGGTCAGGTGGTCTGTCGCACATGTACTTACTAATTATATGATTTGATTGGTTTATTTTTTAATTATTTAATATTATATACCTGTGTATAATAAGAAGCGTATTTAGTGAGATTCATTGAATTGACTCTTCAAATAAGGGAGTTCTGCAAAACACTTTCCATTATTTCATATAAGGGGGTGCGAATTGCAATTGGCAGATTCCTCTTTTGCATTTGTGCTAGGGCCTAGGAGGTGTCTATTAATTATTATCACTTAGAGCTTGGGTTCTACCGCAATTTTCAGGTTGTATCTTTCTTTCTCTTATAATATTATATTACATAGAATGCCTCCAAAGAAATATTTATCCGGCAGTGAGAAAAGAAAAAAAAGGAAATTAACTCAGAATGCCAATGTCATAAGAAAGGTTGGACGGCTTAGCGATTTTATGTATTGAGAAGGACATGTTAGATAAGGTTAATCTTGATAGCATTATTATTGATGATTTTGTGTCTAAGAATGCGCGAAGAAATTATTTTGTATGGCTTATCAGACGTAGTTCTATTGATAAAAACATTTACTTGTGTAATGAATGTTATTTTTGACAATGAAATTTTTATATTACATTCTTACACTATAAATTAGGGGCCTACTTTTTGTATTTTGCCCCGGGCCATAAATTGTCAGGACCGTCCCTGGAAAGCACACAATCATACTATTGTGTGGGGGTGTTTCCCTGGTAGTTGATAATCCATTCTTTGCCTGTCTTGACCATCATATGGCTTTTGACTAATCCATCAGCTACTAGTGTGTTTGGTTAAATAGCCTTTTCACTTAGTTGGAAAAAAGGTCAAATAGACCCTCCAACTTACATAAAAAAGGTCAAATAAGCTCTTATATAGGAGGCTCTGTCCGGCCGTCGCCATTTGGGGCAGTTCCCGATGGAATTTTTTGATGAATTTTTTTGAGCATCTTATTCATTAAGTCTAGTTTACTCATACCAAATTTCAGCTAACAGTTCAATCGGAAAGTCATTCAAATGAATTCTTGAAGATAACAGCGCAGTTAAAAGAGCAGTTATCTTCAAGAATTCATTTGAATGTCTTCCCGATTGAAGTTTTAGATGAAATTTGATATGAGTAAACTAGACTTAATGAATAAACAAAAACAGTTAGACATATAAAAGAGATAAGGAATTTATTATAGAAAAAAGTGTATGAATATGAAATATATTTTACAATATACTTCTTTTTATGTGGGTTAACATAATTTTGTAATAAATTAGTAAAGAAAGAAGTTAATTCAGTTGTAATTTACTTAGTTAAAGACAAAGATGAGTAAAAAATAACAAATAATTCATGTTTATTACGGAGTATCAAATATAATTCAAGAAATCATGTATAAATGCACATATGAAATATGTAAATCCGACACATGAAAATGTAATCACTTATTTTATCAAATGTTAATGGAAAGTTGGAAACAAACAAATTCAATATCTTTTTTTTTTAAATTAACAAATTCAATATCTTAAAAACACTAAAAACATATAAAAGAGAACAAAAATATATTATAGAAAAATGTAATTGTGATCACATTTTTCATATTTTAATTAATAAAGGAGATTAATACAACTGAAGGATAATAGAAAAGAAAAGGAAGAAAGAAAACCGGGAAGAATGGCAACAGAAATCAATCGAAGGGAAAGCAGGGAAAGTTAATTAGAGGAAGCTTTTTAGTAATGATTCCAACATACGAATCATGATTTCAAATTCTTTGTAATAAAAAATACACTGTAATTAATAAGCTAGATGAGATATGCAACAATTGGCCGGGGGAGGAAGCAGTGCGGCGTAGAAACAATGGCGAAGAAAAAAATGTAGTGATGGAGAAGAATAACAGCCGGCTAATTAAAGAAGAGAAGAATATTTGAGTTGTTTTTTTTTTTTGCGAGGAAAAGGAATTTATTGATAGAATAACTCAGAATTACAATCCTGTTTCAGCAGATCGTTAATCTCGTGCGGTGACTCAAGTCATAGAGCTGCCGTATTGGGATCGATGTACCATGCGCACGATATAACGGTCCCAGGTATAATTTTTGAATGCGAAGTATTACCTTTTGGTCTAAAAAATTAATTTAGAAATTATACATATATGTAAGGAATCCTTAACAACCAATCCAGGTATATCACATATGATATACGAAGTACCATATATGAGAACAAACTCCAACCTGCTATATAAAAAGTTTATACAACGAACTAAAAATCAAAATAATGTAAATATGCAACTTTGTGACCTTTTTAGAAGTATTCTCTATGAAATACAAAGTAAAAATGTAAACTAAAACACACCTTTTATAGCAAAATTCATTCTACTTACCTGACTTAATTTCTTTCACCTTTAGCCCACGAAGCATAAAGTCTAAAATCACAATTTAGATCCAAATCACAATTTGGATCAAATCACAATTAAGAAAAAGAACCTATTTTTTTCTTTATCTAATAAAATTTTAAAGACTTCATAAAGAGTAATAATGGAGATGATAGTGATGGTATAAAATACATACTCCAGATTGTGTAAATACGTTGTACTTCATATACAATAAGAAAGTTAGAAGTGTTTTTAATATAATACTCTCTTATTCCAATTTTACCTGTCTTATTTCTTTTCTGGGTTATCTTAAAATCAGTGTCACATTTTCATTTTTGAAAAAAATATGTTATCTACAACATTTTACATTACTATACTCAAATGTCAACCATAACTTTTACTTTTTCAACCATTTTATTAATAATTATGTCAAACCAAAGTAGGACAAATAAAACAAGACAGATGTGGTATTACTTTTTGTAATTGATTTAGATCCTGTTTGATGACCCTATTTTCAGTTTATCAAACTTAGCAACTACTCCTGAATTGAGTAATTGAGTAACTTTTTCATCAAATACACAACTTTTAAAAAAACTTATGATGAAAAAAGAGGTAAGGGTCAGATTGGTACTTGAAGTTGCATAAAAAGGGTCAAATAAGTCCTTATATATGCGGTTCTGTCCGGCCGTCGCCATTTGGGGCGGTTCCCGGTGGAATTTTTTGACGAAATATTTTGAGCATCTTATTCATTAAGTCTAGTTTACTCATACCAAATTTCAACTAAAAATTGAACCGGGAAGGCATTCAAATGAATTCTTGAAGATAACTGCGCAGTTAAAAACGCAGTTATCTTCAAGAATTCATTTGAATGTCATTCCCGATTGAAATTTTAGCTGAAATTTGGTATGAGTTAATTAGACTTGATGAATAAGATGCTCAAAAAATTTCATCTAAAAATTCCACCGGAAACTACTCCAAATAATGACGGCCGGATAGAGCCTCCTAAATAAGGGCTTATTTGACTTTTTTGGTTAGTACATGAGCATATTTGCACCTTTTCTCTTCTTATATGTAGCCATTGCTATTCTAAGAGCATCTCCAATGCAAGGGTGTGGTCTCTTACACACCCTTACACATGGGTCCCATTTTTTATCTCACAAATTTTATGTGTAGGACCCACATATTTCCCAATTTATTTTCATTTTCATTTTTTTATATCACTTTTAACCCACTTTTCATCAACTTTTCCTCCTCGAATCTCGTGTAAGGTCTATATATGGACCTTGTCATAGACCTTGGTCCATTTTTACCTCTATCTCTCTCCTCTTTTTCATTTTTCCCTACACACCACTTCATCCCAATATTTATTCTATCTCTATCTCTCTCCTATGCCACATCAGATGCAATGCACCCTCCCATTGGAGATGCTCTAACGTAAGCATCCAATACTTTCAAATATGAATTACGTATATATTTGATTATTTGTATAAGACCTCTTTTTTTACTAGTATCGTGTTTGGTCTAGTAGAATACAAAGAACAATTTTGGTTGTGTACAAACATCATTTTTCTAGAAAGAATATGGATCAAAAGAATACTCTAAGACTCTTACCCTTTTTAAAATATATGACAAAAATAAAAATATTGGGTAAAAATGTAACACAGTAACTTTAATGACCATTGATTATATTCAAATTTTATAGTGACTGTAAAAGTACACATAAACAATTTAGTCATATTTTTGTCCATTAATTTTATTTCAATAATATTGAATAAAACAATCATTAAAATTTCCAAAATAAGTCGATGTTGGATAAATAAAATTAGGCTAAAGGATCAAATAGGTACATGAACTAACTTAAAGTGTTCAATTAACCCCTTATATAGGAGGTTCTGCCCGGCTGTCGCCAATTGGGGCGGTTTTTGGTGGAATTTTTTGATGAAATTTTTTGAGCATCTTCTTCATTAAGTCTAGTTTACCCATATCAAATTTCAGCTAAAAATTAAATCGGGAAGGCAGTCAAATGATTTTCCGAAATGTACTGCGCTGTTTAACTACGCAGTTATCTTCAAAAAATCATTTGACTGCCTTCCCGGTTGAATGTTTAGCTGAAATTTGGTATGGGTAAACTAGACTTAATGATGAAGATGATCAAAAAATTTCATCAAAAAATTCCACCAGGAACCGCCCCAATTGGCGACAGCCGGGCAGAACATCCTATATAAGAGGCTAATTGAACACTTTAAGTTAGTTCATGTACCTATTTGACCCTTTAGCCATAAAATTATATCAAAAAAACTGTGTGTACCTACCCTTATACCCACCATGTTTGTACAAAGTTTTCTTTTTTTGTTTATGAATCCCGGTTACACACAAAATATGTCTGCAAATTATTTTGTCTGTGAATCGGATTCACAGACAAAAAAAACTTCACAGACATGGTGGGTATAAAATGAGTATAAAAGTGTATACAACAAGAAGTCCACACACTCACACACACAAGAATGATCAGGTCCGAACGTTCGGACAGGAGCCTCCGTCCGAACATCCTCGTTTAGGGCCCTTCCCGGTGGAAATTTTTGATGAAATTTTTTGAGCATGTTCCTCATCAAGTCTAGTTTGTCCATACCAAATTTCAGCTCAAAATTCGATCGGGAAGACATTCAAATCAGTTTTTGAAGACACTCAAATTTCAAGTCTGTATATTTTGACGCAGTCAACTTCAAAAAATGATTTGAATGTCTCCCCGGTCGAATTTTGAGCTGAAATTTGATATGGACAAACTAGACTTGATGAGGAACATGCTCAAAAAAATCCATCAAAAAATTCTCCCGGGAAGTGTCCCAAACGTCTATGTTTGGACGGTGCTCGGACGGGGAATGTTCAGACCTGAACATTCCTCTATATAAATATAATCATACCGGCAACCTGGGCCCACTGCGGGCCTCGGTCCAGTCGAGTTATAGGAATCTGCAAAAATTTGATTCATGTGTGCACCCTCCCGGAAACTGTTTTTTTACACCAAAAGATTATAGGCTGAAGGAATATACCACAACTACCTAAACTGTACACAAAACATAGACTTTGGTCTTGGAGAGGCAGCCATAGAACTCTTATTGTTCCTCTCATAAACTACACCATTTACAATTTAAAAGCTAGCAGAAAAATATCAGACTCGGAATTTTCATTATTGGATGGCCCCTTCTCAATAAATAACCAGCTGCTTAACCATCAGTTACCTCTCCATGAACAAGCACTTGGGCTTCAACAGATAATAGTCTCTTCCTCCGCTTGTAGCATTTAAGAAAACCAACCTCTGTGCTACCGTCCTTTCGATCGGGAGCATCAGCAGTTTGTTTGAACTGAGCATCATGAACAATATATTAAAATGAAACACCCCGAGCATTAATAGTAGCAAGTAATATTTGTGAACGATGGGAACCGGGAAATGAAAAATGTGACACTAAAACTAGTGTATTTGTGAACTAAGTCCCTACTTTTTTTTAATTAAAATGTAATTGTGCAAAAAAATCTTTAGAATTTTAATATATTACTTTATCATGAGCACCATAATAATGCAATTAAAAAAGTAGCAATTTATGCATAGATATTGATTCAAATAACCTACAAATGAGAAATATATTCTGAAATACTCAAAGTTGTTTTTAACTAATAGAATTTATTGGGGAATAACCTGCAGAACGTAGTTTAAAACTTTTCTTTGCTAATAGCAATTCGATTAAAATACTTCATCATTTACAAAAAACTATCCAAACACTTGTGTGCATCATCATAACATTAAGAGAACGCGTTTTCCTGAAAAGGCAGACATTTGTGTGTGTCATCATAACATTAAGAGAACATGCTTTCATGAAAAGGCATAGTACCGTAAGAAGTAGGGGAGCTTGGTTGATTTTGCTGCTGGTAAGGGTTCCTCCCGGCGTACTAATAAAAGGCATAAAAGATAGTTAGCTGCTATTGGGTATGGTGATACAAACAAATGCAATATAAACTCACAAACCTGTCCCAAACCTGATCGTTTCTACTTAAACCTGTCCCAACCCTGATCAATTTCTACTTAAACGCGTAGAGGATAATCATAAATGGAATAAATAAGTAGAAATAAGTTGATATCTTAATTGACATTTTCTTCTTTCAAGTAGATGATAGAAAGCTAAGAAAGATACTGAGGCAGATTGATGAATACTCATCATTATCTCCTGACCGAGTTTTTACCACTTTCGATCCATCGACTATTGTGTCAATGAAACTTTTGATACTCGACTTTAGATTTTTTCATTTTAGTCCTCGACTATTGTGCAAAAGACAGTTTTAGTCCTCGACTTTAACATTTCCCACATTTAGTCCCCTGAGTATTATCAAATTGACACTTTTAGTCCTCCCACTATTATTTTGGCACAAAAGTGGAGGACTAAAAATGTCACTATTATAATAGTTGAATGGCCAAAAGTGTCACTATTATGAAACTCGAATGACTAAATATGAAAAATTTCAAAGACAGGTACCAAAAGTGTCTCCAACATAATAGTCGAGGATTAACAATGGAAAAAATCAAAGTCAAGTACCAAAAGTGTCAATGCCATAATAGTCGGAGGACTAAAAGTGGCAAAAACTCTCTCCTGACCCATAATGGTTTTCACTTGCGGATGGAATTTGTTCACTGAGCATGTTGCAACTAGTCAGAAATTTGAAGAACATAAAGCTAACAAGTGGTCCAGCTGAGTATGGGTTCAGGCGGGTTGGTTACCCGTAAATCCACAATAACCCGCCTTGCTGATGATGACGAAAGGAGGTATTTTGTGTTGTAAATTAGCAAAAGAATAAAACATACTCGACTGGTCCTTGGTCCATGATGACACTCCTGTGATTTTGGTCGGCTTGAACGACCTCAGAAACAGGGCTTGTCCCATCCACCTCAGAACTGTACTTATTGACTGTGCTGAAAATGTGTTGGGTGGAACCTACATATATATGTCAAAATATCAAACTGGGAATGCATTTATTTACAGCACCTCTGTTTTGAACAGGTGAGATGTTAAATAACCTGTAAAGACAGTCAACTCCATGTATTTTCTTGCCAAGAGTTTCTGGCACATGACTGTTCCATGAAAATTAAGTATACTGAAATCCAAGAAGTCCAACCTCTCTGACTCTTGAATTACGGAGAATCCAAATGAGCTTGTCCATGTGTCTAATACACTTTTAGCAGCTGGCAAAACTAGCCTCTCTACTCCTAATTCATTTAGTTTCTGGAAGCAAGTAGCAGTGTAGCACAAAGTTTTAACACATTATGAAATACTACTACGATAAATAACGTATAACTAAATTTATTGTGGTAGCATTGTTCACTGTAGAAATACATATACCAATTGTTATCAATTATATAACAATTTGACAGGATAAAACCAATTTGTATGGAAAGCTACTTTCCACCTGGCCAAAATGGAAAAACACTAGGGGTCTGCTTGGGTGGAGTTTTTTGGAAGGGTCAAGAGTAGAAGGATTAGGATGGGTGATGGATTAGTCTGAATCTTGAGTTGTGTTTGAGAGTTGTTTTTAAATTGAAATTGAAAAATAAGCATAATGTGTGATCATATAAAATTTTAATCACCTTTCATTATTTTAGAGACACTCAGTTTATTAAGATAAAAAGCTCTCATATCTATGAAAATCCTTCCATGGGGCCAATTATCTTTGCCCACAATGTGTACAAACAGAAACCTCTGAGTCAAGATTTTCCAAACAAATAAAAAGGAAAGCAGGCAGGGCAGGGTGGGAAGTACCTTCTCTAGTACATTCATCAAAATTTTACACATCCCAAGCCGGCGATATTGAAAACGGGTGGCGATAAATGGAACCTCAGCTACCTTTTCTCCATGAACCCTTACCACAAGAAAAGCATTTCAGATTAGTCAATGACAAGTGTTAAATTCATGCCTCGATATGAATCGCCTGCTAAGCACAAAACTGAGCATATGAAAATCTATATTCGAATGTTCAACCTTCAGAAGTAACAAAAGATTTAGTTATTGTCAACATGGTAACGAAAAAAAGTAAGGAAAGAAGTAATCATCAGTTAGAATGTTCAACTTAACTCTACAACCCTAATAATGAATTACCTTAGAGTAGCCACTGTAATGAGCTCATCATTTCTCTCCAAAAGGACAGTATAGAATCCTTGAAAATTCAAACGACTAAGTTCAGACCTGAAAGAGATGCTTACCATTAAGCATGGAGTTCAAATCTATTTTATTGAATGAAAGTGAGAAATGAAGAGCTTAAATCAAGTTCCTTAGATCTACAACTACACATATACAATTTAATCAGCCAGAAATCATCATCAACTCTATTTAATGATAAGCTTGTCATTCAGTTATCAAATGGAATTTATCACATAAAGATATCATAATTTATGAATAAGCTTTTACATTAAAGGAAAAACTAAATTCTAGTTTAGGAAATATATTAATTATGCATGCAGCCATGCATGTCGCAATAGATGAATCTCACCATCTATTAAAAACAATATCTTCCATGAGATCTCTCCCAGTTCGAGATTCTTTAATAGGCTCAAAACATTCATGCATCACACC
Source organism: Cuscuta epithymum (assembly GCA_945859915.1). Taxonomy (NCBI): domain Eukaryota; kingdom Viridiplantae; phylum Streptophyta; class Magnoliopsida; order Solanales; family Convolvulaceae; genus Cuscuta; species Cuscuta epithymum. The sequence goes on from CAMAPF010000026.1 coordinate 923,018, forward strand.
AAGGGCAACATTGAGCTTGCTATAATTCTCTATTGAAACCTCATCTTCTGGAGCATCAAGAGAAGATTTTTCTGTTTCTTTGTACTTCAACAATGTCCAGGACAGGTCATTAGTCCCCAAATGAATTGGTTTTCCCAAAAGTTTATGAAGACCGAAAAATATCTGCAAAGGATTACAACCAAATTTAGTGTAAAGCAACTTAAATATGATTCAGTGTCTTCACTCAGTATTAACAAAGTAATATTACTTATTATGAAATCAAACAAACATATTCTTCTTGAATCCACACCAACTCAAAATGTACTGTTCCATTTCACAGCAGATTTCAAAGTGTTCAAGTTCGCACAATTTAAATTTTACTCTGTGCTATTTGCCAATGTTTGCATACCTGTTGGCATCTTGTATTGCAAAACCAATATCCTTCGGGGTAGCTATCATTCTTTGGAACACCATTATTTCTTACACATCCAACGTGATCTGTAAAGATTTATCTCAAGGTCATACGTGTAAAAAGGAAACATAAAATAATGCATGTGTGTGTACATACATGTAACCGGTAAAACATACACTGTACTGTTAAATTCAAATATTACTAAAGTGAAAATGAGACAAGTGTGTTTACATTGATGCTCGCATTGAGAACAGTTGATAGCATTATTATCTGCAAGTAAATCTTTGCTCTGACCACAGATTCCACAGCAGCAAAATGGGCAAAACCAATCACCTTCTGGAAGTTCCTGCTTAAGCAAATCAAGCTTCACTGAAAATGGAGATCATTTCACTCTACCCCTTCCATTTTCGGGTCAACTTAAGCCCTGTTTGGATGGGCGGGAGTATTTTAGTGGGCTTAATCTATATCTTGATACACATAGTTGAGATTACATATAATTGAAAGACTAATGTAATATGTGATCATAAAACATTTTAATTTCCTTTTATTCACTTTTAGCAACGTTCTACTTATCAACATAATGACTAAGCCCTCCTCTCCAGAACCCTCCATCCAAACAGACCCTTACGCATGAGATCATCGGATAAGACAAAGAAAAGCAGCAGTAAAGCACTGAAGAGAAGTAATCAAGAGAAACACCTCAATTCCCAGGCAGCCAGGATGAAAAGATGATGGACACATGTCACATAGGATTAGTTGACCGCCATCATGACAGATGGAGCATATATAGTCATTAATTTTGTTGTGCTGACCCCCTTTCTTTATCTTTGGTTCTTTCTTCTTTGCATAAAGTTTATGTTTCATCTCGACTTGGCAATCTAGAAGCGACCTTCCATCATCCAAAAAGATATTCCTTGAAGGGCAATGATCACTGCTTCCCGCATGAGCTCCAAATTTACTGAGTCCATAAATCTCCTGGCAGCAATGGCATTTGATTCCAGAGTCACTAATTAGCCCCTCCCTCTTCGGAGGGCTATCTTCCCTTTCACGATATTGTACTCTTGTGCTAGACGGAACCACATTATTCTCTACCAACCAAGACAAAACACTACGAGGCGTTTGGTGAGAGGAAGAGGGACCCACCTGCCTAGCTCTTTTATACGATCTTAGCACACGACTTGCGGAATGAGAACCTTTGGCGACATCTTCTCCCCTAATTAATTCCCTCAACTTCCTCTTCCTTTGCACTTCACTATGACCTGGCTGAACATGGTCCACATCAACATGTGTAGACTCGCTTTGCCCCCTGGGGCAAGATGCATCACTGGCAGAACATGTGTTCTCCTTGAGATAGTGTTTGCAAGCAGTTACAAGTGAGTAGAATATTCTTCCGTCAGGAGACATATATCGAACTTCCTTCTTATCAATGCCTTTACAAATTGCATAGATTTTCCAATTGCTGAAAACTAAATGCTTTTTAGCTTTATCTGCAATCTCATTGATTGTTTTCTTACACTTTTTGGATAGTGGGTCTGGAGACATAATGAGTACATAGTCATTGACTGCCTGAGGACAGAACTCAGGGGCAATAATAATGTCTTCATCCATAGAAGGTCGAGATTGTTCTTCTTTGCCATCTTCACTTCTTTGGTCATGCAGGGAGACCACAGAGAGAGCCTCTTGATGATCCTTAAAAATATTTAAAAGTGTGTATACTGAAGTCCCGGAAGGTGAAACATACCGTATCTTAGACTTAGATAAACCAACTGCGTGCTCGATTTTCCATCCTAGACCCAGAAGGTGTCTCCTTAATTTAGGATAAAGATCTTTCCGATGTCGGACATTCGACAGAGAAAGCCTTTTGAATTCTGCCACTTCTTCAGGGAAAAGCTTGGGTTGAAGGAGAATGGGAGACCACTTTGTTTGGGCTCTTCTGTATTCTGAAAGACTGTCATGTGACTCTATGTCCATCTCCTTACAAATTTGTGCAAGTGACATAAATGAAGGTCCGGAAGGTGGAATGTAGCGGAACCTAGTACTCTTCTTGTCAATTGCAAACTCAACCGTCCAGCCTATATATAAAAGATGTTTTCTTACATTCTCATTTACTTCATCTGGAGCTTTACTACCCGACATATATAAGTTTTTAAATTCTGCCACTGCTTCAGGCAAATACTGGGCTTCAAGGTCAATGGGAGTCCACTTCAATTTGGTTCTCCTTTTAGAATGTTTGATTTTATCAACAGACACTTCCGAACTTTTACAATGAACTTTTCTACCATTATCTATGGTTGGAGCAAAATCCTTAGGAGCATTTTCCTTGGCAAGAGTTTCTTGAACATTGGAAGCACTGATGTTATGAGGAAATGTCCAGGGAAGGCAGAGGGAAAGAGAGTCATCAGTAAAATCTACGGAATCCAATACATCATTAAGAAGCTGTTGAGAAAAGTCAAATGATTGTCCTTCCTGAAGAAACCCTTGTGAATAGTCCAATACACTAAAAAAGTGAGTGATGGTAGGCTTAAAATTATCCAATAGGACTAAGGAAACCAATCCCCTCCAATAACTCCTATCAGAAAAAGTCCAGTCCTTAAACTCACTCTTCTCCCTTACTTCATACCAGATTTGCTTCAAAGAGACTAGAAGGGGAATCTTTTTTGCCACTTCCTCAACCAATTCAAGGAAGATCCAACTCCCACGAAGCTTCCATTCCTCGGAAACCTCATTCCAGTCCTGAGTGATCCGAAGCTTGTTTACACAGGCTGTCATTTCATCACCCATATCTGGAAAGAATACCTGCCGGTTCTCAGAACCATCTTCATGATCGAAAATCACACCTTCCCACCATGCATCCTGATAAAAGAAATCGACACATTCTCCATAGTGAAGAGTCCTGTTTACAATGTGAAGTGGCGGCGGAAAAGGCCTTATCATACCGCGGTAGGGGTCTGGGTTCCAATCAGCAGGTTTGACCCCATCAATCAAGGGACTAACTTTCACACGTTCAACCAAATTGGTGGATCTTTTTTCACATAAGATGTGATCATATTTCACCCGACGAGTTAAGCTTCCTAGTGAAACCACTGTTCCAGGGTGCCATGAGCCTAGGAACCCATCTTCATTACTCCTTACCTGCAATAGTTGCATTATCATCCTAGCTTAAGTGAAGTCAGATTTTCCTAAAAATAAAGAAGAGCAAAAATGGCATAAAATTGATGGAGCCCAGAAAAAAAACTACTCATTAAGTTGAACGGAGAGTTTCTTAAATAGAAGGGCAAACAAAAGGTATTCAGGCGTCAATAAATCTATTTCCCAAATCGAGACCCGAATTAAAATTTGCATGTACAGTGAACCATAACCCAGAAAATGAACTTGGACTGAAACAGAACGACAGCTTCAATCCCTAAAATTCATTTCCTAAAACTGAATAAGAACACAAGAAAACCCGCATGCAACCTGCAGACCCAGACATCAATCCCCTTTACAGATAGAAGTCCGAACCACAGCATAAACACCAAATGCAGGAAAAATTTAGCAGCAAAAAGATAGTTGGGAAACAAAAAAAGACGAAATCAAGATGAATTCATGCCCAGCCCGGATAAGAAGAAGTATACATACTACATAGACATAGACAGATTAAAAGTTTCCAATCACCTTCACCTCGCATTCCTTCTAAGAACCAAAAAAAGAGTAAAGAACTACAGCAACCATTACCTCAACTTTCTGACCTTTACAGAGTTTTCGATTAGTCGGAACACTCAATTTTCTGACCCTCGTAATGGTTTGCTGTCCAGAGTCAGCCGCCATTGGAGAGGGCTCAGCAAAACGGAAGAGAAGGGTTTAAGGTGATTCTAATAACAATGTGAAAGCTTGCGCATTTTAGGAAGGTTTTTACTCCTGAGAGAAAAATCCGGAGTTATTATACTAGTCCCTATATTTATCCATTCGCTCCAATCTTGATCTCCAAGTTTGCTCTGGACTATGAACAAGAGCATGATAAAGCGCCAGAAGTATAAATATTCAAGTAATTATTCATATTCTCCGTAATACGGAGTAGTATATACGTATAGAAACTTCCGTTACAAAAACAAAATACGGTGCCGTAGTTGTACACTTCTACAGTTCTACTACTTTTTTTTTTTTTGGTACATCGGAAAGGAAAAACTACAGTTCTACTACTGCAGAAGTGTCCCATTCCATATTTCCATGATTTCCATCCGTTCTCTTCGGTTCGACCGGTCACCTTTTGAACCCGGTTTAGGTGTAAAAGTCCAAAATAGCCGGGCCTCCTGTCAGATGCCTTTTCCGTTACATGGATTTTGTGAGTTAAAGCACTTGTCTTGACTTAGGGGCATTCCGGGAAATCATGGTAAAAAAAAGTCCCTCGAGACTTTTACGCCGGCTGATGTAACTCAAGCTCGAACAATATGAAAAAAATGTGAAAAAAACTAGACTCATCAACGACCTTATGTGAGCGTTTGAGTCCCAATGAAAGCGTTATGGTTGTCGTCATCTAGAGTAACTTAAATCATTTCAGTCAAAAAGAATTTCAAATTATTTATTCTAATTTTACATAATCTAGCGTGTGCAAAATAAAAAGGTATGTATTCGGCACGACTAATAAGAGTATGTTTGGATCTACTTCTTAAAATTGATTCTCCTCCTTCAAGGAGCACAAACAGATATTGTAATGTTTGGTCAAAAGTTCAGAAGTTCTTGTGCTGTTCCAAATGGATCCTAGAAACAATTTTTAATAAGAAATAATTACATAAACATGACCAAAATAAATAAGGTTTACAAAATTATGACTAGTTATTAGAGTAGTAATGAAATCATAGTAATTCATGTTCACATTTTGTACTTAAGTTACCACAACACTATCTTGTAATAATGAATAGTCATATTTATGTAAATAAGTTTTATTTGAATAATATTCTTGTAAAAAACCCAGCAATTTCAAATACACCTAAAATTGATAATCTTGGCAAATAGAGGTTGGAACCAGGGGCGGACCGTAGTACATATCTGGGGGGCGGTCGCCCCCAACAACAAAATTTTTAGTGTATATATATAATAAAAAAATAATTTTCGTCCTCCCAAAAAATATTTTGTTTAAGTTAACGCCCTCCCAAGACAAACTTTCTGGGTCCACCCCTGGTTGGAACTCTTTAACTATAAATCAAAATAGATAGGGCAGCTGTGCAACAAAGATCCATTATTCATATGTTGCATCATGGAAATGGATATAGAATGATAGGACAGCGAGAAGCGTGATATTTGAATAGTGCATAAATGTAAATTTGGTTGAAATATCCAAAAAGATTAAGTTCGTGTTTCGTCTACATTAAAGACTACTGTTTCAGATTTGTTTTATTGAGAGGACTATGGTCTAAAATGTTATTTTGGGGGAGTAGATTTGATATATATCCTTAAGCTTCGAGAATTTACTCAATGAAGTATATCTATTTGATGCAAGACTGTAATGGCAAATATTCTTAACCAACAAATAAGTACATTTTGAGACAAAAGATTCTATGCCTAGTAAACATTTTAGTAACAAGAACTGATCACAAAAGAATGAAGGGTAATAAATACACTATCGTATATGCTTTAACGAAAAGGTAATAAAGACAGTTTTGGACTGTTTTCAGTACTAGACCAGACCAGACCAGATCAGACCAGACCAGACTTCCGTAGTTATAAAATACACAGGGACCAGACGTTTATCATACCAGACCAGACCAGATCAGACCAGACCAGACCAGCAAATTTCAGTCCAAAAGAAAACATCTAGAGTAACACAAAAAATGAGCCTATACTTCTACACCAAAGAGTTACTATTCTGTACTAAAAACTTATTTGGCTCCCATCTTGACCAGGATTGCTTCACAAGAATTCCGAATCTAGAGGTTTTGATCCGGACTTGGCTCAGATATTGGCTCAGATTTAGATATCCGACTCAATATCATCTCGGGTTTTGTCTGCGCTCGTCTGATCCACTAAATGTGTCATTTGGGTACGTACATTTGGCCCGGAGTCTAGTCATGCCAAAGTTGGCTTGGATTTTTCTGATCCAAAACTTTTGTAGGCTGTCAGGTTGGAAACATTCGCGATTCAAGGTGGTTGGGATTTTGTCCGCGATTCAAGGTGGTTGGGATTGTGTCCATGCCAAATGACGTATATTAATAAAAAATGTATACCATATACATATTTTATAGTATAAAACACAAATTTAATAAGACCACTTAATCACAAATTTTAAAACCACATGTTTAATCTAACAGAACAGATACTATAATATGTGAAAAAATACAGCAAGAAAACACACTTTTTAACATTAATAAATGTAAATAAATAGCTAGTCATTCTAATAAGAGAAAATGGTCAAATGGACACATCTGCAATTGTCAATACATCATTTAAACCCATGTACTAAAATAAGCATCATATAATCATCTTTTACTCCAAAAAATAATCATATAAAACAATTTATAGGAAGATGACCGGTTTTAAAGGGTTGTTTGCTTATTTGTGACATTTTTTTCTTTTTTCTTTTCTTCTTTGTCTTTGTCTTTCTCGTTTTCTTTCTCTTTAACTTTCTCCATTTTCCTTCGAGAATATTACCCGAAATAAGACTAAAAAGGTTTGAAAATTTCAAAATAGAATTGTCATGTTTTTATTCCCAAAATAGGACTAATCATTGTCATGTTTTGACAGTATTAGACTTCAAACATAACAGTATTTTCCAAACTTGGCAGTACTTACTCCTATTTGGGAATAAAAACATGACAATCCTATTTTGTAATTTTCAAACTGCTTTAGTCTCATTTCGGGAACTTTCCTTTTTCCTTCTCTCCTGTTATTCCTGCTCCTAGTCCCCTGCATCTTCCATGCCTTCATGTTCTTATTGTGTTCTTATTTTTCTTTTGTTCTTTTTCTTTGCCTTTTTTTCTTTTCTCCTGACCTCTTCTTTTTCTATCTTCCTCGGCTTGTTCTCCGGCTCCTATGCAGCCACACCCCTTTTAATTTTCATCTTCTTCCTTTTTCATTCTTAATTTTAGAGATAATTATCCTACGTATGACTAAAACTTCTTCATTTTCCCAGTCTATGACCTAACTAGTTTTTTTACCAAAATAATACTAAAATTCGTATTATTTAATCAAAATTTGTCATTAATAATTAATAATTAATTTAAGTGGACAAATATACCCTTTAGTTTACACGGAACTGTGTTTTAGAATATTTAAAATCAAGACATTATTGTCAACTTGAGTTATTGAACTCAAATGTTTTTGCTATTGCAATTCCAAAGTACGTAGTTAGTTAAGAGTGATTGTTTTTTTTTGCAAAGCTTTCTAACATATTATATTATATATCTTTTATGTTAAGGTCAACATCCTTGAACTGGAATGAGATTCGAACTTGTGATCTCCTCATTGGGAGTGTCACAGTGATGTTATCAGACCACAAGATACTTTGTTTAAGAGTGTGATTGTTATAAACCAATAAATCATTATAAAAGGAAAAATTATCTAAATATGAGTAAAATAATTTTGAAATTCCAAAATAAAACTGTCATGTTTTTATTCACTAAATAGAAGTAATTTGACTAATTTCTGCCAAATTTGACATCATCAGCTTTAAACATGGCAATTTAATACTTGTATAAAGTAGGGATACAGATATGTTAATAATGCGCTGGATCCAATTATCTTTACACCAAAAAGAAAGATTTAGCCATTTTATAAGCCACTTAATAATTTCTTTGAACCAAAAAGATCCGATTAAGATGATCCTCACAGGACATTCTTAAATTTCTCGTTCCGGTCCAAATCTCCTGACCTGGTCCTTTATATCTCCGTGAGTAAGTTCGTAAATGCATCATTGGTGTTACATATAAATCATTCCAATACCTGAAATGCGACTCATCTTCCCGACATTTGTCCCTCTAATTTCATTTGTCCCATTTGTCCCGCTAATTTTGGTGGTTTGCATCGCGGGTTAAAACAAAAACTTAAAATGCGAGTCAAACTCGTACATACAATCTTAATTAGGAATGTTGATTTTTGAAAGAAAAAATAACTTTAAAGGTTTTCACTTTAGACACACCTTTGGTCATGAAAAATGCAATTCTTAATTCAGAAATTTCCCATATGCCGTGGCGTACAGCTAATACGCCAAAGAACAAGAATTCAACCTCCATCTAGTTTGACAACACAAGAAGTATTTCATTTATTTGACATAATATGTAGTATGTGTTGGGTTTCTTTCTTTATTTTTGACCCATGAGGAAAGCCCAACTTTGAACCCATTAAAAGTCTTCTTTGACTTTCTTTTTCAAAATTTACCCAAAATAGGACTAAAAAGGTTTGAAAATTCCAAAATAGGACTGACATGTTTTTATTCTCAAAATAAGACTAATTACTGCCATGTTTTGGCAGTACCAGACTTCAAACATGGCAGTATTTTCAAACTTGGCAGTAATTACTCCTATTTTGGGAATAAAAAAACATGACATTTCTATTTTGGAATTTTCAAACTGTTTTAGTCCTATTTCGGAAATTTTCCCTTTCTTTTTTTGGGAGCTAATAATAATAAGGGGTCAGCCACTATTTGAGATTACGAGGACAGCAAGAGAGCAGCAGGTAAGAGAGAACAAGTCACAAAACATGAGCTGAAATGCTCATCTCGTTTTTCTAGCAGGCAGTAGCGGAAAAGTTCTGTTTCCTGGAGATTGAACCGTTGGATCGCCGTGATTTTTGGACAGCAGCTTCACAGCATCTGGGCCAACATTCTGGACGGTGGAGATCTGGTTTTGAGGTCTGGAGGTTGGGTTTCGTTGGTCGGGACAGTAGCTATTTTTCTTATCTTGGCTCTATTTGATTCCATACACCTTGATGTGCTTACTTCCAAGGATATGATGATTTTGTATGCCTCTAGTAATATCTAGAGAAGACTTTGTATTGCTCCTTTGATGATGATAGTAGATTTAAGCGGCCAAAATGGTCCCTTAACTAAGGGTCCTTCATATGATATATACTTCATACGGTAGAAGAAAAATAAAGGAAAAGTTATAATAAGGTCATTAACTTAATTGTTCACACTTTTCCCAACTTTTTCCCTCTTTAATCTTCTTCCTTTGAGCACTAAAGCTTGAGCTCTAATTTGCAGCAATGGAGGTGAGTTTGAAGCTCCTTCTCTATCCCTTGGATTGTCTGAACAAGCTAATGGGGTGAGGGGGGTTGGAGTTGGCTCTTTTATCTTGCTTGGACAATGTGTCACGCCCCGGACCTACCCGGACACGTCAACAACCCGCCGTACAATACGAATAGTCAACCGCAGTCCAACACATTCATATTATACAAGGCGTCATGAATATCATTCACACATATAACATCCATAAACAAACATAATAAGTAATTCATAACGCAGCGGAAAACATTGTTTAAACAAAAGGCCACACCGGGCTATTCATGAGCACGCAGGCTCTATAGTAAAATATCCATGAGCAAATTTATTAATGTTTCAAATAGAATGGAGGAAGCACGAACCAAGTCTTCTCTCCGAGGAATCACTCGATCGACGAGCACAGGATGCAAGCTCTAGCCTCAACCTGAAATGGTGGTGGGACGCCCCCGAAGGGGTCAGTACTCTATACGGCTATAAAGTACTGGTGTGGCAGGCATCTAATAGATATACAACAAGTATTTCAAACACAAGACCCTCAAGTAGGGTGATAGTACATTATGATTGTAACCCTAAGTTACCCCGTTTAAAAAATATACTTACTTTATATAAAAGTCAAGTAGCCGGCCTGTGGGCCCGTTTTCATTTGGAAATCACCATTCCCAACCCCGTGGCTATAAGCCACGACAACTCCTAGAGTCCAACCCTAGTACATGACCTTGTATTCTAGAGCTCGGCTCTACTACATCACCATACAATTCATATACCCCGGGTCAATTTCCTTACCTTGCGTTCTAGAGCTCGGCTCTATTACATCACCACGCAAGTCCTAGAGCTCGGCTCTAGCTATACAATACATAGACTCCAAGTCTACACCTTACATGCATTCTAGAGCTCGGCTCTATTACATCACCATGCATTAAGGTCCAATTCTCAAGCAACCCTATGCCTAGAATTGACATATCATTAAACTACTTTGGGTCATCCTTAAAGACTTCCCATAACTTAACCTTAGTTCCAAACTAAGTTATTATATACACTTGAACTATATTCAAGTACCTTTCATACAATCCAATCCCTAGGATCAATTTAATCAACAAGTTCCAATAATCACTAACTAGTATTTCAATACTATTAAGATTATTGTTATCATACCATTATCCTCATTATTTGTAATTCTCTACATATTTATAATTATGTAGCAGCAACTTAAGTATTCAATCTCAATACACAAATATTCATTTATGTATCCACATAATTCATACATGAGCAAAATGCCCATTTTCACAAAATAGTTCATTTATACTCATTTAATCTCATATTATTCATACCTTCTCAAATCATTTCAAATTTCATTCCTTGGCAACTATATCAATATTTCATCAATATATAATCATCATAATCCATGAAAAATCATGATTTAAGCATTTAGGTAATCTCATGCTTAACCTACAAGTTGTAAGCAATTAGATGTCAATCCTCACCTCAATTGAGCTTTAAACTTTCCCTTCTTGGTCCAATGGTCAAAGCTTTGGTCAAGGTGGATTTGGAACTGATTCCTTGCTCAAATATGAGTGTTAAACAGCCTCCTCAAAGTGCTAGTTCAACCCTTAATCGTTGATACGAAAACAGCCCCTAGAACGGGTGTTTTCCGGCTAACTCGATTCTTTAGAGGATTAAATCCTCTCCTGCGAGGTTGCGTTTTTCTCGGACGATTTGGAAGCCTTCCACAACTCCGATTCCTGCAAACCAGACCTTCACGGATTCCTCGTCTTTAGAGATTTCTGTGGGTATCTCACACGCCTTAATTGGATTTGTAAAACTCGAGATATCGACCAAACAGTCTCAGCACTCTCACAGCTCGAGTTCACAGACCTCTGCTCGTTCCAGCTCGATTTTTGTAAGATAAGCCTTCTCTCCTCGAACAAAGACCACTCAATTGAGATAATAGACTTCAAAGGCTATCCAAGGACATATTATTCACGTTGTTTGGTCGAGTATAGCTTCTATAATGAGAGGAGACAAACAGCACACCAATTTGTGCGAAAATAAGGATGGTGGCCCAAGTTTTGATTCCTATCAAGTCATGTGCAGCTCCCCTCCATTATGGACGGCCAAGGTAGGTCTTCTAACCCATTTTTATTTGTTTTGCAGGTACTAATATCATGTGGAGTGGTTCCCAATTGATCCCATTAAATTTGGGGTCCAAAATATCTACCAATACTTCCAAAAATGGGAAGATGGGTCCTATTGTTTTATCTTTGTCAAAGATGTCTTTTTGCACTCATCCTAATTTATTTAGAACAAGTCAACTTCCTAAATCACATTATTGATCTCCAATATGTGTAGGATCATCCCAATAATTTACATGATGAAAATTATAAAAGAATACGGGTTTGAACAATACAATATTCAATCGCGTACTTCGTAAAATATTAATCGTTTCTTCCATTGCTTTGAAATCGGAAATTCAATACATCACTTTTGAATTTTAAATCGAATTTTCAAGGACGTTCGGGTGCGGTGTCACAAGTTCACCCCCCCTTAACAGGAATTTCGTCCCCGAAATTCACAGCTCTACTCGAATAGGAAAGCATACTGCTTCCTCATCAAAGCCTCCGTTTCCCATGTCTCTTCCTCGACCCGATCGCTCTTCCACAGGACTTTAACCATTGGGACTTCTTTGCTCCTCAGCTTCTTCACCTTTCTATCGGTGACTTTGATAGGTCGAACAGCGTAGTTCAAATCCTCACGTACCTCTACGGGTGGCTTCTCCAATACGTGAGATTGATCATGCACATACTTCTTAAGCATGGATACATGAAACACATTATGTATCTTCTCCAACTCAGGAGTCAACTGTAGACGATATGCAACAGCCCCAATCCTCTCTATAATTCTGAATGGACCTATATATCGTGGGTTAAGTTTTCCTCGGGTTTGGAACCGAATGATCCCTTTCCAAGGAGAAACTTTCAAGAATACCTCGTCATCAACCTTAAACTCTAAGGTTCTTCGACGCTTATCTGCATAACTCTTTTGTCTATCCTGAGCCGCCTTGAGTCTCTCTCGAATCAACTTCACCTTTGATTTGGTGACCTCCACCAACTCAGTACCCTCGAGTTTGGCCATGCCAACCTCGTCCCAGCATAACGGTGTACGGCACCTCCTCCCATACAATGCCTCGTATGGAGGCATGCCGATGCTTGCCTGATAACTGTTGTTATAGGCAAACTCCACAAGTGCTAAGTGGTTGTCCCAACTTCCCTGGAACTCCAATGCACAAGCCCTCAGCATGTCTTCTAGGATCTGTATGACTCTTTCAGACTGCCCATCCGTCTGTGGGTGGAAAGCAGTACTGAACTTCAACCTCGTTCCCATAGACTCCTGAAATTTTGGCCAAAAACGTGATGTGAATCGTGGGTCTCTGTCAGATACAATGGTCACTGGGACCCCATGCAGCCTCACGATCTCATCCGTATACAATTTGGCTAACCTCTCAAGTGGGTAAGTAGTGTTGATAGGCAAGAAGTGTGCACTCTTTGTGAGCCTATCTACGACAACCCAAACTGCATCATAGTTCCTGATTGTCCGTGGCAACCCTACCACAAAATCCATAGTCACGTGTTCCCACTTCCATTCAGGAATGGAAAGTGGTTGCAATAAGCCTGCTGGGTGCTGATGTTCTGCCTTAACTTGTTGACAAGTAAGGCACCGACTGATGTACTCGGCTATTTCCCTCTTCATTCCAGACCACCAGTAACTTTCCTTCAAATCACGGTACATTTTCGTGCCCCCCGGGTGCATGGCATAAGCCGATGAATGAGCCTCCTCTAAGATGGACTTTCGGAGCTCATCATCTGACGGTACACACACTCGGTCACGAAATAACAAGAGACCATCATCTCTTTCCCTGAAATCCTCCACCGGCCCCGCTTGCATGCGTTCCCGGACCTTCATAAGTTCCTCGTCGGCTTCCTGACCCTTCTTGATCTCATCAAGTAAAGTGGGTCTCACCTCAAATCGTGCCAATAAGGCACCATCGCTGGTTACCTCCAGTTGGGCTCTTAATGCCCTCAAATTAGTTATCAATGCCCCAGACGAGCTCTTCCGGCTCAAAGCATCTGCCACCACGTTTGCCTTGCCTGGGTGATACTCTATCACTAGATGGTAGTCTTTTATCAGCTCCATCCACCGTCTCTGTCTCATGTTTAGCTCTTTCTGAGTAAACACGTACTTCAAGCTCTTGTGATCGGTGTATATGTGACATGTCTCCCCGTAGAGATAATGTCTCCATATCTTCAGTGCAAATACCACTGCCCCGAGCTCCAAATCATGAGTAGGATAATTCACCTCATGCTTCTTCAATTGTCGTGAAGCATAGGCGATTACCCTCCCATTCTGCATCAGTACACATCCGAGCCCTTGGATGCTCGCATCGCTATAGACATCGTACCCCACACCTTGTTTGGGTAATGCAAGTACCGGTGCCTCGGTCAATCTCTTCTTTAGTTCCATGAACCCTTTCTCACATTTGTCATCCCATACAAACTTAGCTCCTTTACGAGTGAGCTTCGTCAATGGCGACGCCAAAACAGAGAACTTCTCCACGAACTTTCTATAGTAACCTGCCAATCCAAGGAAACTACGAATTTCCTTGACGTTCTTTGGCCTCTCCCATTCAGTAATGGCTTCTATCTTCTTGTTATCGACAGCAATCCCCGATCCCGAAACCACGTGCCCGAGGAAGCCAATCTCCTTTAGCCAAAATTCACATTTAGAAAATTTGGCATAGAGTTGCTTCTCCCGTAGTGTTTCAAGAACAAGTATCAAGTGCTCCTCATGCTCTTCTTCACTCTTTGAGTAAATCAAGATGTCATCTATGAACACAATCACGAATCGATCCAAGTATTTATGGAATACTCGGTTCATCAAGTCCATGAATGCCGCTGGGGCGTTTGTTAACCCAAACGACATAACCAGGAACTCAAAATGCTCATACCTTGTGCGGAAAGCACTCTTTGGTATGTCGTCTTCCTTAATCTTCAATTGATGGTACCCCGATCTCAAGTCAATCTTCGAAAACACGGTTGCTCCTCGTAGTTGATCAAACAAGTCATCAATCCTAGGCAACGGATACCTATTCTTGATTGTGACCTTGTTCAGTTGACGATAGTCAATGCACATTCGAAGTGTCCCGTCTTTCTTTTTCACAAAAAGAACTGGTGCTCCCCACGGGGAGTGGCTTGGTCTAATGAAACCGTTATCCAAAAGCTCTTGCAATTGGGCTTTCAACTCGTTAAGTTCAGCGGGTGCCATACGGTATGGCGGTATGGAGATTGGTTTGGTACCAGGCTCAACCTCGATCACAAATTCAATCTCCCTATCAGGTGGAAGCCCCGGTAGGTCTTTAGGGAAGACATCCGGATACTTACAAACCACCCTCACATCATCGATGTTCGTTTCCTCTTTGGTTTTGTCAACCACGTATGCTAGATATGCGTGGCATCCCTTCCTCATCATATTTCTCGCTCTCACGGCGGATATGATACAACTATTTGATTTGCCGCGGTCCCCCTCGAAGCGTAGGGTGTCCCCCTGTGTGCCTTCGAGTTCCAACACCTTTGTGTAGCAATCTACCCTAGCATGATGCTTTTCTAGCCAATCCATCCCTAGGATTGCATCGAACTCCATCATACTCAGCGGTACGAAATCACACGTCAAGGTTTGGCCACCGATTTCCACCATACAAGATGGATAGTAATTGTTTCTTTCAACGTCTTCCCCTAGTGGGGTTGATACCACTAAGGTTTGTGTCATTGGTATTGATTGCATCTCTAAGCTCTCGGCAAACGCCTCACTCACGAATGAACGTTGCGCTCCGGTATCGATAAGGATTCGTGCATCCTTCCCGTTAATCTTTAGTGTCCCTACATTCATGAACCATGTAAGACATCTTTCCTACCCTCCCTACTTATTTATAGAAGGTTGCAATGTTCACACGCATGTTAGGGATCAAGAAGAGGCCTTAACGTCGCAAAACGATGCGAAAAAAATCGGGTTTCGGCAATCTGGGTGCCAGGCACGGCGTGCCCGGGGTAGGCACGATCGTGCCTGGCTCAGGAAAAACGCCCTGGGGCTACTGCCTTGGAGGCACGATCGTGTCTGCCTTAGGCACGATCGTGCCTGGGTTGGAAAAATCCTGGGAACCACTGACTTGGAGGCACGATCGTGTCTGCCTTAGGCACGATCGTGCCTGGTTTGGAGAAAAACCCTGGGCAGCTACTGCCTTGTAGGCACGATCGTGTCTGCCTTAGGCACGATCGTGCCTGGGCTGGGATTATTCCTGGGCAGCTACTGACTTGGAGGCACGATCGTGTCTGCCTTAGGCACGATCGTGCCTGGGTCCCAGCCGCCTGAAGTTGCCCGAAATCCCCCGGTTCGACCCCAAAACCTCGTGCAATGATCCTAGCGATTAGTATCCTCAATTTATGGACTAATTAAGGATAAAACACTAGTATATGAGAGGCAATACCTGCAACGGAGTCCGGGTTAGCTTGAGCATCCGCCTCCGTCATCGCATAGACCCTAGCCTGGGTCCTCCCTTGGTTCACGGATGGCGCGTTGCTCGCACTTGCTCCCCCATGTCCCCGGCTTGCTTGAGAAGCCCCGGGTTGATTCCGCGTACCCGTCGGGCCACTACTTGGTCCCGATGTCCTTGCCCCACTCAATTGTGGACAATGTGCCTTCAAATGCCCGGCATCCCCGCATTGAAAACATCTAGGGGGGTCGCGACATTTACCGGAGTGGTTCTTCTTGCAATTGTTGCAACGAGCTACCACTGAGGTTTGTGACCTCGCGCCTTGCCCACTCGGGCCTTGGTTCCCCCTATATGGTGGCGGTGGTGCCCGGAAAGATCCTCCCCCGTGGTTCCCCTTTTTGTTGGAATCTTGGGAGCCATGACTCTCCCACTTTCTCTTTTTCGCCTCCTCGGCGTCTCTCTTCTTCCTTTCTTCCCATTGCTTCTCTCCTTTCAACCCTTGGTCAACCACTTGGGCAAACGTCATGTTAGGCAATTGTGTTGCCCTGTCACGTATCTCCAAGTCTAGAGCATCCCAGAAGTGGTTCACCATCCGGTTCTCGTCGCAAGCATACTCAGGTATGTAATCGGCAAGATCCCTGAACTTGTACTCAAGTTCCCTCACCGTCATGTTACCCCCTTGGGTTAGAAGGGTGTATTCCCTCACTTTCTTGTTCACCTCAAAGTCCGAGTAATATTGGGCAAAGAATTCCTGTCGGAAATCCTCCCAAGTGACAGTCTCGCCATATTTGCCTTTGGTCCCATCCCACCACTTGGATGCCATACCTTCAAGCAATCTCACCGCAACCCTTAGTTTATATTCGGGGGTGAGTTGCATGTCCAGGGCTGCCTCATTCAGCCGCTTAATCCATTGTGCCGAAATGGAGATGTCACCCGTCCCATCGAACGGTTTGCACCCCAAGTCTCGTGCCTCTTTGATGTATTTGGAAATCCTTATGATTGGACCTCCATCACCCCGACCCCCATGTGGTTCAGTGTGGGCCCTAGAGTCGCCATGGCTTCTCCCTCTTGAAGCCCCGCCCGAAGGTTGCCCAGCCCGGCGCCTTCGGCGTTCCCTCCTCTCCTCACGCTCACGGTGGTACTGTTGAAGTAGTGCTTCAATCCGTGCTAAGGAGCCATTTTCCTCCTCATCACTTACATCATCATCATCCCCTTCATAAGGGGTCTCAACCGGTTCAGTTTCCGGTCGATAGGTCGAGTCCTCATAGGACCAGTAGGTTTCACTTTCCGTGTCGACATGACCGTCACTCACGGTCTGTGATCGGCCTCCACGGCCAGCTCCTCTAGATGCCCTAGAGGTCCTTCGACTGCCCTGTCCAGTCTCCACTGGTACACGGCCAGTCGGGTTTCTCCTAGTAATCCTGCCACCACGGTCCATTTCTGAAAGAAATTTGGAAGGAGTCGTTAGACTCGTATCAAATGTCAATTGACGGATAGGTACTTAAGACACATTTTGGCTCGAGTCACCGCCATACCAATTGCTAAGGGTACCATCTTAACAATTAGAGACCTTGCAACCCAAGTACCAAAAGCTCTCCAAGTACAAAACTTCTATGCTCATGGTTTTCAAAATCTTTTCAAAAAGAGAATTTTGAGACTTCATTATGAAGTTTATGGACTAAGGCTCTGATACCAACTTAATTGTCACGCCCCGGACCTACCCGGACACGTCAACAACCCGCCGTACAATACGAATAGTCAACCGCAGTCCAACACATTCATATTATACAAGGCGTCATGAATATCATTCACACATATAACATCCATAAACAAACATAATAAGTAATTCATAACGCAGCGGAAAACATTGTTTAAACAAAAGGCCACACCGGGCTATTCATGAGCACGCAGGCTCTATAGTAAAATATCCATGAGCAAATTTATTAATGTTTCAAATAGAATGGAGGAAGCACGAACCAAGTCTTCTCTCCGAGGAATCACTCGATCGACGAGCACAGGATGCAAGCTCTAGCCTCAACCTGAAATGGTGGTGGGACGCCCCCGAAGGGGTCAGTACTCTATACGGCTATAAAGTACTGGTGTGGCAGGCATCTAATAGATATACAACAAGTATTTCAAACACAAGACCCTCAAGTAGGGTGATAGTACATTATGATTGTAACCCTAAGTTACCCCGTTTAAAAAATATACTTACTTTATATAAAAGTCAAGTAGCCGGCCCGTGGGCCCGTTTTCATTTGGAAATCACCATTCCCAACCCCGTGGCTATAAGCCACGACAACTCCTAGAGTCCAACCCTAGTACATGACCTTGTATTCTAGAGCTCGGCTCTACTACATCACCATACAATTCATATACCCCGGGTCAATTTCCTTACCTTGCGTTCTAGAGCTCGGCTCTATTACATCACCACGCAAGTCCTAGAGCTCGGCTCTAGCTATACAATACATAGACTCCAAGTCTACACCTTACATGCATTCTAGAGCTCGGCTCTATTACATCACCATGCATTAAGGTCCAATTCTCAAGCAACCCTATGCCTAGAATTGACATATCATTAAACTACTTTGGGTCATCCTTAAAGACTTCCCATAACTTAACCTTAGTTCCAAACTAAGTTATTATATACACTTGAACTATATTCAAGTACCTTTCATACAATCCAATCCCTAGGATCAATTTAATCAACAAGTTCCAATAATCACTAACTAGTATTTCAATACTATTAAGATTATTGTTATCATACCATTATCCTCATTATTTGTAATTCTCTACATATTTATAATTATGTAGCAGCAACTTAAGTATTCAATCTCAATACACAAATATTCATTTATGTATCCACATAATTCATACATGAGCAAAATGCCCATTTTCACAAAATAGTTCATTTATACTCATTTAATCTCATATTATTCATACCTTCTCAAATCATTTCAAATTTCATTCCTTGGCAACTATATCAATATTTCATCAATATATAATCATCATAATCCATGAAAAATCATGATTTAAGCATTTAGGTAATCTCATGCTTAACCTACAAGTTGTAAGCAATTAGATGTCAATCCTCACCTCAATTGAGCTTTAAACTTTCCCTTCTTGGTCCAATGGTCAAAGCTTTGGTCAAGGTGGATTTGGAACTGATTCCTTGCTCAAATATGAGTGTTAAACAGCCTCCTCAAAGTGCTAGTTCAACCCTTAATCGTTGATACGAAAACAGCCCCTAGAACGGGTGTTTTCCGGCTAACTCGATTCTTTAGAGGATTAAATCCTCTCCTGCGAGGTTGCGTTTTTCTCGGACGATTTGGAAGCCTTCCACAACTCCGATTCCTGCAAACCAGACCTTCACGGATTCCTCGTCTTGAGAGCTTTCTGTGGGTATCTCACACGCCTTAATTGGATTTGTAAAACTCGAGATATCGACCAAACAGTCTCAGCACTCTCACAGCTCGAGTTCACAGACCTCTGCTCGTTCCAGCTCGATTTTTGTAAGATAAGCCTTCTCTCCTCGAACAAAGACCACTCAATTGAGATAATAGACTTCAAAGGCTATCCAAGGACATATTATTCACGTTGTTTGGTCGAGTATAGCTTCTATAATGAGAGGAGACAAACAGCACACCAATTTGTGCGAAAATAAGGATGGTGGCCCAAGTTTTGATTCCTATCAAGTCATGTGCAGCTCCCCTCCATTATGGACGGCCAAGGTAGGTCTTCTAACCCATTTTTATTTGTTTTGCAGGTACTAATATCATGTGGAGTGGTTCCCAATTGATCCCATTAAATTTGGGGTCCAAAATATCTACCAATACTTCCAAAAATGGGAAGATGGGTCCTATTGTTTTATCTTTGTCAAAGATGTCTTTTTGCACTCATCCTAATTTATTTAGAACAAGTCAACTTCCTAAATCACATTATTGATCTCCAATATGTGTAGGATCATCCCAATAATTTACATGATGAAAATTATAAAAGAATACGGGTTTGAACAATACAATATTCAATCGCGTACTTCGTAAAATATTAATCGTTTCTTCCATTGCTTTGAAATCGGAAATTCAATACATCACTTTTGAATTTTAAATCGAATTTTCAAGGACGTTCGGGTGCGGTGTCACACAATGAGTGAGGGAGAATGGGGTCCATGGGTGTACCTTTGATGCTCATCACCTCACCCTCTTCTCTTACAAGTCAACCAGCCCATTTCCTTGCCTATCCCAGCTCACAAAAACGTGGGGTGGTCCCCACTCATGTGGGAGGTCATCCCTTTGTGTCCCAAAATGTACATTGGGCCCCGAAAGTTGTATTTTTCGGACTGTTTTAAATATATTTTATTTTATCGGGCCAAATGAAATATATTATGTACTCTCCATCATAACGGTATTTTGAAATAATACATATTCCAAAACTTTAATTTAGAAGTCTCCGAAATTCATTTTTCGGGCTGTTATCTCATAAATTGTCAGTACCGGCAATTGGTCTCTTTTGACCAATCGGTCAACCCTTTGACCTTCTCATGGCCCGAATAAAATATTCACCATTATATAAATATTATTTAGACCAATATGAATAAAATATGTGGTCTCGGGAATATCGGGTGGCCCCCGCTCCCGGTGTGGGCCCCACGTGCAATTTACTATTCACGCACAAAGAATTAATAAAAACTTACAACTTCGTAAATTCATTGACCATTCCATAAGGTTCAATACATTATTTACTCAAAAGTAAATATAATTTGGGGACGGTGTTACAAGTTCACCCCCCCTTATTTGGGATTTCGTCCCCGAAATCCACGTGTCTAATCGAAAAGAAACGGGTATTGCTCCCTCATTGAGACCTCGGTCTCCCATGTTTCTTCTTCGACCCGATCACTTCTCCACAAGACCTTTACCATAGGAATCTCCTTGTTCCTAAGCTTCTTCACCTGTTGACCTACTATCTCCACCGGCTCTACCGCATATTGCAAATCCTCACGGATTTCTATCGGCGGTTTCTCAAGAATATGAGATGGGTCTCGTATGTACTTCTTGAGCATCGATACATGAAACACGTCATGTATCTTCTCAAGTTCAGGTGTTAACTTGAGACGATAAGCCACAACCCCAATCCTTTCAAGAATCATAAATGGATCGATGTACCGGGGGTTAAGCTTTTCCCTCGATACAAATCGAATGATGCCCTTCCAAGGAGAAATCCTTAGAAAAACTTCATAACCGACTTCGAATTCCAACGGTCTCCGCCGTTTATCAGCATAACTCTTCTGTCGGTCCTGAGTAGCCTTCAGTCTATCCTGGATGACCCTCACCTTGGCCTTGGTGATCTCAACCAGTTCTATTCCTTTGAGTTTGGCCTTTCCAACCTCATCCCAACACAATGGTGTTCTGCATTTCCTCCCATACAATGCCTCATATGGAGGCATGCCGATACTTGCCTGGTAACTGTTGTTATAGGCAAACTCCACTAGAGCCAAATGTTTGTCCCAACTTCCTTGGAACTCTAGAGCACATGCCCTAAGCATGTCTTCCAAAATCAGTATCACTCGCTCGGACTGTCCATCCGTCTGTGGATGAAAAGTTGTGCTAAACTTCAGTTTAGTTCTCAACGATGCCTGAAACTTTGGCCAAAATCGGGATGTAAATCGTGGATCCCTATCCGAGATGATGGATATCGGGACTCCATGTAATCTCACAATCTCCTCCGTGTATAGCTTGGCCAATCTTTCAAGAGGATAAGTAATGTTGATAGGCAAAAAGTGTGCACTCTTGGTGAGTCTATCAACCACTACCCAAACTGCGTCATAGTTGTTCACTGTTCGTGGTAGCACCACCACGAAGTCCATGCTCACGTGCTCCCACTTCCACTCTGGGATGGTGAGTGGCTGCAAAAGCCTTGCCGGGTGCTGATGCTCGGCCTTAACTTGCTGGCAAGCAAGACATCGACTCACATACTCGGAAGTTCTCAACGGGTCCCTCAAGGATCCGTTCACGGATCTTCTGACATTCCTCATTAATGGCCTGACTTCTACTGATCTCACCCAATAGGGTAGGCCTAACCTCGAATCGAGAAATGAGAGTCCCGCACGTGGACACCTCCACACGTGCCCTCAATGCCTGTAGACATGTGAGTAGCGTCCCCGACGTACTCTTCCTGCTCAGTGCGTCGGCCACGACGTTAGCCTTCCCTGGATGGTAGTCGATGATCAAGTCATAGTCCTCTATCAACTCCGTCCATCTCCTCTGCCTCATTCAACTCTTTTTGAGTGAATACATACTTCAAGCTCTTATGATCTGAATAAATGTGACATGTCTCTCCGTAGAGATAATGCCTCCAGATCTTCAGTGCAAACACTACCGCCCCAACTCTAGATCATGGGTAGGGTAGTTCACCTCGTGTTTCCTCAATTGCCTAGAAGCATAGGCAATCACTTTACCGTTTTGCATCAGTACACATCCAAGCCCTTGGATGCTAGCATCGCTGTAAATATCATACCCTATCCCCTGTATGGGTAGGGCGAGGACTGATGCTTCGGTAAGTCGTTTCTTCAGTTCAAGGAACCCTTTCTCACACTTGTCGTCCCATATGAACTTGGTCCCTTTCTTTGTGAGCTTCGTTAATGGAGACGCCAATATGGAGAATTTCTCAACGAATTTACGATAGTATCCCGTTAAGCCAAGGAAACTACGTATCTCTTTCACATTCTTGGGTCTCTCCCAATCCATAATAGCTTTTATCTTGGCGTTATCCACAACAACGCCCGAACCGGATATGACATGACCGAGGAAACCAATCTCTTTGAGCCAAAATTCGCATTTAGAGAACTTGGCAAAGAGTTGCTTTTCCCTTAGCCGATCAAGTACAAGCCTCAAATGATGTTCGTGCTCCTCCTCAAATTGATCTAAGTATTCACTAAACACACGGTTCATCAAGTCCATGAATGTTGTCGGTGCGTTGGTTAAACCAAATGACATCACAAGGAACTCGTAATGACCATATCTAGTGTGAAATGCACTCTTAGGTATGTCACTCTCATTGATCTTCAACTGATGATACCCCGACCTCAAATCAATCTTCGAGAATACTATTGCCCCTCGAAGTTGATCAAACAAGTCATCAATCCTCGGTAAGGGATACCTGTTTTTGATGGTGACCTTGTTCAACTGTCGGTAATCGATACACATTCTTAGTGTACCATCTTTCTTCTTCACGAAGAGTATGGGTGCTCCCCACGGTGAATGACTGGGTCTGATGAACCCATTATCCAATAATTCTTGTAGTTGGACCTTCAACTCTTGAAGTTCGGCCGGTGCCATTCGATAAGGAGGAATCGAAATGGGTTTGGTTCCCGACTCCAATTCAATTACAAATTCGATCTCTCTTTCGGGTGGAAGCCCTAGTAGGTCTTTGGGAAAGACGTCCGGGTACTTGCACACGACCCGTACATCATTGATGTCGATTTCCTTCTTGGTATCGTCCACCACGTAGGCAAGGTATGTGTGGCATCCCTTCCTCATCATCTTCCGTGCTCTCATCACGGATATGATACATGCATGCGACTTTCCCCGATCTCCTTTGAAGCATAAAGTGTTCCCTTTATCATCCTCGAGCTCCAACACCTTAATGTAGTAATCTACTCGAGCATGGTGTTTCTCGAGCCAATCCATTCCTAGGATAGCATCGAACTCCAACATGCTTAGGGGTACGAAATCGCAAGTCAAGGGTTGACCCGTCACTTCCACCTCACATGATGGATAGTAATGATTTCTCTCCACGTCGTCTCCTAACGGTGTGGAGACTAACAATGTTTGCGTCATAGGCGTCAATAGCACGTCAAGACCCTCGGCGAACGCCTCACTCACAAATGAGCGTTGTGCCCCGGTATCGATGAGGATCCTCGCACACCTACCATTGATCTTTAATGTTCCTACATTTATACACCATGTAAGATACCTTTTCTAATGTTTTTACACACTTTTAGGAGGTTATTAGGTTCATACTAATGTTTAGAATCAAACGGGGGTTCAAACGTAGAAGAACGGAGCGAAAAAATAAGTTTTCGATTGCCGGGGGTCCACGCACGGCGTGCGTAAGGGGTACGCACGGTCGTGCGTGCGTGGGAGGATCGGAGTTGGCCACTGCCGGTGATGCACGGTCGTGCGTAGCTGGTCACGCACGATCGTGCGTCCTACGCACGGCGTGCCTACCAGCACGCATGGTCGTGCGTCTGCGCGAGAAAAGGTTGGAGGCTATTGCCTCGTACGCACGGTCGTGCGTCCAGGGGTATGTGCAATCGCGCGTAGCCGTTTCCAACCCGTTTCGCCCCGATTTCTCGTGGTTCGACCCCGGGGTGGCCCGCACTCAATCCCAACGACTTATATGATCATAATAAGCCTAGAAATACTAGAAATAAGTGTATTACCTGCAACGGAGTCCGGGTTTGCTCGCGCATCCGCCTCGGTCATTGCGTATACTCGTGCTTGGGTCCCACCTTGGTTGACGGATGTGGCATGGCTCGTGGATGTGGCATGGCTCGTTGATGTGCCACCTCTTCCCGTGCCACCGTTTGATGGTCCCACACAGTTTCTTCTCGTCATGGTTCCTCCTCCGGTCCCCGTAGCTCCTCCTCCCCCCAATTGTGGGCAATTGGCCTTCATTTGGCACGTGTTCCCACATTGATAACACCTCGGGGGTGCGTTGCACTTCCCGAAGTGATTCTTTGAACAGTTGACACACTTAGGAGGCCCCGTATTTTGAGAGGAGGATGAGTGCCACCGAACATCCTTGTTCTTCTTCGCCGGTGGTGCCGGCGCCTTGAACGTACCACCACCTCCCCCGTGGTTATTCTTTTGAGCTTGCTCGGGTGGCCCCGAACTATGCCATTTCCTCTTTTTCGCCTCTTCGGCGTCTCTTTCTTTTCTCTCATTCCACTGAGCCTCCCCAAGTAGGCCCTGTTCCACCACCTCGCTAAATGTTATGTGGCGAGAGTACGTAGCTTGGTCACGGATGTCCAAGAGTAGGGCATCCCAAAAGTGTTCTGACATGCGGTCCTCATTGATCGCGTACTCCGGCAAGAACCTAGCCAAGGTTCTAAAATATTGCTCCAGTTGTTTAACAGAACCACCCTCTTTCTGCTTGAGGTTGGTGCACTCCCTATGCTTGACATTTTTCTCATAGTCAGTGTAGTATTGATCATATAATTCCTGCTCAAAATTTAATTCCCCACGGTATTTCCCTTCTACATTCTCCCACCACGTGGAAGCTATCCCCTCAAGCAGACGTGAAGCGACAGTCAACTTCACTTCCGGTGTAATTTGCATGTCTTTTGCCGCGTCCTTCACCCTCTTTATCCAATCGGCGGCAACGGTAATGTCACTGGTGCCGTCGAAGGACTTACACCCCAAGGCCTTAGCCTCCTTGAGGTACTTGGAGATTCTCACACAAAACCCCCCTTCACGCCCACTTTGTGCCACTGCTGGAGTAGCCCTTGAAGCTCCCCGGTTTCCTTGACCCGAACCACCCCGAGAGCCACGCCTTGCTTGGCGCCTAAGGTCTCTCCTCAGTTTCCCTTTTTGATACCACTCAAGCAATTCGCCCATTTGGGCGAACTTGGCATCACTCTCTTCATCGTCATCGTCGGTGTACGTGTCATCCCCATCGTATGGGGTCTCCTCATGTTCCGTCTCAGGAACGTATGTAGAGTCATAGTCCTCGGTGTTGGTTTCATACACCGAACTAACGTGGCCATCGCTCACAGTTTCAGCCCGATGACCACCACGGCCTCCACGACCTCCTCTTGAACCCCGTGACGCAGCCCGGCTACCCCTCATGGATGCTACCGGAGCTTGCCCCCTCGGGTTGTTCCTGGTTACCATTCGCTTACCCTCCATTTCTGAAAAGAGATTTGGACGAGTCATTAGACTCCTATCAATGTCAATTGACGGAAAACGTTATAGACACATATTGGCCCAAGTCACTGCCATTCTAATTGCTAAGGGTACCATCTTAACAATTAGAGGCCTTGTAACTTAAGCACCAATAGTCCTATAAAACGTCAAAATACAATGCTCATGGTTTCGGTAAAAACTCCTTTGTAAAATTTCCTGTGAGAGGTTGATTATATATTTTAGAACTGAGATGGCTCTGATACCACTTAATTGTCATGCCCCAGACCGCAATCTAAGCGCGTGTACAACCGCCGTATAATCAAGTGACGTCACCCGCGGGTCAACCTCACGTAATCATACAAGGCGTTCGAGAATACAATCCATCCATACTCAGTAGTAAACATACATAACAACATCGCAATTAAACCATTGAATAGCGGAAATATTCTGCGGTAATTCATAAGCCACATCCGGCCAATAACATGGGCATGCAAGCCCAAAAGTAGTTTATAACAGATAAAAATATCCATGAGCAATGTTTAGTAATTTGAAAGAAAATGAGGAAGCACGAACCATGTCTTCCTTGAATTTGATGTCACCCGTAGAAAGGTGCAGGTAGCAAGCCCTAGCTTCAACCTGAAAATGGTGCCCCCCCCCCCCCCCCCCCGCCCGAAGGGGTCAGTACAAGTACCGAGTGAGTAGCAGGCTAAATATAGAATAACTAGCGTTTCAAGTATAAGATCCAAACATAGGGTGATACTTATATAAATAGCCTTTTCCCCCAAGTTAAGAAATACTTATTAATATGTATACACTTGGAAAATATTTGATCCGTAGATCACCGTTTTATTTGGGAAAATAGTAATAGTCAATATTCTTGAGTAAAAACCCCAACCCACCCATATACCTATGAGTGTATAGGACTCCTCCTTGTCCATATTTCAATATCATAATCTATGAGTTTTGAGGATAACATAATCCTTGGGTACTCCACCAATTTATAATCCGAGTGTTAAGGACTTTAAGTCCTAGGGTCCTCCACTAATTTATAATTCTAGTGTTAAGGACTTTAAGTCCTAGGGTCCTCCACCAATTTATAATTCGAGTGTTAAGGACTTCAAGTCCTAGGGTCCTCCACCAATTTATAATCCGAGTGTTAATGACTCTTAATCCTAGGGTCCTCCACCAAGTTTAAAATATGAGTGTTAAGGACTTTTAGTCCTACGGTCCTCCACCAAGTTTATAATCCTATGATCAACCTCCTAGCAACCTAGATAGAGCCTATATCATATTTATTCATTAATAGCTAAATCAATCCGTAAAGCTTATGTATCTCAATCCATACAAAGCCATGCATTTATATAAATTTATAATTAACTAATACCAACCGGTATTAATTAATCCATTATCCATCGGTCAACGTTTTCGTTGGCCGCCATTTCAAGCCTTGTACGTATCAACTTAATCATCATATAATTAAGTTAAAAATATTCATTTGTGCTTCTCTGACACTTCAAGCAAATATGCATTTTATATAATTCTTCATATCATTTTTCATGCATAAACAATTAATTCCTTTCATACAAACTTAACCATGTTGGCTAATCACATGTTTAAATATCTTTTAAACATCATTATGAACACATATAACATTTATTTAGGTAATCTCATAATTAACCCAAAAGTTATAAGATATTAAGCCGTCCACTCACCTCGAATTAGCGCTATGAAGTTCTACCTCTCTCGGTTGAACTCCGGCGAAACTCCGGCGACTTTTGATGAACTCCGGCGACTCTTTCAACTTAGTCAAAGTTCTTGAAATGCCTTTTACAAGTGCCTAACAAGGTTTTATAGTCATAAAACCCATATTAATACAAATAACCTCTAAAAGGCGATTTTCCGGCGAACCGGTCGTTTTGACTTCTAAGTCCGTTCTTGGACGTAGAACCACCTTCCAACCCATAAATCCAGACTTATAACATGTGGAACCATACTAAGGGTCCTTCATATGATATACACTTCATACGGTAGAAGAAAAATAAAGGAAAAGTTATAATAAGGTCATTACCTTAATTGTTCACACTTTTCCCAACTTTTTCCCTCTTTAATCTTCTTCCTTTAAGCACTAAAGCTTGAGCTCTAATTTTCAGCAATGGAGGTGAGTTTGAAGCTCCTTCTCTCTCCCTTGGATTGTCTGGCCGAGCTAATGGGGTGAGGGGGGTTGGAGTTGGCTCTTTTATCTTGCTTGGACAATGAGTGAGGGAGAATGGGGTCCATCGGTGTACCTTTGATGCTCATCACCTCACCCTCTTCCCTTACAAGTCAACCAGCCCATTTCCTTGCCTATCCCAGCTCACAAAAATGTGGGGGTGGTCCCCACTCATGTGGGAGGTCATCCCTTTGTGTCCCAAAATGTACATTGGGCCCCGAAAGTTGTATTTTTCGGACTGTTTTAAATATATTTTATTTTATCGGGCCAAATGAAATATATTATGTACTCTCCATCATAACGGTCTTTTGAAATAATACATATTCCAAAACTTTAATTTAGAAATCTCCAAAATTCATTTTTCGGGCTGTTATCTCATATATTGTCAGTACCGGCAATTGGCCTCTTTTGACCAATCGGTCAACCCTTTGACCTTCCCATGACCTGAATAAAATATCCACCACTATATAAATATTATTTAGACCAATATGAATAAAATATGTGGTCTCGGGAATATCGGGTGGCCCCCGCTCCCGGTGTGGGCCCCACGTGCAATTTACTATTCACGCACAAAAAATTAATAAAAACTTACAACTTCGTAAATTCATTGACCATTCCATAAGGTTCAATACATTATTTACTTAAAAGTAAATATCATTTTGGGACAGTGTTACAATTTTATTGTTATATGTTGATGACATGTTAATTGTTGGCAAGAATGCAGAAAGAATTACTTAGCTGAAGATGCAATTGAGCAAGTCTTTTGCTATGAAAGACTTGGGGCCAGCAAAACAGATTCTTGGCATTCGAATCACTCGAGATAGAGCTTTGAAGAATCTACACATGTCACAGGAGCAATACATTGAGAAGGTGTTTCGCAGATTCAACATGGACAAAGCTAAAGAGGTTAGTTCACCTCTTACTACCAACTTCAGGGTGACATATAAAGATTGTCCATCTTCTGAGAAGAAGATTGAAGAGATGGATAGAGTTCCTTATGCTTCAGCTGTAGGGAGCTTGATGTATGCTATGGTGTGTACATGACCTGATATTGCCCATGCAGTAGGTGTTGTTAGTCGTTTTCAGTCAAATCCAGGTAAGAAGCATTGGGAAGCAGTGAAGTGGATTCTCAGATATCTACGTGGTACTTCCAAATTGGGCATAACAATTGGAAATGGGAAGCAATTACTTGTTGGTTATACTGATTCTGATATGGCAGGAAATAAGGACAACATGAAATCCACTTCTGTCATGGCAATCGAGACTGCAAAAGTGTGTGGTTTTATCCACCACCGAGGCTGAGTATGTGGTTGCAACAGAAGCGTGTAAGGAGCTATTATGGCTCAAAAGATTTATGCAAGAGATTGGCTTTATGCAACGGCGCTACGTGGTTCTTTGTGATAATCAAAGTACCATTCACCTTGCTAAAAATTCTATGTTTCACAAACGAACCAAACATATTGATGTGAGGTATCATTGGATTAGAGATGCACTTGAAGACAAACTGTTTGAACTTGATAAAGTGCATACCGATGATAATGGTGCCGATATGTTGACGAAGGTTCTTGCAAGGGAAAAGTTGAAGGTATGTTGCTCCATCGCCGGTATAGAGAACTTTTCCTCATAAGTCAAAAAGGGGGAGATTTGTTGGGTTTCTTTCTTTATTTTTGACCCATGAGGAAAGCCCAACTTTGAGCCCATTAAAAGTCTTCTTTGACTTTCTTTTTTTGGGAGCTAATAATAATAAGGGGTCAGCCACTATCTGAGATTACGAGGACAGAAAGAGAGCAGCAAATAAGAGAGAACAAGTCACAAAACATGAGCGGAAATGCTCATCTCGTTTTCCAGCAGGCAGTAGCAGAAAAGTTCCTGAAGATTGAACCGTTGGATCGTCGTGATTTTTGGACAGCAGCTTCACAGAATCTAGGCCAACATTCTGGACGGTGGAGATCGGGTTTTGAAATCTGGAGGTCGGGTTTCGTTGGTCTGGACAGTAGCTATTTTTCTGGTGATATTTTTTCTTACCTTGGCTCTATTTGATTCCATACACCTTGATGTGCTTACTTCCAAGGATATGATGGTTTTGTATGCCTCTAGTAATATCTATAGAAGACTTTGTATTGCTCCTTTGATGATGATAGTGGATTTAAGCGACCAAAATGGTCCCGTTGTTTTTCCCTAGTTAACGGGTTTTCCACGCTAAAATTCCGGTGTTTTTGTGTGGTGTGTGCTTACTGCTTTAGTTGATTATATTGGGATGGCAGCAATATTGTGTGTGTTCTAATTGCATTAAGAACACCCTATTTGTTTGCATCCTCAAAGGTTCATTCAAGTTGGGAAAGTTTAGCCAAACGGAGATTAATTCCGCATTTTATTAGTTACCGTTTGTGGCTATTTTTCCCATCAGTATGTACCACAAAAAGCTTAATTCTTTGATAGGGAATGCCAACTCTAGACTTGTACTGAGTAATTTTCATGAATGCAAAACATTCATTAGCACACACTGCTCATCTTTAACTTTATGCCCATGTTGAGCAGGTCTAGTAACTCTAGTTCACCACTATAATGGAATTATTTGTATAAAAAATGTGATGTTGCATTGGGATAACATCTTAGATGCATGCCAACAATTAACATTTATTTGAAGTCTACATTGGAATACCAAAGGTCAAATGATTGTATTAGTTAAAGCTAAGATTTAATAGATTAGTAAATTTGGCAGGTGAGTATCCTAGACTATTTAGAAAAGCACCTCATTAATGCTACAATATGTTTATTATTTTTTCTAAATTTAATCCAGGCATTATAGCATTAATTAACATGCTGTTTTCCACAACACTATTCAGCTTCCGGTCAAAATCTGTTAGAACCGGCCATAGCATATTTTGAAAATCGTAACCTCAAACCGCTTTTTCCTTGAAGTCGGTTAACCATACCATGATTTAAATAAAACCAGTCCAATTAACCGAAAAAAGTAACGGTTTCCAGTTTTTCCGGTATGGTTAAACAATTACGATTTTTTGCACCCACCCCAATTAAAATATTACTAAATAATTCATAACATCTTTTACTCCATACTATTTCCTCCGTTCTTTTTTAGTTGCAACGGTCAACATTTCATATTTGCCAACGCACGTCTTTGACCGTAATTATATCTTAATCTCTATTAGTAAAAAAAAATAAAAATCGAACAATAATAACGTAATGAGATGAATCGAACAATATCTTTTTAAAAAATAATTTTCATAAAATAATAGCGTAAAATGTAGTCAAAGTAGAGCATGTGAATAGTGCAAAATTCAACATGTTGCGATTAAAAAGAAACGCAGGATAGTATTTACTATTTTAATTCATATGAAAGTAATGGTATCGACATCCCGGGTGTTACTCTAGTAATAAACAAAATGGAAAATTTTCTCAAGTAGGAGTAAAAATGTTTGAGAATTCTAATACAGGACTACCATCTTTATATTGTCAAAATAGAGTAATTACTGTCAAGTTTGGATAATATTATCATGTTTAGAGGCCGTTTGACAACACTATTTTTCGACATATCAGACTTATCAGCCAACTTTTTCATCAAACACTTAATTTTTGCTTGCGCGCGCTGAATTGTGTAATAAGCAGAAAAATAAGGTTGAAGTTACTTTTATGGTTGTATTGGCTGAAGTTACTGTAGATGACTATTTTAGCTATTTTTACATATAATTTTTTCTTAATTTTATTAATAAAATGTATTTTAAAAATAATTTTTTCTTAAATCATCCGAATCAGCCAATGCAGCCACTTCAGCTAGAATTTCATAAATTTCAGCAGAATCAGTCAAAACATCCAATTTCGGTGCTACCAAACGGGCTCTTAAAGTCTAATATTGCCAAAACATGACAATAATTACTCTTATTTTTGGAATATATATACCCCTCTGTCCCTTAAAGGTTTGCCAAGTTTGACCTACACGTAGAACAATAAAGTAAAAACTGTGTGATAGAGAAATAACTAGAGCCACAAATTGATTGATTAAAATGAAAAGTAACAAAGTTTTTGAGAGACAACCAAAAAAGGAAAGTTAGCAAAATTATAAGGGACGGATAAACGTTTTTAGTCCAAAATCCGTTAGGGTAATTTCGAAACAAAATCCGGATTGAAGCGGGCCTAGGTTCATTAATCCCAGTATAGTTTCTTTCAAGCCCATATTCATGAGCCGTGCTGAAGCAGGATTATACTGTGTTGGCTCTACTCCGTAGTCCGTATCAGGCAAATCTTACGCAGTAGTTTGCATCAAATCATCAGAACTCGCCCAGATTTTTCAGGTAAATTGCTGCTTTTGTACTCTATGCTAGTACATATGTTGCTTTCGTGAAGTATAAATCCTTTTACGCCGATTTCATCGACTGTCGTTGAACATGCGCCGATGAAGAACTACAGGGCCTGGTTTAGGGGTTTTCTTCCTTCTGCGTAGATTATCTCACACCTTATCATTACTGTTGTTATGGAGCTAATGAAGACATATGAATCGGACTTATGTTCGATGAGCTTTCCTTTGTCAATTTCCGTTCTTTCTACCATTTGGTAAAGTTCGTTTTTTTTCCCGGTTCGGAAACCATTGTTGCATTAGGGTTGACTTTAGGTTCGAGGAATTGGATTAGTATTACTCAAATAACATATGGGGTGATATTTTTTTCACCATATTGCTTTGCATTCCATTGAAGAAACAAGTTTTATGTGTTCAGATTTCATTTAATTATTTTTTATGAAAAGTTCGGACTCCAAACCTAATAGCCCCATTTTCCCTTCTACCTATAACATTGGCGGAGTAAGACTTTACTCATCAGGCATATTGTAGTGTTAACCACTTTTAACTATGCAATTGTATCCAAGACAGGTTTAGTTACGCTGCTGAGCACACACCACAAATGGAAGCCGCCCTTACTCTTGTAGAGGCTGTTTGGTAACACTGTTTTTCGGCTTATCAGGCTTTTCAGTCAACTTTTTCACCAAAAAACGTAACTTTTACTTTCGCGTGCTGAATTGTGTAACAAGCAGAAAAAGTAAGGTTGGAGTTACTTTTCTGGCTGTATTGGCTGAAGTTACTGTAGATGAACATTTTAGTTATTTTTACATGTAATTTTTTCTTTGTTTTATTAATAAAATATATTTTTAAAATGATTTTTTCTTAAATTAGCAGAATCAGCCAATGCAGCCACTTCAGCCAGAATTTCATAAATTTCGAATCAGCCAAAACAGCCGATTTTCGTGCTACCAAACGGGCTCGTAGTGTTAACCAGTTTTAGACATTTAATTGATATTATAAATTCTTTCCACCTACTTCAACATGGTTCATTAGTATGCATCAAGTTAACATTGATTCGCTCGATATTCATTTTAGGCCACTAATTGGCATTTTAAACAAGAGAAGTTTATTTTCAAAGGGTCTGTCAGGTTCACTTTTTTTGAGGGAGTGTTGAATGGACCATCTCCCTCATTCGGTTCACGTAGTTATGAGTTAGTAATTTAGTATCCCCCTAGTGTTGTGGTTCACCCCATTTGTCTTTTTTGAGCCATGCTTGGTGTACACGTTTTTTGTGCACACCTTTGTCACACTTGTATGTGTACGCAGACAGAGTTGTCCGTAGACAGACAAGTGTGCCAAAGGTGTACACCAAACATTTTTTTGTCTTTTTTAAGGAAAACTTGTATTTTAACTTAAAGCATCCCTTCCACCCATCCAATTATTCTTTCCAACAAAACCAATCAAGATTACATTTGAGCATTATCTTAAAAAGGATGCACCTTATCCTCCAAAGACTTGAGAATCAGCTGAATAATTTATTCGAAAGGTTTAATTGAACTATAATCACAATATTATGGTTGGTAGAATACTAGAATCTGATTTCTGCACATGGTATTTACAAATATCCATTGCGGTGCATGGTTGCCCCAAGAATTGAACCCTGGTACCTTTGCATATTAACCTGTTCAGCTACGTACACTGGCAACATGTCAGTTATCTTTTTCTCCCATTCCATTCTTTCCCCTCTCCATAATCCAAACAATCCCCAATCCTTTAAAGACCCCACCCCCTGAAAACTGTGTCTTCTTTCTTCTCTAGTAGGTAACTAGGTAATGTTTTTTTAGCACATTATATGAGTTGTGTTTTCTGCAGATTGCCCATCCATCACATATATTCTTATTGGCATAACAGTAGAGTTTGGTTGGATAATCAAGTATGGCCAAGCACCATCCTGATTTGATTATGTGCAGGAAGCAACCGGGAATAGCCATTGGACGTCTTTGTGAGAAATGTGATGGCAAGTGTGTGATTTGTGATTCTTATGTGCGTCCTTGCACGCTTGTCCGGGTTTGCGATGAATGCAACTATGGATCTTTCCAGGGCAGATGTGTCATTTGTGGGGGGCTTGGGATTTCTGATGCATACTACTGCAAGGAATGCACACAGCAGGAGAAGGATCGTGATGGTTGCCCTAAAATAGTCAATCTTGGGAGTGCCAAGACTGATCTTTTCTATGAGCGTAAAAAGTATGGTTTTAAGAAAAGATGAGTGGTAGAGAAATTGCCAAAGTGTGTGTTTTGTCTTTTTTCTGTGTGTCATCAAAGTGTTACTTTTCAGTTTGGATGAATGTAGCCTGCTGTCTAGCACTTGTGTAACAACCCTCCCTTCGTGTCACAACACTTGCAAGTATTTAGTGTGTGTAGTTTTTAGTGTTTGGAGGAGGCAGTAGAGAAACAAGGTTTGGGTGAATCTATGTCAAAAAAGTCAATGAAATATGTACTGTGACCCCCCGCCAGAAAAAAAACTAAATCATTGACTTTTAAAAGACGTTCAATTCAACGATTTAGGATGTTTTTACTTGTATTATAATCTGTCCCAGACCGAAATAGACCAGATCAAATTATAATCCCGTTTAGTTGCACGTGTGGTGGCCCAAGTGACAATTGTTTCCTTTTTCTTCTTTTTCATTCTTTCTCCTCGTTACCTTTCTTCTTCCCTGATTACTTTTCCTTCATTGGTTCTTCTTACTTTCTCTCTTTCACTGGTTCCTCTTTCTTTATCTCCATCCCCTTCTATCTTTCTGCGTGTTTCCTTTTCCTTCTTCTTTGGTTCCATGCTGTCAAATTCTTTTCTTCTTTTCTTCTCCCTCCCCGTTTGCATTATTCTTCTACGGTTTTCTATTCGCCAGCTCATTGTTCTCCGGTGAGTTCATCTGCCATCTTCCCCACATGACTTCAAACTTCGATCTGCAAGGACCCATTTCTCCACACATTGTGAATTTAACCTCCCTTCAATCCCAAACTTTAGAATCTCTATTCGAATTATTGAAATTGTTGTGAGGTTTCCTCTCTTGCTCTCTATCATCACCATAATTTTGAAATTGTTAATTTATCTATTGCGATAGTCAAAAGTGGGTTAAAAATTTCTTGTTTGACTTGCGTTGGGGAAGATATGGGTGATGGTCGATGCTCGATAATTGATGAAGCAGGGTAGCAACCGCGGTTGGTGAAGACGGCGGATGAACTCGGTGGAGAACAGGGAGCGGGCAAGTAGAGAACCAGCGGAAGAAAAAGGTTGATTACATGTTAACTGAGAAATCGGTTGATCACATGTTAAATTGTTCAATTAAGCGTCTTTTAAAATCTTAAGGTTTTATTGAATGTTTGAAAATACAAGGATCTAATTGATTTTTTGATTGGGGCCTTTTTGACAATACCTGCATTTTTATAACATTAGGTTAGCTTATTTGTAATATTTAATTAATTTCGTAATTAATAATTAAATAACTAATTTTTATGGACTAATATACCCTTTAGGTTATTCCTAAAAAACTCTAACCTCCTACTCATTTTCTTCAACCCTAGCCTCTAGCCTCCCAATGCCTGCCACTGCCATCACGCCGCATATTCGCCTCCTTCGTCCAGCTCGTGCTAGCCGCTACCCTTGCCCAGCCTGCACTCATTGTCGCTGCCCCATCGCACGATCGCCTCCTCGTTGCCTCCGTCGACCCTCGCGTCTACTCGCTTTCCGCTTGAGATTATGGTTTGTGGGGTTCTATTTAATGAAACTAGGGTTAGTAATTAATGTTCTCAAAGAATGGCACTGGGCCGCTGCTTCAACAACTCAGATTGTCCAGTCAAGGCAGTCGAGGTTGAAGGCGAACCAAAGGTTGAAGATGAGCCCTAGCTTGAACAGGATTGAAGACAGTATGCAGTAAATAATTTGTATTTAATGTCGTGCATATATCAAGAAGCGTAGTAATTATGTGTAACACCCCCATTTTCCCTCTCAAAATAATACTTGAAATAATATATTTATTCATAATAAACTTGATTTATTCATCCAAAAACAGATAAAAAGTTTTGCAGCGGAATTAACCTTAATTGGGAAATGGGTGTTACCGCCACATCCAGTCATCTCTTAAACGAATGCACAGGCAATAACAAAACAAAGTAAAACAAGTGTTCAACATAACTAAAGTGTTTATTCTTGACTAGGTTTGACTAAGGCATATCTCAACCGTTCTCAAGACCATGCAAAGCATCAATCTAAATAAGCATCATTACCTGCACAAATAAAGTGCAGAAAACAAAACAGGGAAAAGGAAACAAAAATTAGCTTTAGAGCTAAGTAAGTACTACCCAACCCCGTAAAAGAATCAGGTTTGGCAAAAAAATAGTTTTTCATATAATACTATATAAAAATGACACACTCCACCAAAATTCTTTTCTCTTTGATATTCCTCAAAATCACTTCTTTAATAAAGTCCTCAAATTTTCTTTGAAAATACTATAGTAACTCTTCTCTTAGAATTTCTCAAAATTCACTTCTTCTCTATCTTCCTAGTAATTTAGAAGGGCGGTGCTCAACACTCTAGTTGAGCCCGGTGGTTACGTTATTATGTACGGCCACCCCGGGACTTTTGCCGGTACCACAACTGCTAATGAAAACGAAACGACTACCTTAAGTGTGCACACCCCCTAAAAGCGATTCTAAGCCCTCCGAGTAGTAAGCCGTCACGAGTAATCGGGACTCAGTCTACCAACTACCCACCTTTAAAATTCTTGAATGATTAGGGACTACTACTGCTATAACTTCTTCTTAAAAGAGATCATAGATCCAAATGTCACTTCAAACTCAAACTGTACTTCTTAGTAGTAGCGGCCTTAATCACCCTCCACATTTATCGGGATGTGGAAAACCGACACCACGGATTTCTCCCGGGTGCTCACCTCTTATGAAAACGTAAATTTTATCTTGACTTTAGATATACTTCCAAAAATATTTCTCAATCTCTCTAAATAGTATCAAAGGTATTTAAAAATATTTAATACCCAAAAGTACTTAGTTTGCACTTCTCAAATACCATAGATCTAATATCTCCTCAAAATCACATACACATAATTCAAAATTCACACTTAATCACATAATAACATATAGTACGAGGAAATCATTTTGGATCGGCAGAGAAACTTACCTCAAATTTGATGCTTCTAATTCTCCTCCTCTATTCTGGTCTTTAAGTAATCACTTTTTTAATTAAGATGATATAATTAGTCACTTATTCTATTTTTAATAATTTACTCGATTTTCCCTTTCACTTTGTTATTCGGATTTATTAATATAATTAGTTATTCGAGTTTATTTTATCTCTCA
Source organism: Cuscuta epithymum (assembly GCA_945859915.1). Taxonomy (NCBI): domain Eukaryota; kingdom Viridiplantae; phylum Streptophyta; class Magnoliopsida; order Solanales; family Convolvulaceae; genus Cuscuta; species Cuscuta epithymum. The sequence goes on from CAMAPF010000026.1 coordinate 960,918, forward strand.
ATCACTTCTTATTAATGAAATCACTTTATTACTTCGGCCATGATTTCTTTTATTGGAATACTATAATTATATTATAATAACCGAAATGCATTTACTTAATCAACTTTTTAATTTATTCATCACCATTAATTTATTCTACCTCTAAAACATCCAATTAATTTACTATATTTTAATATTGTTAAGATATACGGATTATGAACATATTCAAATTACTTCAATTATACTCCCTCCGTAACTTTAGAATCTTCTCACTTCAAAAGTAGGTAGATTAAGAATAGTGAAAGATGATATGAATTATTGAGGGTATGATGGGAAAATAGTGGAATAATGTGGTGGAATGTAGGATAAATCCAAAAAAAGTAGTTGTAATAGTGTATTATTTTAAGAATTATTGAGGGTATGATGGGAAAATTTAGAAATGGGAAGATTTTTGTGTTACGGACGAAAAAGGAAAGTGGGAAGATTTTTAAGTTACGGAGGGAGTACCTTATTACAAATATGTTCGTACTTAACAATTATCTCATACGATAGTATTATTTAAGCTATTTAAACTAATTCGATAATTAATACAATAATCCTTTATTAATTTTAATCAAGTCTGATAAAAGGTATTAAATAATTAATTAACTAATCTCAGTTCGTAACAATCTCTTTAATATCAACACCTATATTAATAATTTATTTATTTTTTTATAAATCAATTAGTCCAATTATAATTTTCAGGTTATAACAACTTAATCTATTTTATTTATCATTATTATTATTATATTATTAATATCTATATATATATATTAATCGAGTTAAGTGGGTTCCCGCTCATACGCACGGGCATTTTCGTAACTTTGTTTAATTTCTATGGGTACACCTTCAAGCCTGCTCTCTTTCTTCTTACGCTTCTTCCCGCAGGTCATACTCCTCTTAATCTCTTATCGCCTTCCTGCTTATTCTGAACTCTAGAGTATCCATCGATTCTTCTTTAATTTTTCCACCACCTCACTTCGACGCCCTCGCCTTCTCATCTCGCCTTCCTCGTCCATCTGTTGCATCTTCCGATTTCTTCCCCTCCTTCAACGGTTGAACCTATCAACCGCAGTTCAACCTATCAACCTCATCGCCCACCGCAGCACCTATTCACCTCCATGAACCAAACAAATTGCTACTATTCGCCCGCAGCAATCCGTCTCTCTCTTTTTTTTTTCGATAATATGTAAGTATATTAGAAACCGAAAAAATAGCATTTTACAATGCATCAATCTAAGATTGTACAATGCATCAAATCCAAATCAAATGACTATCTAAGCTAGAATACACTAACCTAGATATAATGCATCAAAATAATGGGACAACCCCCACTTCACATAATCAGTAAATTTATAAAACTAAATCTCCGAAAAAATAGCATTTTACAATGCATCAATCTAAGATTGTACAATGCATCAATCCGTCTCTCTCAATCGAGATTGAAGGGGATTTTGCAAAGAAGAAAGGATTCTGGTCGACCGTTAGTAGAAGCTCGAAGGATGCCCTAAGAAAGGATTCTGGTCGACCGATATTACCTTATGCCTATGTACACTGTATTACTGTTAAGAGCTCTAATACTTCAGTGTAAGTAGAGATGCATAGGGTTATTTCTGCAAATTTGAGGTTTTTGCACAAAGGCAATTTTCTTATACATTCATGTTATTCATTATTCTGCTTGGTTAAACAAAGAGTTAGTTTAAGCAAAATATCAAGTTTTAAACAACTATAGTTTTTGTTTAAAAAAATCTAATGAGGAACCACTTTCTTTTTCTGAATTAAGATTTTGGATAGCAAGTTATTAAACTTATGTTTATAGGCTATTGAGCTGCTATTTTCTAATTCTCTTTGAAAAATAATTGAAGCCTCGATGAATCTGAACAATTCTCTAAAATAGATTTCTTTTTATGAAATCATCTGAAATCATATCATAATCTCAAATAATCTTTATGCCTATTTTACTTGCTTCGCTCAATTCTTATTGTCTAAATTTTAATCAGTCCAATTCTTTTTTGTATGTGTAAAGTCATCATTCCGGTCTCCATAAACATATACAAGTTCATTGCCCCCCAATGTGAGCACAACTTGCAGAGATGCATTTCCCATTAGGTATCAAATTTTGCTGCTTAGATTCATATTCTTAATCATAGAAGTTGTTTGCATCTTCATTGTGAATTGGAATTTGATACATTTGACTGTGCATATAATCAGAGTTTCTTTTAATACCCCCTCACATAATTTAAGGCTGTTTGGGGTGCTCCCAGTATTTGAAAATGGGGATGGTTACGTACTATGCCCCCATTGTTATTTTCTTAGTTTTTGCAAGGTTGGGTGGAATATTATACCCTGGGAGGAACACCACCATGGGGGATAATACTATTGTGGCTAGATTGCTGGAAGCAAGACAATGGGTGCCTCCATACTATGCGTTAGCTATTCTCATTTCTCACAATGATATGGTCTACCACAACAATGATCCAAGCTCAAGTTTATGTTATTAGCGAGACGATAGCACAATGTTATTTTTGCAAAGATCATTCCAGTTCCAAAAAGAGCATAAGGTCCATCAGGTATCTCTTTCATCTTCATATTATCATTTAAAAATATCTTTATTTTGGTATGCTATAATTTTTACTTCAGAATAACACTCCTATTTATGAATTGTACCATATGGAACCAAAACATATGACACATCCTTCTATAGGAATACAATAATTTGAAATCATCTCTATGCCTATTTTACTTGCTTAGATTAAGTTATATTTTGATTTAGTACTCACTAACTCATGATTATTTTAAGAAGATTTATCAAGCTCAGTTATTTCTATTAAGAATCATCTTGAGCTGCAACAACCGTTTCTCGAGCTGCGATGAACCTTATCTTTCGTCGCCTAAGAAATTAGTCTTCTTCATCTTCTTTGCAAAATAACTTCTCCAACAGCTTTCATCTGTGAAATCCTTCATCTATTTGCTTCTTTTGGTAGACAAATATTAGTTGTTTTTTCAAAGTTGGGGTTTAACTATTTTTTTCAATTTTTAATTCGTCTTTGTCATTGATGTGGTTTTCTATGTTATTGAATTATTAAATCACATTTATTTGCTAATAGTCCCAGCCCCCCCCCCCCCACCCATCTCCTCATCAATTCAAAAAGTGTTCTTTGTTGGTATAGAGATATCTAGATTTTAATTTGTCAAAACTGCCTATCAAACTTTCCCTGAATACATATTGTTGTTAGATGTTCTAAAGTACAAAGGTTTATCATATAATATGGATTTGAGAAGGAGATTTACATAATTCATTGCTCTACTAACTTTTCTGAGTGTGACTTTTTCATATGTCTTGAAGTCCGTAGGGCTGCACAATAATAATCAAAGAATAATAAAAGCAATACACTATTTTACTATTCATTGAACAGTATTCCTGCCTAACATCAATTAATATCTCCTCCGTTCATTAGGTTCATCTCCCACCGTTCGAACAGCTTCACCCCTTAGCCTTGATTCATCAATGCTTTCTCTCTATTAAGTTCGATGCACCACTAAATCTTCATCGCTTCGTTTTCATCCCATCGATGCTCTTCTCTCCTCTATGTCGGTCTTCATCGCCTTCGTCCCAATGTTAAGTGAAAATCAGACATAAAACATTGCCTATTCTTGGTTAATTATCATGTTTTATGTCAATATAAGTCCGATTCAGCATATGTTTTATCCTATTCTGTATGCATATGTTTAAATATGACTCACACAGAACCATGCTTTTCAAGTATTTTGATTTAAATTCCATGCTAAAATATAGGAGGCCGGGTTTGTTAACATATTTCAAATACATTGTTTATTGCTAATCATCATTGTAATTCTGATTTTCAAATCCTTTGTTTAGAACTACTCATCGTTCTAAGTCTGATTCAGTAACTTAATATGTTAAACCATAACTTATTTTGATTCCTATTCAGTATGCATATGTTCAAATAGGACTCATACAAAACCAAGCTTTTTAGGTGTTTTGATTAAAACTCCATGCTAAAGGGGTTTCTTAACATATTTCAAATACTTCGTTTATGGCTAATCATAATTTTAACTTTGATTTTCAAATACTTTGTTTATGGCTAATAATTGTTCTAAGTCTGATTTTCACTCAACATTGCCTATTCTTGGTTAATTATCATGTTTAATGTCAATATAAGTCTGATAGAGAAACTTATTATGACTCTGTAAGTTGGTTATTATATTAATGACTCTTTAACTTGGTTATTTTTTTCTTCAACTATGAGAGTACCCTAACTAATATTCCAGCCTGTTGTTTTATTTTTTTTGGACAAACTAATATACCAACCTGCTGCTTTTTTTTTTTTGACAAGCTTTGGGAAATAATTGGGCTTGCTGCTTTTTTTTTTTGACAAACTTTGGAAAACATGAGCTTAACCAATTTTAAGTTCTAAAAACATTTAGTGAATGATTTAATGAATGCTTTTCTAAATATGTGATGATTCAGTGACTTTGTTAATATTTTCTTCAACTATGAAAGCACCCTAACTATTATACCAACTTGGTGCTTTCTTTTGTTTTTTTTTGACAAACTTTAGGTTTTTTTGTGACAAACTTTGGGAAATATTAGGGTCTGCTACTTTTTTTGACAAACAGGAAAAAATAGGCTGAACCAATTTTAGACCAATGACTATCATATTGAATGATTTATTTATTGCCGGTGATAATCTGATAATTTCTTAATACCAACCACATGTTAGTAGCATTGATGCTACTTAATTAAAAGGAAAAATTATATTTTTTAACTACACCTGTGTAAGTTGGTTATTATATCAATGAATCTGTAACTTGGTCATGTTTTTCTTCTAAACAGAGAGTACCCTATCAATTATACTAGCCTGTTTTTTTTACAAACTTAGGAAAAAATAGGCTAAACCAATTATTAAAGCAATGACCATCATATAGACAATAGGCAGATCTAGCTCCATATTTTAACCCTAGGTTAGTAGCCTGTACTTGATTTTTTTGAAGCTGGAAAAACGTTCACCTGTTTGTAAACAATGAAGTTTTTTTCCGTTCCAAACACATGCAATGAGTGATTTAATGAATCTATGACTCTGTGACTTGGAAAATATTTTCTGAAAGTATGAAAGTAACTTAACTAATATTCCAACCTGCTTTTTTTTTCTCTTTTTCTTGACAAACTTATTCACAATGTATTTATATTTAATTTTGTTCATGTAAACCTTTGCATTTTTAATGCCTAACAATTTTTTCAAATTGAATTATCAAGGAATTGGACTCTGATGATGATTTGGACATTTTTTCCAAGTCAGCAAGGAACGACTTCATCAAATGTGATATTAATGAAATATTTATAAATAATTTATGTTATCATTGCATTTCAGTCTATGGATGATACCACGATTACTACCTCAATTTCAAAGCAACTTTTGTCACTTGATGTGGAAGGGCATGATGGAGGATGTTCTACTCAAAACTCCACTAGCACACTGCAGAAAACTATAAGTCTTTAGAGATGCGTTGAGGTGGAAGTTAAGTCTTTATTAGTCTTAGCTGAGCGATTAGTTGGCTAATTTGGCACCACATGTTATTCTTTTTCTTAGACAAATTGATGTCGAGCAATATATGTCTTAGGGGTTCATAGAGTTTCATAATAAAAACACTATTGCGGAGTACAGTTTTATTTGTACGTGTATCATCTTTACACCTACTATGTGTGGCTGGCTGAATGAACAAGCAATGTAGTCTGTAGAGATTCCTTTTGGTTCAATGAGAGTAATGAGGTAAATGTGATATTCGAATGATCTTTGCGATTGATGCTAATATATTGGTGTTAGGGGCAGAACTGGGCTGATCATTTTTTTCCCAAAAACAAAACATCAGTTTGGATAGGGGCACTATTGCACTCAAGGTTTCAAAAAAAGTGGATTAAGAAGCTGTTCCGTTCGTCTTAATCTTATTACTTATTCCTTAATCTTATTTTATTCAGATCAGATCAGATCAGATCAGAAAGATTCAGATCAGATCAGATCAGATCAGATCAGAAACATTCAGATCAGATCAGAAAGATTCAGATCAGATCAGCAACATTCAGATCAGATCAGAAAGATTCAGACCAGATCAGAAACATTCAGATCAGATCAGAAACATTCAGATCAGATCAAAAAATTCAAACATGATTTATCACTTTTATTAATATATTAATTATGATTATTATATTATAATTATTGTTAATAATATTAATATATTAATATAATAATATTATTAATAATATAATAATAATGTTAATAATATAAAATTATTATTATAATATAATATAATATAATATAATATAATATAATATAATATAATATAATATAATATAATATAATATAATATAATATAATATAATATAATATAATATAATATAATATAATATAATATAATATAATATAATATAATATAATGTAATGTAATGTAATGTAATGTAATGTAATGTAATGTAATGTAATGTAATATAATGTAATATAATATAATATGATATGATATGATATGATATGATATGATATGATATGATATGATATGATATGATATGATATGATATGATATGATATGATATGATATGATATGATATGATATGATATGATATGATATGATATGATATAATATAATATAATATAATATAATATAATATAATATAATATAATATAATGTAATGTAATGTAATGTAATGTAATGTAATGTAATGTAATGTAATGTAATGTAATGTAATGTAATGTAATGTAATGTAATGTAATGTAATGTAATGTAATGTAATATAATGTAATGTAATGTAATATAATGTAATGTAATGTAATATAATATAATATAATATAATATAATATAATATAATATAATATAATATAATATAATATAATATAATAGAATATAATATAATATAATATATTTATAATTATAATTATAATTATGATTTACAATGTAATTATAATTATAATCATCATTATTATTAATATGATTGTTGTTCTTGTTGTTATTGTTGTAATTATTATTACTTCGGAGTAATTATATATTTAAATTAGTAATTATAGATATAATTATGATTATAGAAATAAATATTATAATTATAATTAAAATAATAATTATAAAATTAATCATAATTAAAAATATAATTACATTTATAATTGTATCTGTACTTATAATTAGTGTAATTAGTATAATTATTATAATTTTAAATTTAATTTTAATTTTTTTTTATAATTATGATTATAATTGTAATTTTATTTAAGTTATATTTTTAATTACAATTATAAATCTAATAATTATAATTATAATTACAATTATAGAAATATTCAAATCAGATCAGAAAGATTCAGATCAGAAGAATTCAGATCAGATCAGAAACTTTCAGATCAGATCAGAAACATTCAGATCAGATCAGATCAGATCAGCAACATTCAGATCAGTTCAGCAACATTCAGATCAGATCAGAAAGATTCAGATCAGATCAGAAAGATTCAGATCAGATCAGATCAGATCAGAAAGATTCAGATCAGATCAGATCAGATCAGAAAAATTCAGATCAGATCAGATCAGAACTTAAAAAATTCAGATCAGAAACATTCAGATCAGGTGAACGGAATAACTTCTAAATCCGTAAAACAGGTGATCCACGCCCATGGGAGTTTTTGGGGATCATCTCTTGATGATGAGGATTTTTTTAGATTATGGTTGAAGAGATGAGATTATTTGGATAAAAAATATGGTGTCATATATTGAATCATAGATTATTCTCAAGTTTCAATAAACGCATTAAATGCAACCATGTCTTTTAATTTGGAATTACTAAAATACCTCGAAAATAACAAAAAAAAACATAAAGAAAACTAAATGAATAGAGATCATGATTGAGGGAGAATTAGTAAGTTCTGATCATGTTGAATTAGTAAGTTCTAAACAACCATAATGGTCAAAAGACTTGCTGATCATGTTATAGAAGCATCGATTTTGAATGATTTAATCAAGGGGAAAAATTCTTGATTTCGAGAATGACATTGACAATCTGATTTGAGTCTATCATTTCTAGAGTTAGAATTTTCTTGCAAAACCCGGTTTTTACACATGGACAATTATATATTGGAGTCCCTAGAGTGAGGAAGGGTGAAGCCTGAAGGTTTGAAGATCCTAATATAAACAAATGTTCGTTTTTTTTAAGATCCTAATATGTGATAAAGATGGTCGTTGTACAAACTCAACAACCAATGTTGTTTATAAGAAGGTTTTTAGAAATTTGGACTAAAGCAATCATGCTTCTAATAATAAGGTATATATGTTTCTTTTACTTTAGTCTATAAATTAATTTCTTGAGTAATGTTATTCGTAATATTACTCAAGGTTTTATTCGTAATATTTTTCATTTCATTGTAACTCTTATTTCATTAAGTTATCTAATAAGTCTTTATTAATTAATAGGTACATCAAGGCTTGGTGAAACCAAGTAGGTATGTATATTATTTTCCTTCACACTCTTATTTAATAGATACAATTCATCAATATTATATTACTTTGTAATCCTACAAATAATTAGTGCTCTCTTTTTAAAAAACCAAGCAATTAACAATTTTATTTTTTCCAATTGTTATCAACAATCTTTATTCTAAGCACAATTATATTTCATTTCACATATGGAGTATCATTTATCAACATTGTTTTTGTATTATTTTATTCGTACTTCTATGAGATGATTATGAATTTGATATAGCTCTTTACTTTATTCAACTAACATTTCAATTGTTCTTTTCCGTTACACATCCTGCAGCTTCGAGAGAGAATGATATTTATCAGTTATCACTAGAATCAATAAACATTTTCAGGAGTAATGAAATATATTTATGTTGGATGTGAATTGTTGCTATATTTCAAAAATGCCTATTAATTGTTTTAGTATTAACATCTTTATTAAGTTTTTAGTGATGCCTTTATTAAGTCCTCATATGTGTGAGGATAAGTTGGTAGAATCTAATTCTAAACTCACTTATTATACATGTTTATTTTTTTGTAGGACTACTATATTAACATATAATGTACAAGTTAGTTTATATATTGTGTATACTTGCAGAGAGTCAAGAATGTAAATTTCAATTGAATAAAATTGAATGGGAAACTCAAGTAATTCATAAGTAATTTCATAATTTGTTACCCCGTACAACGCATGGGTGAAAGACTAGTTGTTATTAGCCGTGTCCAGTTACCAAATAATAACCAGTCCAACTAATTATTATTCTAACTAACCCAATTATTATTATTAACACATACGTAATAGAACGCAAACTTATGTACATGCCGACGTCTCCAGAAACTCGACGCAGTAGATAACGACAACCGGCAGTGACGGTTCTCTCCACGGCGGTTTCCTCAACGTCTCTGTCCTCAGCGGCCGTTTTCTTCTGGAGTAGATACACTGCAGCAGCGGTTTGGTCCGGCAGCAACGTCCCCGGCTTCTCCCCTTTCTCCAGCGTGAACCAGTCCGGCGGCCTGGCTATGGCGCTCCGGCATTGGTTACTTGGTCATGGTCTTTCCGACGTCAACAAGTAAGTAGTTCAGCGTCTATAATGTAGCACTCACTCCGCGTTCTCGTACGACGATGGTGACTTCGTTACTCTTCTTCTCCGGCGAAATAAGTGCAGCGGACCTCCTTCCGTACTCCGGCGATGTTTTTATCCTCTCCATAAATAGTTTCGATGTAAGCGTACGTAATACGTAGTACTACGTATTTATATACTGCGTATTGATGTCGATCTGGTTGGCCTTGCATGTGTCCCAGTGCAGTTGTTCTAAAAGGCGCTAGTCGGGCGGTGAGTGGCTGCCTAGCGCCTAGCCCGCGTAGGCGCTGACTAGGGAACCTAGGCATTTTTCTTTTATTTCTTTATTTTCTTTTTTATTTCCTTTGAATTTTAATTATATTACTAATAAATTTGAAAATTTTTGACAAAAGAAATAACTCATATAATCATTAAATGTTAAGTTTGTTTATAGTAAAATCATCAATAATAAAATAATTAATAAATAAATTAAGATATTTGTGTTTTTTAAAATCTCAAAATACATTCTAAAAAGTTTATTTTTATATTCAAAAATTATTTTTTATTGTGGGAATATGAAAATAAAGCATACTCCCTCCATAACTTAAAAATCTTCCCACTTTCTTTTTTCATCCGTAACACAAAAATCTTCCCATTTTTAAATCTTCCCATCATACTCTCAATAATTCTTGAAATAATACACTATTACAACTATTTTTTTTGGATTTATCCTACATTCCACCACATTATTCCACTATTTTCCCATCATATCCTCAATAATTCATATAATCTTTCACTATTCTTAATCTACCTACTTTTGAAATGGGAAAATTTTAAAGTTACGGAGGGAGTATATGAATATAATACTTCTTGATCACACGATGATTTAAGATAAATAAAGAAAAAAAGTTGGTTCGAGAATTTTTTTTAGTCCAGGCCGCTTAGCCTGCCTAGGCGCCCAACTATCCCGCCTAGGCCCCAAAATAACTTTTTCCACCAATTAGAACAAAATCGGGGCGCCTGGCCACCACCTAACGACTAGGCGGCGTCTAGACGGGCGCTTAGGCCTGTTTCTAGAACCATGACATTGACATAAAATGCAGTAATCAAATCTAAAAAGAAAAAAAGAATTAAAAAATCCTAACATTTTTGTAATGTCGTGCAATAACTCTCCCATGAAGAGCATTATATTTAATTAAACATAAAAGCTAAAGTTATCAAAACTAAAAATCGATAAACAGAATTGTCATAACTTAAGTGCATTATATGTCGTTCAGTGAACGCCGGCATAAAGTGTAGTAAATGTTGTGCAATAACGTTGTCATAAAGTGCAATATTTTTACTTGGACGAAAGTAATACAAAATGCATCTTTTTTAAAATAAGCGTAATTCCATCCTTCTACATATTAATATAATGATATTTTTTTCGATTTTTAATCATATTTTAGAATACAAATAAAGGTAGTCATATTTCGGGAAACTCAATATCTTATAGTCATATTCGGGAATTTCCCTTCCTTCTGCCTATTTCAAATTTTTTGTTATACATTTATACATATGCGGCTATGCGTGGTTTTTATACAAAGTTGTGTGTTTGGGGGAGCATGATAATAATGATTAGCTAATGTTTATGATAAATAGTTGGTTTTTCTTGAATTTGAAAAATTAATCATTATGATTGTTGAGTTTAATCCAACACGATATAGTAAATATATGTATAAATGTGTATGAATACTCGGTTTTTACATGGAAAGCCGAAAGGGACAAAACCACGTGACTTTTTAGGCTAATGTCCAAACCCTCTCATTCTCATTAGGACTCTTCTCTCATTACAAGGTACAAATGTTGAACTCCATTAATGGAGGATAAAGCTAATCTAGAGAAAGGAGGAAGAAGAAAGGGATCCACCAAAAATCAGCCCTTTACATGGAGGGAAAACCTCCTATTTATAGGGAATAAGGGAAGGGGAATAAATCTACCCTATGGGCCAAGTGGGCCGAAAGGGGCCCAAAGGCCGAAACAGGCCTAATAAGCTAAAACGGGCCTCACTGATCGGGCTCCGTACTGCGTACAGTCTTGGGCCCCTGAACAGTAACGGACCGGGGTAATATATCTCAACAATGATTATATGTATTGTTAAACTATATTTGACATTTTACCTTGTAAAAGCCAACATTTTGAAGCACCCAAACCTAGATAATTATTTTATTGTCAACCCACTTATAATAAATAAAACCAAACGAGAATTGACTCTCTAATATGATAGATAGGTTATACTATGTATAACCTAATTCTTGTTTGTTAAAATTTGAAACTTATTTTGCAAAATTGGAACAGTCAAATGTGGTTGTAATGTTGTATACTTGCATTTAGCCGTCAGTTTAGGTCTTTCGGAGTTTAGGACATGTTTAGTTATTTGTTTCTTTTTTTGGTAAATGTGTTTAGTTATTTGTTTTTTTGGAAGAAAACCGGCTTATATAAATAAACAATAAAAGTTCAGAATATGAGTCAACTGACAAAACGAAAATTGATAATCATCATCCCTCGAACCAGACTCGGAATTAATCGCTGTAGCAATATAATTCGCTGATCCATAACCGGGAAACAATAAGTCTAACTCGGTTACCAAGTTCCTCTCATCTCCCACATTCAAAACCAATGTCTTACAAAAAGAACATTAAAACAAAAACAAAACCAACAACAAACTCTAAATTTAACTAAACAGAAAACAAAACAGAATAAGAAGCATCCTTCATGCTGCCAGACGACGAGAACCAGTCCACCAGCATTCGGCATCACACCTTCAATCAGTGCATCCGGCGGGCTTAAGGAGCTAAGCCCACCTTCTCCCCGTTTTTTGTCCCATCAGTGGCCATATTGTCTTCTTCTGAATCTTCCTCTGTCTGGACCTCCCATATCTTCCTTCTTTTGGAGGCCTCTTCTTTTGGGGCCGACTCCCGATTTGCCAGATCTCGATGAGCCCTCCAGGAATCCAGCTTGCTCTCCTGTTGGGCTGGTCTTCACCCCGCTCCCTGCTCTAAGATGAGATCCAAATCTTTTTTCCGAAACCAAACCTTCTTCATAATTCAGAGGACAGAAATTATCTGAGTGACCTACCATCCCACAGATCAAGCAGAAGGTGGGCAGTCTTTCATATTTAAAGTCCACCCAAAAATTTTTGCCCTCTTTTTTTTCCTTTCTAGTGAAAAAAGGTTGTCCCTTTCTTTAGAGATTTATACATCTTCATAAGAACCCTAACTCACATGTATAGCTCAATTTTTTCTTTTTTCTAATAATCATCATATTTGACAAACTCTTCTAAAAAATTCCCCACAGGTCTTGCAGTGCCTAGGTTGACCAAACTATAGGGAACATTAGGAGTGGGATTTTGGAACCGGGAACCGTAGAACCGATTGGAACCGAACCGTTAACAACATCTAGGAACCGAACCGTTAACAATTAATACCTTATTTGTAGGAACCGAACCGAAACGAGTTATAATGGTTCGGTTCCTGGTTCCTATAAAAAATATATGCATGGAACCGTTAAGGAACCATTATTAAAAAATTAAAAAATAAAATAATATTAGTAGTAGTAGTAGTAACAATAATAATAATATAATAGCAATAATAACCACCACCACAACAATAATAATAAAACAATATAAGATATTTAACTAACAATTCTAATTTAATCAACAAAAACAAAGTAATATATATTGTACATGAGGTTGATATAATACATTAAACTCCTTTCTACAAATCAAGTTTTGTTCCATCACATAAATTTTATAAATACAAGATAACTCAAATAACTTGTAGTTGATTGCACATGTTTTACTTTACTATTTTCATGATATTTCTAATTATTAGATTTATTATGAATCAATAGAATGCAACAATGTTTTTATATATCTATACATGCGAACTCAATGTATTTTTTTATGTTTTGAAAGACTTCAAGTAGACGTCCTATTCTTTCTACTATGATGACGAGTAACCTTCATCGCTCCCACACTACTATGAATTTTATGTTTTATTTATTAAATGAAAATTTAAATCATCTTTTGATGTTTGAAGTGATTAGAGCTTCAAATAAAATTTTAATACTCGTGTTTTGAATTTTCGACGTGTTTATGTTGTTTGTAGAAAGTAAATTATGTATTAATTCTTAGTGAGAAAAAATTATTCTAGGAACCGGTAAAAGGAAGAACCGAACCGTTTACTACCGGTTCGGTTCCATAACGGTTCTTGATTTTTTATATAGGAACCGAACCGATTTCATTAGTTAAAACTTTTATAACGGTTCCACTCATTTTGAGTAAGAACCGAACCGGTCCAAGCCCTAGGGAACATTATGATTTTGTTGATAACTTCTTTTAACATACCTTCATTTTAAATAATTTAAGTACGAAGTATATTATTTGAGATGAATTGTTATCTATTTCCGTGTTTATTAATTTAAGTACACTAAAAAGCAAAAAAAGAACAAAAATAATGTGATGTTTTGGTACGATAGTATTACGTACTAGTACTACTATATTACATTATTACTCCGTATTTGAGATGAATTGTTCTCTGTTTCCTTGTAATAGACTAATAGAGAGAGGTTCACATTTTGTAGCATCAATAGATTTAGGCCATCTCCAACAGTTTACATCATTTTTTACACTAAAATGGTGTAAACATCGTATCATACAGTATTTTATCTCCAACAGTTTACACCATTTTCATCACCAAAAAGGAATATTCCCTTTTTATTCTTTTTACTAACTTTTTACCATTCTATTTAAGTATCTAATTATCATATATTTATACATTAGCTCCTCATTTAATATTTTGACATTTCACACATTATTTCACACATACAAACTAAAATACACCATTTTAATATGTATTTTCACGCATTTCACCAACTAAAATACAATAATCAATATTTCACAAATACAAGCTAACATCACATAAAATTAAATATTACAAAGAAATACTTAAACTTAAATCAATAGATTAAAATTTGGGTAGTTATAAAAAAATACAAAGAAATCAGACCTAACCACATCAGTTCATACCAGACCAGACCAGACCAACAAATTTCAGTCCAGGTAAAACCATCCTAATTTGTTGTTTTAAAAATGGGTCAAAACTATAACAATCAAAACTTTGGGTCACTTTTGAAATAACAACAAATTAAAAAAAGAGGATGGTGTGGGATTTGGTGTACGCCATATATGGCGTAAAGTCTATCCCTCTCCGCCAAAATGGTGTAATGGTGTAAGATATGGTGTGGCTGTTGAAGCATTTTTTTTTTTGGCAAATCCACCATTTTGGTGTGATAGTTGGTGCTTGTTGGAGTTGGTCTTAGAACCAACTTATTAACCTTAACAACCAACTATTTTTAAATAGTTTTTTACTTTCATGTGTTGAATTGAGAAATAATCAAAATAAGTAAGACTGAAATTATTTTTCCAACTAAATTGATTAAAATCACTGTAGAACATTATTTTAACTATTTTTTCATGTAATTTTTCTTAGTTTTATTGATAAACAATATTTTAAATATGTAGTATAATTTTTATGTAATTCAACAACTTCGGCACATTTAGCCAATTCAACCAATTCTGTTACCAAATGGGCAAAATAGTCAAATAAATAGATTTCTACTAGCTTATTTATTTACTTTCAGAAACGTCATACTTATCCAATCATTTTAGCTAAACAGACCGTCAAAATTTGCTAGCAAAAGAGGATATTTAACATTCATTATTTGAAGGAATTGAAGAGACAAAAGTTTGGATGATATTCAACTTTTGTTCTTCCTAATACACATTCCAGTTTTCATTCCTGCACACTTTATTATTACAAGTTGTACACAAACGAACACTCAATATAATCAATCCATGGACAAGGCTTGGAATATACCGATTACCGTGGAAGAACTCATCACAGACACACACTTACATATATCTACAAAAACAAACCGAAGTGAAGTACAAGCTTAAACAAAGTGGAAGCCCATTAGAAGCCTTACAGAATTGTAGCCATCACCTCTACGGTCAAATAGGCGAACCGCACGAATGCCTGATCTCAACTCTGAGATAGGAATGCATGTTTGTCCAGCAAAATCATCCTTCTCAGACATGTCATGTTCTAGCACCTCAATTCGTAGCAAAGCCAGCTCTGGTACAGTCAATGGGAAAGTAAATTCTTCTTCCCAAACAGGCGTCCAGTTATCCTCCTTTTTCTTTGTACTCTTCATCACTGTGTCAGCTGGCACTCCAGCAATCCCAACCTGTCATACCAGCACACATGCTATGTTGTCATTTTTATATGCATCAACATACTAATGTGAAGATATTAGAACATTTAGGGCATGTACATACTATTGTGAAGATATTAGATCATTTAGGGCATGTTTGGATCAGGAGAAATGCTAGGGAGAGGAGGTGTTAATAAGTATTATGTAGAATGTGCTTATGTTTGGTTTTACTTCAACATCACAAAATAAACAACTAATAGTTATATATAACCAGTTCTGTTGACGAATATGTTTCGCATCAGCTAAATATAAAATAAAAAACCAATTTATAAGATCATGTTTGGATTATTCTTATGAGGTTGACTTATGTAGGAAAGAACCCCAAGTTTGATGGGGTTCTTATAAGCCACAAAAACTTAACCTATATTTCATAATTCCTAATCTTTATTGTAAGACATATATGTATCAGCAAATATGTAAAAATAATTTTATGGGTTTTAATTTTACCCTTCTTTTGTTTCCCTCGCATTTCATTCATTCATATTTTCTTAATAAGTTTTTGAAGCTGAAATGAATGTACAAGAAGGTTTCTGCCATAGCAATTTATTTGTTGCCAGATGACTACATGAGTATTGCGCATAACTGCACAAATGTTAAGAGGAATATGCAGATCTCCCATACACAAACTGTCAGCTTACCCTCGTGTAGAAGTCTGGTGGAGAATATAAATCAAAGTGAGTTTGTTTGAAGTCCAAGTGCCATCCATCTCCCATATATACTTTTACCTTTAGTAACATTATTACAGAGTCAGTCAATAGAGAGATTTAGTTCTTTTTACACAAAAAAGTAAATAAATTTCAGTTTATGTGATGGTTCACTTACTTTTAAAGTTTTCTTCACAGCTAATTTTTCTTTGGGATCAAAAATCTGCTTCACTAAGAAATCCGGCTTCTTGACATAACCACACCCTCCATTTGATCTGAACATCCCTTGCATTAACCAAAGCGACCTCCCATATCCCTGCCAGTGATTGCACATGTAAGTATGTAATACACTACGCTTTTTCAAATAATAACAAGATTTTAACATAAGAAAACATTACAAGCTTTCTGGAAGTTAGACACCAAAAGTGCACTCGTGGCTAACAATTTTACCTCGCTTCTACCAAAGAAAGAGTCATCGTTCAAAGAGAGAAAGTTTGTCCCAAGAAGAGAAAAGGGTCCATTTTGTTCAGAAGGATTTAATTTTGAGATATTACTCGAAATAGGACTAAAAAGGTTTGAAAATTCCAAAATAGGACTGACATGTTTTTATTCCCAAAATAGAAGCAATTACTATCATGTTTTGGCAGTACCAGACTTCAAACATGGCAGTATTTTCCAAACTTGACAGTAATTGCTCCTATTTTGGGAATAAAAAACATGTCAATCCTATTTTGGAATTATCAAACTGCTTTAGTCCTATTTCGGGAACTTTCCCTTTAATTTTTTTATGAAATTTGCTACAAATTGCCAAAAGGAGTCACAAACAAGTGACATATGATAATATATTGAGTTAAACTAATCAACCAGCCAATACATTTAAAAACACCCCCTTCATTCCAAATATTCTTCACAAGTTCTCTTTTATTCAGTCAAAAATTATCATTCACTCCGTTCTAAAGAAAGCCATACATGATGCATATTTTTTCTCCTAAACAAACCTCAACCACATTGTTTTCATTTTCTTAAACATTGTGTTAGTCAATGAGGGATATCATATAAGGATGCAAGTAGTATATATTATATAAGTATGCTACTTGTTTTATGAGAGTTGAGCCTTGCCAAAATTTGAAATTTGTACATTGGTCAAGCACGGCTATTTTCAAAGGACAGAGGTACTATGTCAGAAATATCAGATGTACATAACTAGAAGTTGCATCGATGCTGTATTTGACAGGTGTGATTTAATCTCTGGAACTCTAATTACCGGAATCACATTATCCAAAAGATCCTTCAATTTTTTTTGAAAGAACCATCCATTGCATAGCCAATATTTTGTAATTACCCAAAAACAAAACTGTTTGGATTAATATGGGTGCAGGAATTGAATAACTAGGATTCAAGTAACCAATGCCAGATGAGTTATGACAACATATAGTGATATTTAAAGGCTGCAAAGAGCACATACAAATTTATAAATAATTAAAGGATTGAAGAGAAATATCATCAGTCTAAATCAATAGGCTACCTGCATGTTAAATGCAACCATTTGAGCACCATGCATCCAGCCAATTAGAGGTTTATAATTGGAGGAAGTAAACCTAGTACCTTTAGGATACACCCTAAGAATATTTCTCTGAGTAAACCTGACAAGAGATGAGCATCCCATTAGAGAGGAAAGTCGAAAAGACTGATGCGTCAATGTATTATGAAACCTAAAAACACTTCTACCCATGTATGTTAATTAATAACACTCCGTAACATTAATGATCGAAGTATTCTTGAATTGAACATAGTGAAATATACCTGACAATGTCTGTCCCATGAGAATCAGCAGCCTTTTCAAGGGCTTGCTCACTTAGACTGAGGCGCCTCACTTTATCAGGTTCAACTTTCAGTGCCTCGTTTAATCCTCCTTTGGGCTTCCCAGCATGTATAGCAATCAAGTTCTTGTATGAATTTGTTTTCTGATCAAAGTCATCATCTTCCTCATCATCTTCACATTCTTGATCCTGCTAGCATGAATTAAATTCACCCTGCTAAGGTCATCGACACTTCATTGCTATCAATAACTTTTGGTTTGTTTGGCATAACTTATGGCATACGTGCCTTCTTATTTGATTACTTAAAATTCTTTTCTTTAAATAAAAACAGTTTGCTGCTTTCTTAAAAGAGCATAAGAGTGTATTTTTTACTGTCAAAATCACTTTTTTTCCTTTTCCTACCAAAAAAATTCCTTTTCCTGCCAAACACTACTTTTTGAAGTGAAGTAGATTTTCCCCTCTAATTAATGGAAGAAACTGATCAAGATAAAGGGCTCACCTTGTCAGCATCTTGATCGGCTGTTAAGGTTGCAGGATCAACACCCCAAGGATCATCAGAATCATGCCTGCTAAGCGAGTCATCTGTCTTTTCTTTGTTAGACGACTTGGACTCAAGGTATTCCTTTGGAGGTTTCGTTGAAATGATAATACGATGTTTAAGTTCTTCAGGAGAAGGGAGCTCCTTTAAAGATTCTGATTTGGTTGTGTATAGCATATCTCCAAATGTTTGTGTAAGCATCTACAGATCACAAATAGAGCCACCAATGGTCATGATGCTATTTCTTCATATGCCTCATCAATGTAAATTTATTATTTTCTGATTGTAAAAGTTACCACATGATTAATGTTTTCTTTGTAAACCTATACAAGTGTGAATTTAATCATGTCTATGTTATATATATAGAGAGAGAATCTTTCATGTCCAGCCGGCCTGACGGGAACCGCCGGCCGTCCGAAGGCATTTCGGGCACTTCCCGGTGGAAGTTTTTGATAAAATTTTTTGAGCATGTTCTTCATCAAGTCTAGTTTATCCACACCAAATTTCAGCTAAAAATCAATCGGGAAGGTAGTCAAATAATTTTTGGAAGATAACTGCGCAGTTTATACATATTTAACTGTGCAGTTTTCTTAAATAATTTATTCAACTGCCTTCCCGATTGAAGTTTTAGCTGAAATTTGGTATGAATACATTAGACTTGATGAAGAACATGCTCAAAAAAATTCATAAAAAAAATCCACCGGGAAGGGCCGGAAACAGCCTCGTCTGGACGGGGGTTCCCCGTCAGGCCGGCTGGACAGGAATTGGACTCTACATGTATGTATGTATACAATTTTATCATTATGTATATATGTGTGTGCACACATGTAAATTGTGATATGTAATAGGAAAAATAAATAAAAATAAGTGAAAAATAAATATGTAATTTACATACACCTCTAGATAGGTATGGTTGTATGGACAGGATGGTGTTATACATTTGCGTAAATGGAATATATACCCAAACTAACTGATCGGAAAGGGTAAAACCTTTCTCTATCCCCATTACACTCTAGGCATAAAAGGGGGCAGAATAAAATGCTACTCATTTATTAAAGCATAATAAAAGCTACTACATTATCTTCTCCTATTTATCTATACTACATAGCTATCTAACCAATCACAAAAAGAGCTATCAATGGTCATGATGCTAGTATTTCTTCTTCGTTATGCCTCATCAATGTTTTCTCTGTAAATCTATTCTTTGCTGATTGTAAAAGTTTCCACATTTTCAAAGTTTTCTTTGCAAATGCATCACTTTGTATATTAATATAAAAAATGACATCCAAAAGTTTACATTTATTATTGTGATTTAACCCAATCAAAATGAGTGACGTCGGTGGGATAGAGAAGTGAGGATGTGGGATTGAAGATTTCAATTTAACAATTTATAGATCTATTACTTTAACCCATAATCCAAAAAATAAATCTTCCATGAGTTCCAATGTTCCATCACCTCAGGGCTTAGCAGTGCCGAATCAAAAAAGAACTCATATCAATAAAACATTCAGAAACCAGAGATACTGTGAGCAACTCACATCAGCTACTTTAGCTTGAAGAGAAGGGGTAAGGTGATCTTCCAGGGTTATTACAACCGGGTAGGGAGATGCAATAAAGGCATTTTCCTTTATTGACTTGAGGCATCTTATAAGTTCCACAGGGGTTGTCACTGTCCTGCATTGAGAAGTATGCAAACTTAATATTTGAATCTAGGTAAATGCAAGGGTAAGAAATGATATTGCAAAGAAATGTTATTTTTAATTTTTATTTCAGGTTTACCTCGGAGAGTGCAAAGGATAAATAGATTTGATCAATTTTTTTAAATTTTAAATGAGTTAGGACTTTCTAGCAAACATGTAATAGAAATAAATAAATTAATTAATTAATAAATAAATAAACAAAAAAGTCTTTTGTACACACTTGTACACAGTCTTTTGCACACTGGTTACATACTTGTACACACCGTCTGTGAAGGCTTTTTTTGTCTGTCACATACGGTGTGTACAAGTATGTAACCAGTAAAGTGTGTACAACAAGAATGGTTGATAAAAATATATGTGAAAAATATAAAAATAAATTTATTGAGTTTGTGTCAATACTTTACTTCCTTCAACATTTTATTTCCTACTAAATTCTTCCTATACTTTCCTCCCTATTTTCTTTCCCTAACATTTTCTGAGTTCCAAAAAGATCCTATGATGCTATAAAAAATACGGAGAAATGTGATATACGAGAAAAACATGTTAAAATGCCACCAAGTCAAGCATCAAACATTACATTCAAGGTGTAATACAGTTTCAGTAATTTTGGGACCTAATGAATGATCTCTGTACACCGTAATCTCCCAATCAAAATCATACTATTTCTGCATCATTAGTTATAAAGTACTCCCTTCATCCCTTAAAGTTTTGCCATGTTTGACCGGCATGGAGAATAATAAAGTAAAAAAGTGTGGTTGAGGTTTGTGTAGCGTAGAGAGAAATAACAAGAACCACAAATTAATTGATTAAAATGAAAAGTGACAATGTTTTTGGAACAATAAAAAAAGGAAAGATAGCAAAGTTTTAAGCGACAAAGGGGATATCTAAAAGTCTAGCATCTATAGTTTCATTTATGAAATCGCATCCTTTCACGTGAAAAGGCATATGAAGTGTCAATTGGGAGTGGACTAGAAAAACCACTAGGCGAACATCTGACATCATGGCATAAACAAACAATATCATGTCAAAGACCAACAACAACAGAATTAAATTGTTAACCTTCCATGAAGAACGTTGACATCATCCTTTGCTGAGTTTGGCCATATATCAAGTTCGATGACCCTTACACCTCTTTTTAGTGCCTTAATTATTGGAACATCACTGCAATCACTCGTCAGTTGATTTCCAGTCAAGTAAGAATTATGCCCAGTGAATATATAATAATGGGATAAAGGAGCGCTCATATCTTGATGAACCTGAAATGGAAACATAATGTAAGAGGTATCATTCAGAAAGAGAAGCACCGGTCCAGAAAAGCAAGCACACACAATACTTTATGTCAACTCTTGCTGGAATGACATCCATGTCTAAAATCAATACTGTTTGTTAATACCATGTAGCACTCTCTAAATGCTATTAAGTTTACATGGCTCCTTAGTCCAGCTTTAAGCAGAGAGTCACATTAATGATGTACCAAAAGAATCAAAAGTACTAGGAAAGGAAATGTCTCGAAGTTAAAACACTACAAATTTAGGTAATTTAGAAAAATTGATTTCACTTGGATACTATCCAAATCAGGAAATATGGGTTAAGCATAAATTATCCTATGTCATACCATTTCCAGATCATTGATAGCTTTATTTTTTTAAGAGGCAAATGTAAATACTTCGCATTTTAAATCCAGGGATGAAAAATATGAACTTGTAAAGTAATTGAGAGCTGTAGGATTTTTTTTTAGAAATCAAACAGACTTTGAATTCTAGAAGAAGTCAACGAAAGAGAAATAACATTATACCTTAGAAATGATAGGGGGGTTGAGTTCAGCGTTGAAGAGGAAATGGTGAAAATCGTCCAGAGTGAGAGTGCGGCGAGTTAACTTGGAGATTAGGTGGTGTTTTTGGAGGATTTTATGCACGATTTCTTCGGCGTCGGCGGTTGTGGCATCCGTTTGTCCTTGCTCCTCCGCCAGGAACCGCCGCAGCTGCTCCGCGCTCATGTGGGTCCCTTCCTCCGCATACTTGTTGAACGCCTCCTTGACGTCCGCCGGCGGCTGCGCCTCCTTCACCCGGAACTTCCTCGTGAAACAAATGCACACTCTGTAACTCCCCATTCCAAAATTCCACTCTCGATCTCTCTCGAGAAACGACAAAGGAAGAGAGTAACTGTGAGTGAGACCCTTCAAATCAGGATTTCATATCCACACGCTGTTTAGTACAACCTCTGCTGCAAGAAAGCATAAATACTGGCCCTCCGGGTAGCTCAACCGGTCCAGTTTGGTGGATTTTTTGGTACTGCGTATATTGTTTGAGTTTCTTTTGTTGTACTCCATAGATATTCTTTTTTTAAAAAAATTGGATGCCAGCAAATAATATTGTCATCTAACTTCTTTGGCAGTTTGTACTCAAAAGAAAGTTTGGTTTGCTTGGCTTAAGCACTCTAAATCTTAATGTAGATCCCCTTAATCTACATTAATATGTAATTAGTGATTGTTTATCCTATGACTTTGATTGTTAATTTATTATTACCTTTATATTTATTTTCATTTTCATCATTTTAATAAGTTTTTATTAAATTTTAATTATCAATCTTAATGTATATTTTTGAGAAAAACTTAAATTCGTTATCTGTAAATTTAACACAAAATGGGCTGATTGGAGGCAGGGGCGGGTCTCTTCTATACAAGGGTATTCATGTGAACACGGAACACCCAAAAATAAAAAAACAATAGGAATATATATATATACAAATTAGAGTAATAATTTATTTATTAGTACTTTAAAGATAAAATGTGTAATTTTGAACCCCAAATTATAAACATTAGATTCGCCACGGATTGGAAGGACAATTGTGCCAATTGCATTTGCATTAATGGTTGCGGGAGAGGATGTTATTATAGTTAGCAATTAGCATCGGATTTAAGAGGTGGGGTCCAGATTTCATCTTATTCATATGATCATATCCCTTTATCCACTTCGATTAAGAAATGCCATACTTAGGGCTTGTTTGGGTAATGGAGTTTTACTAAAAAAAACGCAGAACCTTTTACACTTTGGGAGTGTTTGTAACAAGAAATTGGTTTTCAAAGTTAAACTGCTTAAATTAATCCTTTAAAAGTTAAAAGTTGGAAGCAGGTTGAGAAGTGCTTTAAACTGTTTTTCACTTTTTCTATTACACAAAAATACTTAGAGGCTATTTGGCAATAGTGTTTTTCGACTTATCAGGTTTGTCAGCCAATTTTTTCACCAAACATGTAACTTTTGCTTTCGCGCGCTGAATTGTGTAATAAGCAGAAAAAGTAAGATTGAAGTTACTGTAGATGACAATTTTAGCTATTTTTACATATAATTTTTTCTTTATTTTTTTAATAAAATATATTTTAAAAATATTTTTTTCTTAAATCAACAGAATCAGTCAATGCAGCCACTTCAGCCAGAACTTCATAAATTTCAGCTGAATCAGCCAATTTTCGTGCTACCAAACAGGCTCTTATTTTATCAAACATTACCAACTTTTATTTTTTCAGAATCATTTTTTTTCAAACACTACCAACTTTTACTATTAAACACTTCTTCCAAAATCACTTTAAGAAACACTTTTTAAAGTAAAAGCAATCTCAAATACTCCCATTTAAAAGCTGCAAATATGCAGCATGTGGGTGGCGAAATTGGGAACCAAACACGAGCTTAGTCCTTCAAACTGTATCTTCTTATAAATGTATATTTTCCTTGTCATCAGGGCCGTCTAGCAATTGTGAGACCCTAGACAATCATATAGACTTTTTGTTTCTTAATACCTATAGATCCATAGAGCTAACAAACGATTTTATAATCAGTCATTTGTTACTTTGTTCTTCTCTTTGTACACATGTACTCCAAGTCATGTTTTCGTTTTCCCGTCACAAAAAACCTACAGTTTCGTTCAAAATAATACTACCCCCGTCTTACTAATATTGAGACAAGAGGACGTATGGTTATTAAAAAAGTGCTTAGATATGATTGATATTAAACTGATAAATTAAGAATAAAATAAAAATGACTTAAAATCACACAAATTTTATCAAATTTGATATGAAAAATATTAGTAGGACGGACCGGAAAAGAAAGATTAGACAATCTTAGTGGGACGGGTGAAATTATAAATAAGTAAATGCTTCATAAATAAAAATTTCTACTCTCATAAATAAGATATTAAGATTATAAATATTCAGTATTTTTTATCAAATTCACATACTCCGTATATCATAATTCAACAACATAAAAATTTTGCACGAGTAATTGAGTTGTTTGAATAAGTATAAAGCAGTATAAATCAATGCTTTATACTTGGAGTGTATTTTTTTGAAAGGTATAATGTAGTTGTTTTAATACATTCACAAAGTATTAATATAATAAATTTATAATTTTACACGCCTAAATTAGTAAATAAGTTGTTTGAGTAAATCATAAATCAGATCGATACTTTATAGTTGTATAAGTTGTATTGCACTAATCACTCTAATTATATTGCATACTTGTATACCTAGATGGCTAGACCCTCCCCCTAGTCACTAACCATTTAATAAAAGAACTAAACAAGTAAAGATGTACAGGCTAACAAAAGTAATCCACTAATTAATGAATTGCCATATGTGGATCTAAACTAAATACACATATACGACGTACGAAGTATATTAGTAATAGCTTAATTCTAAAAATTGGAGGCCCTTAAAAATTAGGGGCCCTAGACACTTGTCTAGGTAAAATGCCCCCATGACCGGCCCTGCTTGTCATTCCATGTTACCTAATTTGGGCGTGTTTTAAGTACTCCATTAGTTCCATAATATTTGGCCAAAATGATTTTTGACCAATAATAACTAATTTTAGATAATGATTTTAGTTATTATATTTGTGCATGTCAAAAATTTATACATTCTACGTAATGTGCGTTTATGAAGGTATTTTTATTTTTTAGTAAAATATTTCATGTAACTTTCATATTTTAAATAGTTTGATCCAAAATCACTGATCAAACATGATCATGATTAATAAAGAAAAGTCAATATGATCGAGTTTTGAGACAAAGAGTTGCACGGCATATTTTTAGACCATGATGATATAATCGGGTAACCTTAATCATACTTTTATTGTTTAATTTTATATGAGTAATACTTAAGGAAAAACCTCATTAAAAAAATGAACAGTAAAGTACTCTCTCCGTCCTTTAAAACTTTGTCATCTTTAATTTTTGGTCAATCATTATTAACTTTGACTAACTATATATATAGTTTTATGAGAAATTTATAATATAAAAACTTTCTTAAAAAAACTTCCATAAAAGTATAAAACTTATAATAACTATCATAATATTGCAGTAAACAAAATCGCGCATAGTCCAAGTTTTATCACCATTGACTTGGAATATTAATTTAAAATAATATTTCAAGTCAAACTTTTATGGGACGGAGATAATGGTTAATAGAAATATTAATTCAAAATAAAATACAATTACTTAGTTTTTGAAATAAATAACACTTTCAGAGTTAATTAAACTTATTTCTTGTATTATTACATGCATGAAATATGAATACTAATTCGACTTCCTGAATTTTTTGGAGGAAAACACCCATACATAATAATATATAGCGTACTGCTCATTTTCTTTCTTGTGTTATACTTCAAACCCCAAAGTACGGTTTAAAAACCCTGTACTAAAAAATCTTTATATGACGAAACTACTATGGAAAACATATTTTCGGAAGCCTTGCGGCAAACTTGTAAGTCATACAACAAAGTTTAAAGTCATGCGTTTATTCAGCAATTCTAGTTCTAATAATGGTTGCAAACAGAAAAAACAATTAGTAAAACGTACAAAAATAATAAATTCAGATGCATTTATTCAGCAATTCTAGTCTTGTTAGTTCATTATTGCAGTCTAATGGTTTCACAGAAAAACCAATTAGTAAAACGCGCAAAGATAATAAACTTAGGTGATGATTCTTGCACAATACTCCTCAAGAATGCTCATGTTGTAATTTAATCATCTTCAAGGCAATCTTTGTTTGCTTATGAGGTTTTTTAATAAATACTCTCTCTGATTCTAAAAGAAGTTCCGATTTTGACTTCACACATATTAAGAAAATAAATTCGACTTTACTGTTTTGCACTGTTTGAACACTGTCTGAACACTGTTTGGCACTGTTTGGATATAGATAATTTGCCAAATAAGGAAAAGTTTTAAAGTGAAACTTAATTTTGGTTTTGCCCGAAAAGGAAAGGTGGAACTTCTTTTAGAATCGGAGGGAGTATATATGGTGCTTATGTAATTGTAGCAGATTCTGAGGCCGTTTGGCAACACTATTTTTCGGCTTATCAACCAACTTTTTCACCAAACACGTAACTCTTGCTTTCACGCGTTGAATTGTATAATAAGCATAAAAAGTAAGGTTGGAGTTACTTTTCTAGCTGTATTGGCTGAAGTTACAGTAGATGACCATTTTAGCTATTTTTATATATAATTTTTTTTATTTTATTAATAAAATATATTTTAAAAATAATTTTTTCTTAAATCAACAGAATAAGCCAATGCAGTCACTTCAGCCAGAAATTCATAAATTTCAACAGAATCAGCCAAAACAGCCGCTTTTTGCACTACCCAACGGGCTCTCTAACCTAAAATGTGTGCGCTTATTCAAACCTAAAAACATGTTGATAGCACAACAATAAGTAATATTTGACAACTTTTACCTAAGTTCGCAATTCAAGTTTAGCATTGGGAGAAACTTGTTTAACCACAACTCTCACACGAGAAATTGACTCATCTCAACCAATTAGGTCGTCATACACATGTAACTTTTCTTATACTTGCAAAATAAGAGTATAGCACTCGCAATTGCAAAGATTTTGACACAAGAACTAACTTTTATCAATAACAAGTTCTATTTGAATGTCTAAACAAAATGGTATCTACTCTGGAGGGCATCATTCGATCAATTGAAAGCTTAAGGGAGACACCTTAATTAACACATGAGTCCATGGAAAACACCACCACAAATCCTACGGCTCACCGCTAAGCAACACAACAAACCACATAAATATCATCTCGGGATCAAGTAAAAGAGTAGAAAGGAAACTGTTTTCTAAAAAACACGAGAAATTTTTTTGTGACATTGTATTTGACAACAATTTGTTCACCAACATGTTACTACATTAACTCACTAGTCAATGAAAAGATGACTTGAACATTGATGGGAACCAGTTTACTATACATAGGATAACATGGAACTTTATATGTTTATTTAACAGCACCCTATATATTATCTCATTATCCAATTTTGCATCATTTGGTAGTGTTTATCGAGGATGTTCAAGTCAAAACAAAGTATGCTCTTATCCAATGAGAAAGTGGTTGTGGGAACATATATATTTTTAAAAACCCAATCATCACTAGATGATAGGAATAAAATATTTATTGTTATTAATATTTGTATCTTTGTATTTTCAATCACATATATCAAAATATATTGTCGTACTGGTGTATCCTATGTTTCAGTTTAGATAAATTGGTCAAAATAATTATGAATTATTGCAATGGAAGTAGGAATTTATTTCTAAATTTGATTCCTAATAGAATGATCGGTCAAGATGTAAGTCTCTAACTCCTTTTATTACAATTACTACATTTAAGAAGTATGCATTCCCATTTTTTAAGAATATTAGTTTGAATCAAATCATATTATTCTTCAGTACAATTTTTTTTGTTATCATTATAATTAGATTGAACAATGAATATATAAACAATGAATATATAAAGTAATAAATCGGGATACAATATGCAATGAAATTAGGCAAGGAAACAAAAAACTTGTGCAAATGTTTAAAGAAAAATGGTCATATTATGTAGAAAGATAGTTTAATATAGGCTATCTGATCACTTAAAGAGTCCTATATGAGTCATTTTTCTCTATCATAGAACAGTTTGAATTCAAATGAACTCTATGTGATATAGAGCACATTTGAAACTCTATGTGATATAGAGCACATTTGAACAATCTAAATTGGTCAAAGTGTTTTCAGACTTATATAATTTATTTTTTAAAATTTACATAAATTAATTTATGATAATGTTGTTTAAACACTAATTACAGTGTACAGTAAAGCATTCTTTATTTTTAAGTTTTTTGCTTTATCCTTATCATAGAACATTCTTTATAAAACAATAAGAGCAACTGTAAAAAATTAATGATCAATCTCCTCACTAAAGGTTATTATTATTAACTTATTGGTTTGTATGCTCACCCTGAATGAAAGGTCGACTTCCAAGCACACAAGACATTTGTTTTTGCCACTACATTTTCGGTAAATATATGAATAAAACTTACGAATGTTTTTACTGCAAAAAAAAAAAAAAACTTACGAATGTTTATTGTTCAACACTTACTAAAGAGTTACGTATGAATTCATTGTTGTTATTTTTACAACAATCGATTTTGTCTTGGAAAGTTTCCATACAAAAAAATTTAAACATTATAAAGTAGATTCATGGGCAAGGTCAATATGTTGCGCAAGATGCACAAGTTTTTAAATAAAAATCTTCCATATTATCACATTTATTTACTATGAAAAGAGAATCACATAAATTTAAGAAGTTAATAACTTATTTTACTTTAGGTATTTGTTCTGATCAATGATGAAAACTTTCACTAGTACTTGCTTGTGATTAACTTCGAGAAGCAGCAATTGGTATATCTTGATTCATATCCTGATTCGTCACGAATGAACTTAAGGAGTAAAAACATCAAAGAAGTAGTAAATGAAGATCAAAGTGCTATGTATTTTTAAGTATGAACCGCGACGCTTAAAGGTTATTTTTTCTATAAACCCAACAACATAAGGTTTAGTATATCATTGAATTTGACTTTAGATAAACTCAATAATTTACATGAGGCACTATTGAAGAGATCTCTCAATGACATGCTAGATTTTAATATTGATGAAACCAATACAAACATACATTAAATTATTAGAGCTACATAGTTATTTTGAACTTGATTAGTTACAATTTCTTGATACTCTACGATATTTTAGACTTTATTAGTTACAATTTTGTGAATGCTCTATGATTGATGTTTTGACATATATTTCTATTCTTTGATTTTAACTAATCTTATATTTCATTTTATCTAATTTTGTGTTTCTAGCTTTGTATTTTGAATCCACATCAACCTTGAACTATAACCTATTTCGTGATTGTGATTGCTGTTTAGCAAATTTTCAATTTGTAACTAGAAAAATGTTATAAGTCAATATTGATGTGGATTCAAGACACAAAACCAAAAACACATAATTACAAAAATAAAATATAACAATAGTTAAATTGAAGAATAGAAAAAAAAAATATCAAAACGTCAATCATAAAGCATTCACGAAATTACAATTAATCAAGTCCAAAATATCGATACAGCAATCACGAAAAAGTAACTATCAAGTTCAAAATAACTATGAAAATTAACTCTTATAGTCTAATTTATGTGTATATTGGGTTAATCAATATTAAAATATAGCATGAGATCAAGAGATCCCTTCTAGAATGTACCATGTAAATTATTGAGTCTATCCAAAGCCAAATTCAATGACATCCATAATCTTTCATTGTTGGGTTTATAGAAAAAATAATCTTACAATAGGACTTTTATAAATGATGCCTAAAAAACAAATAATTAAATAACAATATAGCATCATGGTGCTTGCTTAAAAATATGAAAATATTTTATCTTTATTTACCACTTTTTCTGATATTCCACTTCTTAGGCTCATTCGTGACAAATCAGGGTACGAATCAAGCTATACCAGTTGCTGCTTCGCACAGTCAATCACAAATGAGTGGCAGTTAATAAATTTTCTATCTTTGACGAGAACAAATACCAAAGGTTAAAATAAATTAATAACATCTAAACAATTATGTAGTTCCCTTTTCATTGTAAATTCGAGAATGTGGAAGATTTTTATATAACAACATGTATACCTTGCGCTGTTGCGCAACATGTCGACCTTGCCCATAAAACAATTTTGATAGTGTGAAAGAATTTTTTGCACCGAAGCATTTCAAAACAAAACCAATCGTTGTAAAAATGACAACAATGAATGCATACATAACTCCTTATTAAGTGTTAAACAATAAACATTCGTAAGTTGTATTAATATCTTTACCAAAAATGTAGTGGACAAAAACAAATATCATATGTGCTTGGAAGTCGACATTTCATTCAAGGCGAGCACACATACACATAAATTAATAACATGTAGTGACGAGAATAATTGTTAGCCTTTTGTAGTTATTCTTATTATTCATAAAGAATGTTCTCCTATAAACAATAATTAACGTGTAATTGACGATATCATAAATTAACTCAAGGAAATATAAATATTAATGATGTGTCAAAGACAGTTTAATAATTTTAGATTGTTCAAATATACTCTATGTTACATAGACTTCATTTAAAATCAAATTTAAACGGTTCTATAAGTTCATTCTGATTCATTCTTAAAAATTGGGAGTGCATACTTCTAAAATATGGTAGTTGTAATAAAAAGGGGATACACTTACATCCCGATTAATCATTCTATTAAGAATCAAATTGAGAAATAAATTTTTTACTTCCATCACAACAAGGCATATCCATTTTGACCAATTTTTCTAAGCTGAAATTAGGAATATTCCAATATTACAATATATTTGCTATGTGTGGTGGAAAAAATAAAGAGAAATATTAATACAAATAAATATTTTATTACCCATTATCTAGTGATAATTCCGTTTTTAAAAATATATCTATATGATGCAAAATTAGATAATGATGAAATGGTATAAAGAGAGTTGTAAAATAAAGCTACTCCTACAAAGTTTCATGTTATATATTATACATACATGCGGTATTTTGGTTCGTGTCAACGTTGGAGTCATTCTTTTCATTGACTAATGAGTTATGTAATAATCTATTGATGAAGTGATTGTTGTTAAATACAATGACACGAACTTTTTTCCCGGGCTTTTTTAGAAAACAATTTTCATCCCACTCTTTTACTTAATTCCAAGGATATTATGTAGTGTGTGGTGTTGTTCTTTAGCAGTGAGCGGTATGATTTGTGATGGTGTTTAAAATGGACTTAGAGTGGGTTATGAGAAGTCTACTTTAAGCTTTAAATTAAGCATGGACTCTCTCGGTCTGGCCGATCCCAGTCTGGGCCGGTCTGGGAAAGTATTAATGAGGACTGCACCCAACCGAGTATTTAGAGTTCAAGTCTGGTACCCGGTTTTGGGCTGGATTCCTTGATTTTTGATAAGTAGTTGTCAAAAAGAAAACGAAAAATTGGTCATTGGGACAGAAAATGGGACCGGGACCGCCCAGTTTGGTCCCAAATTTAGAAACATGGATCGGATACACAAAAAAATCCGGCTCGGTGTCCCTTACCTGGACCCTTAAAAGGACCCATCCAATTTAGAAGAGAACAGGGCCTGATTCCGGACCAGGTAGGACCATCAACCAGGTCCATGCCTACTTTCAGTTTATCAAAAGATGCCCTCCAAAGTATATTCCATTTTATTTAACACTTCAATTAGAACCTGTTGTTTTTTAAAGTTAGTTTTTGTGTCAAAGTCATTGAAATTGCTTGTGCGATACTCTTATTCAGCAAGTATAAGAAACATAATATGTATGTTTAATTTACGATCATAATGTGAGACTCGAACTTAGACATGTTTTGTCTTTTTCAAGTGATTCCTTTACTGAGTTTCAATATATTACACAGCTGTATATAATAAGCTCTACAAGAAAAAATTACGTACATATGACCTAATTGTTTGGGAATGGGCCAATCTCACATGTAACTTAGGCCAGCAACCATGCCAACTTAGGTAAAAGTTATCGAATATTACCTCATGATTGCGCTTTCGGCTTTTCAAATGCTTTTGGGCTTGAATAAGTGCGCATGTTTCCACTTAAACTGAAAAACAAAAATAAAAAAATCACTCAATAATCTATTACAAATAGATAAGCATCATATATATTTCTTAAAAAACGCATATAAGCAAAAAAAAAATATTATTACCTTGAAGATATTTGAATCACAACGGTAGCATTCATGATTTTTTGAGAGGTGACTTGCAAGAATCCTCATCTAAGTTTATTTTCCTTGCACGTTATGTTAATTGGCTTTTTCTGTTTGCATCCATTAGACTGGTGTCATGAACCAACAAGTCACTAGAATTGTTGAATAATTGTCGGGCTTTAAAATTTGTAGTAGAGCTTCAAATTTGACCGCATGGCTTCTGCAATATGTTTGCCTCATTAGACAATAGTTTCATTATCTAAAGATGTTTGGCGCTGGGTTTTTAAACAATGCTCTGGGGCTTCAAGTTATTTAAACAAAGTATAATAAAATAAGTAGTATCCTATTCTGGATATGTGTTTCCCTCCAAAAAATTCAGGGAGTCAAAATATTATTCATATTTCATGTATGTAATAATACAAGAAAAAGAAAATAACTTTGCATAAGTGCAACTTATCTCAAAAACTCAGAAATAATTTTGTTTTATTTTAAATTAATAGTTCTATTAACTACTATATTGTCAACTTTTAAAAATGAGCTTTTTCCTGAAGTCTTATTCATATAAATTAATGAATAAAAATATGATTAATGCTACCTTGAGTATATCACCATGGCCAATATGGTGTAGATTTAAACGTACGTACTCATGATAAGTAAAATTACTATAATAGCCACTAAAATATATAAAATTTGCATTTACATCTAGTACCTATAGTAACATTTGGTCATTATTTCTTTTAAAATTAACATTTACTTTTTGACTCATCACAACACATCACATTTGTGATGTTTTTTTAAATTATATGGGGGTTTCACACAATTCTAAGGGTCGCACATTTACAGATCAAACAAGTCGAATAACTTCAATCGGTTTTTATTTGTTGTTTTTTTGACGATTTGTGTTTATTATATTTGAAATGCACAATATAATTTAAATTCAACACATTAATAGAATTATGAAGGATTTTTTATTCATTTGTAATATATAGATTAGAGAGTATATATTTCGATAAATTGCAAATAAAAAAATTCAAGAAATAAAAATGGTAGAGTAAAACACATTTATTAGTATTAGTTTTGGGTAATATTTTTAAAAAACTCATAAAGTAATTCTTAATGGATGTATTTAAATTTAGATTAGTCTTATTTTACAATTTCTTTAAAAGTTCACATAAATAATTTTACGAGAAAAAGAATTTAACTTTGAAAAGGTTAATCTTCTGATTGATTAATAGATGATCTTGAATAGTTTCACTTTAATAATTTAAATTAATTTTTTTTATTTAAATCTTAACATTTAAAAATGACATGAGATAAAAACTATACTAATAAATATTATCCAATATAATATTATATTATCATTATACATACTAATAAATATTGATTAACTTTTTAAAGGTACGTGAATAAACAAAACGAGTACCAAATGCTCATAATCATGGTAAATATGCAAACTTAGACTTAAAATATGAAATAAAATATTCATAATAAACCTTTAAAGTTGAATAACTCAACGTCAATATATCTTCTTTTAACAGTTTATATTTACATTTATATGGTATGGTTCAAATAAAAAGTGGTTCCTAAATGAAAAATAAGAACTAAACTTTGACATTGATGTGATAAAATGAATGAAAAAGATCAAATTTTAAGTTGGAAACACGGTAGCATTGTGGTAATTATGATAAACTTTTAATGAAAATATTGTAACAAATGTGTACCACGGCATGCAAAAAATGAGCATGTAGAGCACGAAAATTCATTACATTACATAATAAAATGTGCACAAGTTAACAAAAAATGACAATCTATTTTAACACTTATGAGTGCACTTTTATTCATTATTCATCCACTTTATACTATGAACATTTGCACATTTCTTGACATTAAAGTTCATCTAATCCATCCATTTTCATGGGGAGACTCTTTTTTACTTGAACCCTCCTCTAATGTTTTAGATCAGCCTATTAGTTTAGGAATATTGTTGATAGCAACCAGAATATGCTAGTGGTATATATATAGAAAGAAGACAAAGTTAATATTAGAGAGAGAAAGATATCAGATGTATTTAATAAGATTCGAACCATTACATCTATCCACAATGGAGGTATTTATACTAGTTACAAATGTCAAGTGTATTAAATATATGTACACGTGTAAACCTAAAAGTGCTCTCATTTCCAAGTTAGAGGTGTTCGAAGAAGTAATTGCTTAAGGCAATGACTCACTTCCAGGAGGTGTGCATGTATTCTAAGTGAAGCACCATGGATCTAAAAGAATTTCATACCTGACCTTTTCACAAAGTTGAAATTAAAGATGATGAGGAATATGAGATATGGTGGTGCATGTATCTAGTATCTAGTCATAAGAGTCAATTCATATCAGATGCTTCCATCACATTTTAACAATGAAATCTGCAAAATAGACATTAGAAAGAATAAATATAACTAGACTATTATGTGATCATCGAGACTAATTAAGGGAAGCAAACCAAAGTAGAAACAAACTCAAAAGCGTTTCAATCTAGCAATCCAGGAACTCAAAAATTATCTTATTGCTCTTTATTACCACCTAGACCTTATTATACGACACAACCGCAATATTGAAAGATTACAAAAAGCGAGAAGCACATTATTCTATCTTTCTGTGAATTAAGCCTTTTCAATTTTCTAATATTTGCTTCAACAGCTACTCCATGTTAAGATAAGAGTATTAGACTAAAGCAATAACTCGTTTTTCTTTATTTGTTTAACTATTTTGCTCTCAATATAATTTCATAGCCTATTTGGCTTATCTCTATTTACACTGGACACTTCAATTTGATCCTATCTTTTTAATTAATTCTCATATACTCCGTACATATAATGCTTGCTCTCTGGAAAATTCTCATATACTCCGTATATATAATCCTTGCTCTCTGGAAAAAAAACTCACTCTTAAATTTGGCATTACTTTGTGGTAATTAATCAATAAATCCAATACAAATTGTAGCATAAGGTAGTGTAACTCTAATATGGAGTATTCAAAAATCTTCATTAATCTATAGATTGCAAGAGAAAACAGAGTTCCACAACTGCCTTTAATTTTTTCAAATAATTTGATCAAATAGAACAACTAAATTTAAAGAGTCACACTATGGAGCTCGATTCATGATTCACAATAGTCAATACTATCAAATTATATGCCTAATTATCAAAACAGCAGTGTATATATTCAGGAAGCAGCTCAGGAAACCCCTAATCATCAAATCCATTTACGTACTCCAGCATCTATCAATGCACTATTCATACGACACACATAGTTAATTTATTCAACAAAAACATTCACTCTGGGACGTACAATAAATCTGAAATTAAAAGAAGAGCCCTAACACAAT
The DNA here is from genome assembly GCA_945859915.1 of Cuscuta epithymum. Taxonomy (NCBI): domain Eukaryota; kingdom Viridiplantae; phylum Streptophyta; class Magnoliopsida; order Solanales; family Convolvulaceae; genus Cuscuta; species Cuscuta epithymum. The sequence goes on from CAMAPF010000026.1 coordinate 996,978, forward strand.
CATTAAATCCTTCCTCATCTTTGTTATTGCTCCAGGTAACAATGCATGCACACGAATTCCAAAAGTTAAGGAAGTAGATACGATTGAGGTTGTCATATGGTTAGGCTTACCTTTCTGATCGATTAGATTAGTCTTTCGCTGCATAGTTCCATTCTCAACTGCACCCGCCTAACTTCTCTCTGATGCGAAGAGAAGACCTCTTGTCTTTGAAACATAGTTCACGAGAACAGAGGACGCATCTGTACAGGCTAATCCTCTGCACCGAAGAGAGAATTAAAGTTGGCATAGGCAAACGTTTGGCGAGGAGAGATTAGGGTGAAGAGTATATGCAGAGACGTCCACATAAATACTACTACGTAGTACGTAGTTGATTTTATGTATAACTTGTTTACAAGTAGTAGTAGTTGTTTCCTTTCATGTCGTGGCTTACTAGATTAGGGTTGGGTTTTGATAGAACTCTATGCAGAGAAGTCCACATAAAATCGGTTTTCCAGAGGCTTATCATTCTCAACTTTCTTTTTTTAAGTTTAACTCATCCTAATAGAACGAAAACGCGGGAAATTTGTTAAATTAGTCCCGTGACTTTTGGCCGTGCCCGATATTGGTCCTCTAACTTCATTTACTTGCATAATACGTCCTCTAATTAACATATTTGTCCAATTTCAGGACATTTATGCCTGAGAGTAATAATTCCGCCGGAAATTAACACATCAGCGCCACCTGCTCATATTTTTTTCATATGACCTAGCTGACCTGGACTTGGGACCCTGTTTTTTTCAATTTATTTCTTATAAATTCCAAATACGAAATTGTAAAAGTGAACATACTGAAAACACTTCACTTCAGGCTATTTTTTAAAAAAATCTTAACACTTTTCAATTTTAAAAGCCTCCATTTGTAACTATAGAAACGGTCCAGCTAGGTAAAAGACAACTCGTTAGTTTTGCTAATCAACTACTCGTATTATTCTTGTTCCAATATAATGTCTTGTTAGAACCTTTAACATTAGAAATTCTTTTCTTGTGTATCAAAGTAATACTCCATCCGTCCCCTTTTTAATGTCCCGTTTTACTATATTGGGATGTTCCTATTTAATTGTCTCATACCTTATTTGTTAAAATTTGTGTGGATCAAAATCATCCTTACTTTATTCTTACTTTATCAATTAATATCAACCATACAAATCCACTTTTCTTAAAACTCATGTCACCCTATTCCGGAACATTTAAAAGGGGACCGAGGGAGTACTACATATAAAATTTTTAATATTTTCAAGCAAAATTTGAAACCATCAAAATTAAAAGACCGGCCTTCTGGAATATATCCTTGCCTGAGCCATTATTTGCAGTTTAGAGGAACACACTCACCTTCCTTCAATATGTGGAGAAGCCCGACCAAGAGTTACGAAGCCTCCGTTATTCTCTTAAGTTTTGTGCTTTTATTGTTCTAATGGGGAGTTTGGAAGAGCATGGGAGAGCACAATGAAGTGTTTGGGAATAAGTCGTAAAGTGGGGCCCACATCCATGTCAGCTGCAAAAGTTAGGAAAAGATTACAATAACGGGAGATATACATGTAACTTTCCGGCCAAAATTTAACTTTCGGACGTCAATGTCCTGAAATTGAACAAATATATTATTTGGAGGATGTATTTTGCAAGTACATAAAGTTAGAGGACCGATATCAGCTATAGGCTAAAGTTACGGGACTGATTTAACAAATTTCCCACGAAAACACGTTACAATCTGACAATAAAAGAGTGTTTGCATGAGTTTAAAAAAAGTATTTTTTTGCTTTTAACTTAAAAAAAGCAGAAAGGGTGTTTGCAGATACCAACTTTTAATTAAAAAAACACTTTAAAGCTAAAAGCTGGAAGCTTGTATACCAACTTCTAACTGCTTTTAGGTATTTTTATAATTAAAAAAAAACTCGAAGGATGATTATAATGGCAAACATTTTAGGCCAAACCAAAACACCCCTGGCCTGTTGCAATCTGTTTCGCCCACAGGTCACAACACTCTACCTCGCGTAGCTTCACCCATAAGCCACAACACTCTACCTCCTGGCATCTCAAGCATGATTTCCATATCCAAATATTTCAATAGCTTCACAGTATACATCTCTGCAACCGCAAGCAAAATTCTCATCTCCAAAACTTGACACCTCAAGAGTCAAGCCATAATTTAAAGATACGTATTTGAATTTCTATATACAATTTCTAGGCAAAAGAAAAACATGAAGAATCAAATTGGGTTTTCACGAAGAAAGAAAAAATAGAGAGAAATGAAGATTTGACAAAATAGGGAGGCGGGATGCCTCTCCTCGCCAAGAGCTCCATGGTGATGACGGGTAATAATACAGGTTAGCAAAAGAGGGAGGTGGGATGGCCCAATTCATTTAATTTAAAAAAGGGAAAACTGTCAAATAAGCCCCTATACTTTGTACGGAAAGTCAATTAAGCCCCCCTACTCTAAATTCGTTCATTTCAGTCCACGAAGTCTAAAAAAACAACCAATTAGGCCGTTTGGAAGGTTACCAACCGGTAACCCCGTTCACTGCTTATGTGGCAGCCTAAGTGGCAGTTTTTAAGTTGGTTGAGTAAGTTGACATGTCAAATATTTTTAAAGATGCAATGGGAGTATATTAAAAAATAAAAAACTAAATCCTAACCATTTCAAATTAAGCCCGTATGTTTCAATGTTGCCAGCGACGCCATTCAGCTCTCAGTGAAGAAGAACGACGCCATTGAAATGGTCCTTACCAGAAGTGAAGCGCAACCAACATCTGTTTGAGTGGTCGGATTTAGTACAACCGCACAAGTAATATTCGAACTCTACTTTTATACAACCCCACAAATTTTTACATGTATTTGCTTGGTCGGATTCGCTGTTTGTCCAACTTTGTTTGTATACACGATTAAGTGGAATTGATTAGTAGTGTGTGTGTTTAAACATTTTCCCCTAATTTAAACATTTTCGCCTTGAAGTGAAACATTTGTTGTTATGTACAACATGTTTGACACACTTAAGTGGAAATGATTGTTAGTGTGTGTACCTGTTTAAACGTTTTCTCGTAATTTGAGTAGTGATTTTTTCCTTGAAGTGATTCATTGGTTGTTTTGTACAGCATGTTTGACAGGGTCGAGCTCATTATTCACCATGGAGGGAACTTTGTTAGTACTCCTCCTAGCATGTACGTAGGTGGTGAAGTCATCATTAAAGTAGATCCTGATTTCATAAGCTATACTCATCTGATGAAGTCTCTAAAATCAGGATCATATGGGAACATTTGTGGGCTGTATTACAAAACACCAGAACAACCAATGGAGATGTTACATGAATTGTTCAATGATGCATCAACCCTAGATCTGATATATATGGGTACAAGGTGTGGGAAGTGTGAGATTTATGTACATCACGGTCTTGATGAGGCTGAATTAGTTGAAATTCCTCTATTACCTGTGCCAACTACGAATGGCAATGGTAAACCTGTACCTCAACATGATGAAGAAACTGTTAATTTCACATTAAATGAAGAACCTGTTATCGGTGGTCATGCAGATGTTGACCAAACGAGTGAAGGGTTAACATCACATGATGCAGAACAGGAATTCACAAAGGGTGATGGTTTAGCATCAAAAGTGGCCAGGTATAATATTTACTTCAATTGGTAATGGATAATTAATTCCCTTTATAATCTGGTTGGCATAATTTCAGTCCAATAATTAACATTTTCAGAAATGAAGTAGTATAGTTTAACTTTGTAGTTAACATTTTACATTCATTTGAATTGGTAGTTTACATATTCAGAAGTGAAGTTTCTTAAAAGACATCATAAAGGGCCTACTAAGAACTTCTTAAGTTGCTAATTCACACCTTCAACTATCCCAATTACATCTTCTTAAGTTCATTATTTACATCTTACTTTACATAATAAATGGATGTTTTACTCTCCATTTGCAATACATTGATATGTATATATAATTTTTTTTATAAACATTAGCAGGACAATTTGGACCTGTGATTATGAATAAATTGAACAAAAACATTTTAGCTAGCCAAGGATGGAATGTGGATTTCAACGAGGACGATGGCTATGAAATTAAAAAAGGAAAACAACAATTCAAGGTCAGTCTGAATGGTAAAACATGTTCATGTAGGAGGTGGAATTTTTCTGGAATACCTTGTGCGCATGCCATATGTGCCATTTTTTATAATGGCCAAAATCCGGAACAATATGTGGACAACTGCTACTCTAAGGAATTCTACCAGAGAACTTATTCATACACTCTTCCACCAATTAATGGAGAGTTGTTATGGCCACGAACTCAGCATGAAGATATTCTGCCTCCTGTGCCAAAGAAGATGAGTGGACGCCCAAAGAAGAAGAGAATCTGGGAAGCATCTGAAGCACCCTCATCTGGTTCACAGCTTACAAGAAAGGGGAGGGTTATGAAATGTTCCAATTGTAAAGGGGAAGGGCATAATAAGTCTTCTTGTAATAATAAAAACACACCAACTAAAGAAATACCAAGAGCTAATCCGAGAAGAAGAGGTGCAAGGCAGGGTAGATCTACTAGAGGAGGATTTTCAAGTGCTGTGGAAGGTGAAAATGTTGAAACAAATGAAACAGGAGGTGGCCGGGGTCAACCAAGTCGGAGGAGAGGATCAAGGTTGCTAGGAAGAGGAGGGAGGGGAAGACAACAAAGTGGTTTTGGTGTGTACTACAATCACAACACTGGTGAAACCCTTCTTGATGTAAGTTAAAATCTGTCTACTTCAATGTTGTTGTGGTGGAATTTGTTGTAAATTTGTATATTCAAATGTGGTGTTACCTCATTTCAGCCTGGGCAGCCAAGTGAAAGAGTACTGAATGGATGATGAAGATCAAGGGCAAATGAAGGTTGCAGGATGGAAAGTCTTCTTGTTGTTTTGCTGGATGGGTGTTATGTAATGGGATGTAAAGACTTTTTGTTTTGTTTGATGGCTTTTATGTAATGAGATGTAAAGACTTAGTTGTTTTGTTGGATAAGTTATGTGTGGTGGTAGTTTGGCTTGAAATTGTTGTTGGCAGTATGTTTGGCAAAACTTTGTGAGCTTTTTTGGGTGAATATTGGCTGTAAAGTTGCTTGTACGTATGGGTATATGTGGGCCAGAACTCATGCTTTTAAGTTCTCAAATCAGTGTTAGTTTTTGGATGTACAATCATGTTCAATTCAACCCATTCACCTTTAATATGAAGCTGTTTTTTACTATAACAGGTACATATATATTAAATGGTGTTAGGAGTAGGTCAACTCCTATTCATGTGTGTTTAATGTTGGAATCCGTTTAATGTTTAATTCATCTTCAATTCATCCCATGTTTAATCCTTATTACACTTGACCAATGGAGTTGTTACAGTGCCTCATTAATCAGGAATTATAGAGTAAAGCTTTCTGTAATTCACTTGTTGAATCCATCATGTCCAATTCATCATGTTCAATCCTCATTACATACTAATGATTTCTGTAATTCCCAGACAACTGGAATCTTCATAGACATACCAACACAGTATGTTCAATTCAGCCCATTAAATTGTACCAAAAGTCAACAAAGGATGAAAAATTTTACTATATTAACAATGGAAAGTGCTAAATGGTCATCAATAAGTACTACATTGGCAATGAAAAACTGTCATTACAGACTAAATGGTGTTCATGAAGTTTGGTTACACCAGATTACAACACACTACTACAACCACTAATATATGCATTTTTTTGTGTTGAAGTGCATATACCACATACCAACAAAAGCAACTATAGCAATGAAAACAAAAGCAACTGATTGCCTAAATTTTTTGTTTTCCTTGGCTTCATTTTCAAGTAGCTTTGTAAGATAAGCAATCTGTCCTTGTACAGCCCTTTGTTCAGCCATTGCAGTAGTCATGAACCTCACATTGTCTGCTTTTGTCTTCATCTCTTCTCCATGATGTGTGCCTCTTATCTCTACATCATCCTTCCACAAGAAAAATCCACATCCCATGTTAATCTGGAATGGAATGTCAGGGATGTAAGAAATACAATAAATACACTTCATTACTTCAATTAATTAATTAATTAATTAATTAATTCATTGACAGAAACAAATCCAAATAAAGCTACAAAATGCATTCCTTATGGGAAATCCAGATGTTCAAACATTAAAGGGAACATTAAATTGACAATGGGGGAATCGTTTACCCTCAAAATTTAACAACAAACAACAACTTAAACACTCCCATCTTTTTAAAAACCGAATTCGAAGAATTAATACTTCTCCCTGTTTCGCTTACAATGGCGAAAGAATGAATACTGTTGTAGCTATATTTTTACCTTCCATTTTTGACAACCATAAAAACTTCTCCCTGTTTCGCGTACAACACACAAGGGGGATTTCAATCCACAAAGGCAATACACAGGCGGTTCATACAAAAGTTTAGAACTTCGTCCTTTAGTGGCAGTAGATGCGGATGAAGATGCCATCTGCTTTCGTTTGAAGACGACGACTGTTACGACCTAGGGAGGAAGAAGACTCAGACTTGTGCGATGGGGAATAGTTCTAAGAAGATAAGACGATAACTTAAAGAAATATAACAACAATAATAAAATAATTACTCAGCCAACTTAAAAATTGCCACTTAGGCTGCCACATAAGCAGTGAACGGGGTTACCGGTTGGTAACCTTCCAAACGGCCTAATTGGTTGTTTTTTTAGACTTCGTGGACTGAAATGAACGAATTTAGAGTAGGGGGGCTTAATTGCCTTTCCGTACAAAGTAGAGGGGCTTATTTGACAGTTTTCCCTATAAAAAACGATAGATCATAGATTTGTACTTTAATAAAATATTACATAATAAATCACTTTTTATTGAACACTCCAACTTTTACATTTTAATTAAAATCACTTCTATTCCTAAAAACTACCAACTTTTACTGCAAATCACTTTTCCAATAATCTCTTAAAAACATCACTTTTTAAAAAGCACAAGCAATCACAAACACTCCCTAAGTCTTCTGTCTACTGTCCGTCCTATGATCAGACTTTGAATTAATCACCTCCGTAGAAGCAATATACTTCGCTGATCCCGGTTTGGGCTTACCTGAGACAATGACTTGCAAACTAGACTCCTCGTCTCGTGACCTAAGTTCTAGAGTTTTTTTGCTGGAAAAACACAGCACAATCAAAACAAAGTACGAATCCAAAACGTGAAAAATAAAAGACAAAAGTGCAAGCAAAATAAAAGTATCTCTCAGCTAACATAGTCATCATCAACCTCACTAACTTTGGCGGGTCTGGGGCCTAGCACTCGCCCCTATCCCGTTTTTGGGGGAATCAAGAGGCATAGCTTCCTTTGCTTCGTCACCATGTGTCAGTTCCTCCCAAGTACGTCTTCTCTTTAACTCTCTCGGTCCTCCTTCTGCCTAAGTGTAACACCCCGGCCCCACCGGACCCGAGGTAGTTACTTCGGACCAATAGTACTGTCCCCACAAACCACCACAAGCCTTTACCGCGCACTTTGTCCTCACTCATGCGCGCCCTGAGAAACTTCCCAGGGGGTCACCCATCCCAAGACTACTCCCGAGCAAGCACGCTTAACTTTGGAGTTCTTGGGTAATGAGCTCCCTTAAAAGGAGATGCGCCTCTGTTGGTATGAGTAGTACTATTAATCCGTTTATATTAAATCTCAAGTGTTACACTAAGCCTCTCCCGGATTAATAGGAGTCACCATCCTACTATGAGTACTCTCCCCTACATCTTCTGGGTCCTACTCCCGAGTTGACATATCCATGTGAGCCTTATTGTTGCCACTTGCTGAGGAGCTCCCTTCCGAAACCAGCCATTTACTACCCATAGAAGATCTATTCTTCCTTCCACCTGTCCGTAGCCACGGGCCAAATGACTTAGTCAATCTTTGTCCTCCTTTTTCATACAGTAGTAAACAAAACTTCTCTGCATGTCCAATTACTTCAAAAACAAAGCAAAAACTTGAGAGCTTTTTCATATTTAAAATCTACCCAATACCCTTCTCTTTTGCTTTTCCTAATAGTAGTTCCAATTTTCAAGGGATTACCAACATTCATACGAACTCTAACCCTCATATAACCTTCCCATATTTCATCAAACTGATTATCATCCCATCTGACAAATTCTCCCAGATAATTCCCAATCCTCCTAGCAGTTCCAAGATTTGCATAACTATACGGCACATTATGTACCTGTTCCCAGAGCTCAACCGAATCTAACAGGACCTTAAGCGGGATATCTCTCGGTTTAATGACCCTAAAAACTAGCAAATTCTGATCAAACAACCAAGGACCATTGTCCCGGACACGATTCATATCAACAGAGTGAAAGAATTTAAAGAGATACATCTTTTCTCTGATCTCCTTAATCGATACCCCTTTGCCCGGACGCCATAAAGCTGCCATGAGATCCTTAAAGATCTTAAAACGAACCACTTTGTCCATAAGGATCGTCTGACGTGCACTTGTCGTGAGGTGCACTCAAAATAAATCTCAATACAACACAAATACGTAGTATAATGAAGTAAGGTTCGTATCCGCAGGGAAAGGAATACTTCTCTTTTTATAAACTAATAAAATAAAGGGGGGTTTTTGATTGAATGATTTAATTAAAATTGAACACGAAGATGAACGAGTTATGTGGTTTAATTAATGAGAAGAAGACTTGGCTTTGCCTTTATCCACTTAATGAAATGTTCGTCGATCCCGGTTATATCTTTAACTATCTTCCTCTCGAATACTCAATCGAGGAGTATATCCGATTCATCGAGGGTAGTTATTAATAACGAGACGCGTTCATTAATAAAACTTACTACCGAGTTAATATAGAACACCCGCCGTATATTTACTCGATAGTAGCAATAAAATCGAGATGAAAACGATTGAGATTGATAACCTCAACACAAGCGGCTTATTGGTTTAATCAATATAGTTAATTACCTTTGGCTTATTAACCATGAGACGCATGCATTAACAACCCAAATTTACTACCGTGAAGGGACCGAGTTAATAACAAGCGTATTAATCGACCGATTCTAGTATTAATTAATATATGAAACAAAACTAGTTGATCCTTTAAGTATTGCTCAAAATATTAATATGTAATAGGAATAGGAATTAATTAATATTCAAGGAAGAAGATTGAAGAAAATAACTCACAACTTACAATTCATTAAGCTTCAAAGTAGCAAAACCAAGATAGAAGAGTTTAACTCCTCATTTGGAGACTAAACATGATAAAAATATAAAGAAAGAACTTGTCTAAACTGAGCTTAGAAGTATATAGGAATTGGTTCTTTATTGTGGAGGAAATGTGGTGTATTTATAGGCTTTTTAGGCCTGCAGGGTCGTGTACCCGATCGGGTTTTCAGCTCAACCGATCGGGTAAGGGTTATTTCCTCGAAACTGAAAATCTGGGGTCATACCCGATCGGGTATGTCGGCCACCCGATCGGGTATGGATACGCGATCGAGTTAAAAAATCCTCCTGCATGTTGCCTTGTTCCCGGGTTGATTCGATTTGACTTTTCAGCAACTTACCCGATCGAGTATAGTGCATACTCGACCGGGTACGCTACCAAAAATCAGAATCTTCATCTTTTCTTGAAATCTTTGCACCTTCCTTCCATTTGTGATGTTCACCAATGGTCCCTAGAGTGGTCTTGGACCTGTTTGAGCTCAGAACTAACCTAATCTAAACAATTTGCAAACATTTTACAAACTAAATTATTACACCAAAAGTGTGTAATTTCTAGAGTAACAATCACTCAAAACTAATCAAAAACACAATTATAAACACGGAAATAACATGAATGTCAACTCCCCCACACTTAGTTCCTTTACTCGACCTCGAGTAAAACCAAATGTTTATACAATGTTTATCACAAGATCATGAGTTCATAGAGAGGAAGAAATAAGAAACTAAAACCACCAAGTATAGTGAATGAAGTTACAAAACAACATTTCCTTGGGTTTAAAGGTCTTCTATGCTTCCTATTTCTTCTTTTTCTCATCTTCTCTCCTTCTTCTCCTTCTTCTTCTTCTTCTTCTTCTTCTTCTTCTTCTTCAATAGATAGTGTCCTGCAAAATAGAACAAATATTTCTCTCATATCTCTCATTTTGCCTAGGAGCCTTTTCAGGTTTTCATCCTAGCATCTCTTTTCTTTTCCTTTTCTTACCACTCACTCATTTTTTTTTGTGTAAGCCCTTGTTGCTTAGATTGCCCTTTTGGGTTTTCAACCTAACTAGCATTTCATTTCTTTTATTACATTTTTTTTTTGTGAAAAACTAATACAAGAAAATAATGCTTCGTACAAGGTAGAAATAAGGGAGTGTACATACCACAAGATAAATCTTCCTCCCCCACACTTGAAGCATGGCACTATCCCTAGTGCCCGCCCTCGCCACCATAGTAGCCTCCTCCAAAGCCGCTCCCATGCATGTCATCACCGCCTCCCTCGCCCATGGTAGTGTCCCCGCCATCATAACCACCCATGCCGGAACTAGAGCCGCCAAAATTACCCCAATCGGAGGGGTTGTACCAAGAAGGTGCCGGTGGTGGTGAGGCCATAGATGCAAACCCGCCAAGTTGGGACATGTAAGAATATGTCGGTCCATACATCCTCCGGTAGTCTTCCTCGTATCGTTGCATGTCGGCCGCCCATTGTTCCTCCAACCTTTGAAAAGCCAACCGTTGCTCCTCCCGGTATGCATCAAACCGCCGGTCTCTTTCTTGTTGCTCGTTCCGGTAGTGGCCTATCTCTCCTTGAAGTTGGGTGAATTGCTCTCCCATTTTTGTGTAATCAAGGCTCATTGTTTGAAAACCGGTTAAGAGGGATTGTTGACCCGCCAAGAGTTGTTGGAAGAAGTCTTGTGGTGGCGGGTTTTGGGGGAGGTCGGGGATATCATGTTGGACATGTTCATATCCCTCTTGATGCTCGGGTTGCTCCGGTTGGGGATTGGGTTGTTCGGCTTGGTCGGCTTGAGCTTGGAGATGAGGTGGAATGTTGTTGGGGAGGAGGTAATGTGGAATGTGGGCGGGTTCCATCTTATACCTAAGTCTAGGTAATTCATCGCATGGGAGGGGGAAGTATTTGACCGGTTCGGGGTACTTCATGTGCCATCTATATCGTTGGGTTCCGTTGTGGTCTTTGTTACCCAAAGAGATTAATTGTGCATTGGACAACCATCCAAGATGCATCAATGAATCTCTAGAGATTGTGGCATTATCCACATAGCCAAACTTGGAAGCCAAATGCATGATGACTCCCCCTAAAACAATGTTCCCCCCTTTGGTGATAGCCCTCTCTAGATGATCCTAAATCAAGTTGCAAATGTTGAACTCAACGGGGTTGCGGAAAAGAGCAAGAGTGAGAATGGCTACATCCCCTATCCGAGTGTGATGGTTGTTGGGGCGGCCAAGCAAAGAGTTGCACAAAAACTTGAGGAAAATTCGGAGAAGGGGATGTTGCACGTGACTAATGTATAGTTGAGACGTGCTAAAATTCCGTTCTCCGGTCATTTTGCCCCAAAGGTTATAAGCATCCATGGTATTGTCCGGGATTTCCCTCTCATGTGGGAATCGGAGCCCGAAATGCTCGGCAAAATCACGTCTCGTTATGGTGTATTCGGTGTTCATCAACCGAAACGAGAGTGTATCATCATAAAAATGATTGTCATCCAATACAAACTTGGCCGAGCTCAAAAATTCATATATAACCCTTTCATTACAATTATATTGCAAATTAAAAATCAAGGCCATATGCAATTCATCAAAAAGCTCTCTCATACCATCCAACAAACTAAGAGAAGTAAGAGCTTCATGGCATAAGAAACGAGACGGAATGACTTGCCTTTTTAAGACGGCCACAAATCGCTTGCGATGATCCCCCGGGCCGAATTGAACATCCTCGTAGCCTCGAATAGGTCCCCTTGAGTTAGAGCCCTCCGGTTGGTTCCTTTTTGGTGCCATTTTTGAGCAAATAGGGAGGTTGGGTTCGGATTTGGGGTTTTGGGAGTAGGTTTTCGGATTTTTGGAAATGGAGAGAGAGAGAGGGATTAATTGGTATGAAGTTGTAGAGGGGGGTGAGGGGAGTGTTTTGGTGGTGGTATGAGGGAATTTGGTTGAGTATTGAGGGAGATATGGGAGTTTGAAGGTGTGAAAATGGTGGATTTGAGAGAGGAGGTTCGAAATTTGGGATTTGGGGAAGATGAAGTGGCTGATTTCGGCTTCTGTTTCACGTTTAAACTTCGTGTACCCGATCGGGTACCCCGATTACTCGATCGGGTATACCTCCTTTTGTTCTTGTTCCGGGGTCGGGCTCGATCGAGTATACCCCGTACTCGATCGAGTTTTCCTCGCCGTAGGTTTTTCTGTAAATATACTCGATCGAGTATATTAATATACCCGATCGGGTATACCCTCTTTTTTCAAAAAATGGTTCCAGGTTTGTGTACTCGATCGAGTATGGGGTATACTCGATCGAATTTTAGTCGCCGTAGGATTTATTGGAAATATACTCGATCGAGTATATTAATATACTCGATCGGGTATTACGGCGGATTTTTAAAATTGGCTCCAGGGGTCGAATACTCGATCGAGTATGTGGTATACCCGATCGAGTATTCGATCACTTTTTCTTCTCCTGATCGATGGAGTATGGGGTACTCGATCAAAATTCTTTCTTTTTTTTACCCTATACCCGACCGAGTAGGACTCTTACTCGATCGGGTATACTACCCTGGAAATTTGTTTGGCCCATTTTGATCCTCTTTTTGGCATGGATCCGACCGGGTAACTGATGATGACCGATCGGGGGTTTCCCCAGGCCTTGAAAATATTATTTTTCCCTTATTTTCTTTTTGAGAATTTCCTCCCATTCTCCCGAAAGTTGACATTCGAAAACAAAAATTGAAAAATGCGTACCTTGGCTTGGGTTGCCTCCCAAGAAGCGCCTTAGTTAACGTCGTGGCACGACGCCATAACTTTGTTCATCCTTCATAGATTGGATCGAAAAGATCCATGCATTCAACGTTCTCTTTTTGGAAACCGTCAAGGAACGGTTTGAGTTGATGTCCGTTAACCTTGAAGATTTTATCGGTGTCAAGGCTTTTGATCTCAACCGCTCCGTGTGAGTAGATTTTGACCACTTCAAATGGTCCTTCCCATCGTGACCTCAGTTTACCGGGGAAAAGACGAAGGCGTGAACGGAATAGAAGGACTTTATCTCCAACTTGGAAGTCTTTTCTTATAATCATTTTATCATGCCATACCTTCGTCTTTTCCTTGTAGATAGCGGCATTCTCATAGGATTCAAGTCGAAGTTCCTCTAGCTCTTGGAGTTGTAGCTTTCTTTTCATCCCCGCTTGCTCCATGTCAAGATTGAATGTTTTTACCGCCCAATAAGACTTATGTTCGAGTTCGACCGGGAGATGGCAAGCCTTCCCGAACACAAGTCTATAGGGCGACATTCCAATTGGTGTTTTGAAAGCAGTTCTATATGCCCACAAGGCATCATCTATCCGAATACTCCAATCCTTTCGGTTAGGGTTCACCGTCTTTTGGAGTATAGACTTCAATTCCCTGTTCGAGACCTCGGCTTGGCCGTTTGTTTGAGGGTGATAGGCGGTGGAGAGCTTGTGTGTGACGCCATATTTCTTCAACAAGGCACTCACAGTTTTGTTATGGAAGTGAGTGCCCCTATCACTTATTAGAATGCGCGGAACTCCAAACCTTGAGAAGATGCGGGTTTTGATGAAGTTTGCTACTACTTTGGCGTCATCGGTCTTTGTGGCTTTTGCTTCCACTCCACATAGAGCATAGGAACTTGCGGCATCTCATGTTTTCGAGAGATGTTGCCCATGCGTTGGCAATTGTCACAAGATTGGCAAAAGACATGGGCATCTCGAAATAAGCTTGGCCACCAAAGACCGCACTCAAGTATCTTCATGGCTGTTCGCTTTCCTCCAAAGTGGCCACCACATGCATGTGAGTGACAAAAGGCAAGAATGGATGCTATCTCCGTCTCGAGAATGCACCTTCTAATGACTTGATCTTTGCAATGTTTCCACAAGTATGGTTCATCCCACACGTATTGTTTTGCATCGTGTTGGAGTTTCTCTCTTTGAGCTTTAGAGAAGCTTGGTGGAAACCTGTTTAGAACAAGGAAATTAACAATGTGAGCGTACCAAGGGCGAATTTCCTTAAGAGAAAAAAGAGTCTCATCGGGAAATTCCCCTCGGATATCATCTTTGATATGATCATTTCCTTCACCAAGGATTAAACGGCTCAAGTGATCGGCCACCAAGTTCTCCATGCCTTTCTTATCCTTGATCTCAACATCAAACTCGCTCAAGAGTAGTACCCACCGAATCAACCTTGGTTTGGCCTCCTTCTTTGTCATTAAAAATCTAAGAGCCGCATGATCGATGTAAATGATCACTTTGGTTCCAAGTAAGTATGACCTGAATTTTTCAAGTGCGTAGACGACGGCCAACATCTCTTTTTCGGTGGTGGCGTAGTTGCGTTGAGCATCATTGAGAGTGGTGGATGCATAGTAGATCACATGAGATGCCCTTCCCACCTTTTGTCCCAAAACGGCCCCGACCGCATAGTCGCTAGCATCACACATGATCTCAAATGGAAGAGACCAATCGGGAGCTTGGATGATAGGTGCGGTTACTAGCTTTTCCTTCAACGTATTGAAAGCCTTCTTGCATTCCTCGGAGAAGATGAATTCCACCTCCTTTTGCAAAAGTGTGCATAAAGGAGATGCAATCTTTGAGAAGTCTTTGATGAATCTCCGGTAGAAGCCTGCATGTCCCAGGAATGACCGTATCTCTCTAACGGTGGTAGGATAAGGGAGTGATTGGATGACTTCAACTTTGGCCTTGTCAACCTCTATCCCTTTGGATGAGATCACATGGCCTAGAACAATTCCTTCTTCCACCATGAAGTGGCATTTTTCAGAATTCAAAACAAGGTTTGATTCTAGACAACTTTTGAGCACAAGGGAGAGATGATATAAGCATGAATCAAATGAGTCTCCATGGATTGTGAAGTCATCCATAAAAACTTCCATAAATAGCTCAACATACTCGGAGAATATGCTCATCATACATCTTTGGAAGGTGGCGGGTGCGTTGCAAAGTCCGAATGGCATACGTCGATAGGCAAAAGTGCCAAACGGACAAGTGAATGTTGTCTTCTCTTGATCTTCAGGGGCTATGGGTACTTGAAAATACCCGGAGTAGCCATCAAGGAAGCAATAGAACTTATGCCCCACAAGTCTCTCAAGCATTTGGTCAATGAAGGGTAAGGGGAAAAAATCCTTTCTAGTTACCGCGTTGAGGCGACGGTAATCTATACAAACCCTCCATCCATTTTGAATTCGGGTGGGCATAAGCTCTCCATGTTTATTCTCCACCACCGTGACTCCGGTCTTCTTGGGAACAACTTGGGTTGGACTAACCCACTTGCTATCGGATATGGGAAAGATTATCCCCATTTGGAGAAGCTTGATGACCTCCTTTTTTACCACCTCCATCATAGGTGGGTTCAATCTCCGTTGTGGTTGGCGCACCGGCTTAGCTTCATCCTCCATCAAGATGCGGTGCATGCAAGTAGATGGACTAATGCCTTTAATGTCGGCTATAGTCCATCCGATTGCAAGTTTGTGCTTTTTAAGTACCGCAATCAGCTTCTCTTCTTGCTCTCCGGTCAGTTTGTTTGAGATTATGACCGGTAATGTTTCTTTTTCTCCCAAGTACACATATTTCAAATGTGTTGGGAGTGGTTTCATCTCAACTTCGGGGGCCTGCAAAATAGAAGGCAAGGGCTTTTCCTCGGGGATGGTTAGTGGGAATGCTCTTGACCCCGGTGGCATAAGAGGAAGTTGGAAGTGGTTATCCAACTCCACCATCATGGCTTGTATATAAGTGGTTCTAAGGAGTTTTCCCCGAGATCATTTTCAATCACACTTAGGAGTTCATCCTCCCCATTCATTTCAAAAGTATTTTGCACAAGGGGATCTATAATATCAATGGCAAATAGAGAGTGATTTTCATTTGGGTATTTCATGGAGTCATAAATATTGAATTCAACTTTATCTCCATCAAATTCCATAGTTAAAGATCCGCTAAAAACATCAATTTTAGCTCTAGCGGTCTTTAAAAATGGCCTTCCTAAAAGGATAGGAACCGCATTCTTATCATTTTCCATTTCCAAAACATAAAAGTCGGCGGGAAAGATCAAATTGTCTACCATAACTAGTACGTCTTCGAAAATACCTTTAGGGTAGGCATTTGATCTATCCGCAAGTTGAATAACTACTCCGGTTTCATTTAGAGGGCCAAGTTCAAGTGATTTATACAAAGAGTATGGGATGACATTAATTGATGCCCCCAAGTCTAGCATGGCCTTTGAAAATGTAGTACCTCCCAACTTACAAGGTATAGTGAACATGCCCGGGTCATTGTATTTCTTTGGGAGTTTCTTTTGGAAAACTGTCGAAACACGTTCACTAACTTGGACTTTTTGTTTTCCATTGATTCTATGCTTCCTTTTTATTGTGCATAACTCCTTGAAAAATTTTGCAAATCTAGGAACACCTTTTATTAAGTTGAGAAGAGGAATATTTACCTCACATTTGGAGAATGTCTCATAGATGTCCTTGTCTTTCTCCACCCTTTTCGTTTCCCTTAGAGCTTCGGGAAACGGTGCTTCCGCTTCATGAATAACCGGGGGTGGAGTTGAAATGTGATCTTCCTCTTCCTCTGGTTGAATTTTCTCCACAAGCTCTTCTTCCTCTTCCTCGCCAATGTGGCTTTTGGCTTTCTCCTTGGCAATCACCAATTCTTTGCCACTCCTCAATGTTACCGCATGGGCTTGTTGCCTAGGATTCGGCTCCGTTTGAGATGGAAGCTTTGTTGAATCCTTGGCTTCAAGCCTACTCACCGCATTTGAGATTTGGCCCATTTGATTCTCAAGGTTTTGGATGCTTGATTTTGTCTCATGTTGGAATTGAACCATGTTTTGTTGCATGGTTGAGACATTTGAGGTGAGTGCTCGGATCATGTCTTCGGTGGACATAGTTGAGCCTTGGCCTTGGGGTTTAGAGTACGGTTGTTTTGGAGGAAATTGGTTTTGTGGAGGGTTATTTTGTGGTGGGTTTCCTTGCGGATTCCCATATCTCAAATTGGGGTGATCTCTAAACCCGGGATGATAAGTGTTGCCGTACGAATCATACCTCTTTTGATTTGGGAACCCCAAAGCGTTGACTTGCTCGGGGTTTTCTTCTTGAAGGCTCGGGCATGCATCGGTGGGGTGGCCTTGTTGTGTGCAGATGCCGCAGACCTTGACTTCTTGGGTTTTGGAATTTAAAAGAAAATCCTTAACCAAAGAAGTCAAGCCGGCAACTTGACTTTCTAGAGATGATGTTGATTCGGCCGCTATGACTCTTTTTGTTGATGTCCGCCCGTTGTGATATCTACAATTCTCGGCCAACTCCGAGATAAGATTCATAGCTTGAGAGGGAGTCTTGTTAACGATTCCTCCTCCACACGCGACATTAATCATTCGTCTATCATCGTTGCAAAGACCATCATAAAAGTATAAGATGACGTCTTGCTCCGAATAGCCATGATACGGACAGCTCGCACAAAGTTTCTTGAATCGTTCCCAATATTCATAGAACGATTCATCATCATTTTGCTCCACATTGCTGATTTGCTTTTTGAGAGATGAGGAGACAGAGGCGGGATAGTACCTTTCAAGGAAAGCTTTTTTCATTGCCGCCCATGTGTCTATACTTCCCGAAGGAAGATAGAATAGCCAATCCTTTGCGGTGTCCTTGAGTGAGAATGGGAAAGCCCGCAATTTGATTTGCTCCTCGGTGACTCCATTAGGGCACATGCTTGTGCACACAACATGGAACTCCGAGAGGTGTTTATTCGGATCCTCTCCTCTTAGGCCATGGAAGGATGGCAAAAGATGAATGAGCCCAGATTTCAGCTCAAATGTATTACCCTCGTTGAGTGTAGGGAAGGTAATACATAACGGTTGTTGATTCAAGTTCGGAGCTGTGAGCTCCCTCAAAGTTCTTGTTTCTTGAGCCATAGTGATTGGCTCTTCAGATTCGCTAGAACTAGAGCTAGCGTTTGAGGATTCCTCCGAGGGTGTGTGCGGAAATAAATTTCTCAACCTCTCGAAGGCTTTTTCTATTTCGGGGTTTGTTTGATAAGTGATTTCGTTTATGGAACGATATCGGACCATATACTTCACAAAGCTCAGAAATAGAGAAATAAGAACTCTTTATATTTTTGGTTAATTATATTTTTATTTTTTATTTTTTCCTGAAACAAAATAAAAAGAAAAATAATTGCCTTTCCCCGGCAACGGCGCCAAATTTGACGTGCACTTGTCGTGAGGTGCACTCAAAATAAATCTCAATACAACACAAATACGTAGTATAGTGAAGTAAGGTTCATATCCGCAGGGAAAGGAATACTTCTCTTTTTATAAACTAATAAAATAAAGGGGGGTTTTTGATTGAATGATTTAATTAAAATTGAACACGAAGATGAACGAGTTATGTGGTTTAATTAATGAGAAGAAGACTTGGCTTTGCCTTTATCCACTTAATGAAATGTTCGTCGATCCCGGTTATATCTTTAACTATCTTCCTCTCGAATACTCAATCGAGGAGTATATCCGATTCATCGAGGGTAGTTATTAATAACGAGACGCGTTCATTAATAAAACTTACTACCGAGTTAATATAGAACACCCGCCGTATATTTACTCGATAGTAGCAATAAAATCGAGATGAAAACGATTGAGATTGATAACCTCAACACAAGCGGCTTATTGGTTTAATCAATATAGTTAATTACCTTTGGCTTATTAACCATGAGACGCATGCATTAACAACCCAAATTTACTACCGTGAAGGGACCGAGTTAATAACAAGCGTATTAATCGACCGATTCTAGTATTAATTAATATATGAAACAAAACTAGTTGATCCTTTAAGTATTGCTCAAAATATTAATATGTAATAGGAATAGGAATTAATTAATATTCAAGGAAGAAGATTGAAGAAAATAACTCACAACTTACAATTCATTAAGCTTCAAAGTAGCAAAACCAAGATAGAAGAGTTTAACTCCTCATTTGGAGACTAAACATGATAAAAATATAAAGAAAGAACTTGTCTAAACTGAGCTTAGAAGTATATAGGAATTGGTTCTTTATTGTGGAGGAAATGTGGTGTATTTATAGGCTTTTTAGGCCTGCAGGGTCGTGTACCCGATCGGGTTTTCAGCTCAACCGATCGGGTAAGGGTTATTTCCTCGAAACTGAAAATCTGGGGTCATACCCGATCGGGTATGTCGGCCACCCGATCGGGTATGGATACGCGATCGAGTTAAAAAATCCTCCTGCATGTTGCCTTGTTCCCGGGTTGATTCGATTTGACTTTTCAGCAACTTATTACCCGATCGAGTATAGTGCATACTCGACCGGGTACGCTACCAAAAATCAGAATCTTCATCTTTTCTTGAAATCTTTGCACCTTCCTTCCATTTGTGATGTTCACCAATGGTCCCTAGAGTGGTCTTGGACCTGTTTGAGCTCAGAACTAACCTAATCTAAACAATTTGCAAACATTTTACAAACTAAATTATTACACCAAAAGTGTGTAATTTCTAGAGTAACAATCACTCAAAACTAATCAAAAACACAATTATAAACACGGAAATAACATGAATGTCATCGTCCCTACCACCGGAAACTCCGCAGATCTCTCTGCATCGACAGCCGCTAATCCATCCTCCTCGTCTTTGAGCACCAATTCATCTGCTGCGTCGCCGATTCCCAACCCCACCACTTCTCGGTCAAACTGTCCACCGGTCCCTCCTCCTATCTGGCCTACTCTCGCTCATCTCTCCGCGGCTCCTGCAACTCGCCTTTCATGGCTTTCACCACGCCAAGATGCCGAACAACCTTGCTCCTTCTAGTTTGCATAATAACTTTGAACCCTAAGTTAAGGGAGAAGACTGCACCTTCTATCATTCTCAACTTTTAAAGATTGTTTCTATAAACATTTTGGAGCACACAAAAATACTTTTACACTTTCATCCAAACACTACAATATTTGCTTCTACTCCTTAAATAAACAGAAACAATATAATTATTTCTTACTTTTTGCATTACTCTTTGTGAAATACGTACAAATTTATATTGGAGTATACACTTGGAACAATTTCAATGATAATTGTTGGTTGGTATATTCTATGTAATTTATTTGTGAGTTAAATACCTTAAAAGGAGCAAAATATCAAATAAGTTCCTAAAAGGAGTTTAATGTTTGATAGCAATAAAAAGTATACGACTTGATCAAATAATCAAATATGAAATATTGGGTATATGCTTATATTTATAAAAAAGAGAAAATTATCTCTCTTATGACTAAAAGAACATGATGTTCCCAAAGTATGACCTCACCAGTTTTTTCCCCAATCTAATGCTCCTACAACGTGAATGGTCGTACACGCGCCTCTATTATTTGTTTTAATTCCAATTATGTCCTCCACTAAGCAATAAATAAGTACCATAACTGTCGATCAAATAGAATGGGCGTAAACAAACTTTTACTTGAAACTCCTAATAATTAGGAATAAATTACAAATGAATTAATTGCATTATGGTAACTGCCAAGTGCCAAGTGTCGAGTAATATGGGTGTCGAGTAAATTAGGAAAATACGCACATGATATATGCTCACATTATTATTATTAGTAGTACTATTTTTTGTTATTATTAGTAAAAAAATTGTTATTATTAGTATTCTTATTGTTATTGTTATTATTAATATTATTATTTACTTCAAAACAAATTATCATTATTATTATTTTATTGTTATTGTTATTGTTATTGTTATTAATTGTCCTCATTATATGTGTTATAATTTTATGTAGCAATTGGGCATTAATTTATCTATAAAATTGTCCGCGTTTTATCTATTATTGATTTAGGTGGTATATTTACTGTCCTCACTTTTTTTTCCCTATTGATTGAATTTTACTATCACGGGCAATAACTTTTATTATGCCGAGCATATCATATTCTCCCTTTCTTACTACACCTGTATGTATCAGGGCAGATAAATTATTTAGTGCAGTGTCCTCATTATGTGTGTTATAATTTTACGTGTTCATTTACTGTCCTCCAATATATGGGCAGTAAAGCACACATGTCAATTTGTTGTTCATTTTACGTCTAATTTCTATTTTAGTAAAACATTCTTTGTGATTAATTTTTGTTAACGTATTCATTTAATTGTCAAATGTCCTATCGCTTATGTATAAATGGGGCAGTAATTTATGTATGTCCTAATTTTCTCTAGTGTTGATTTAATCTGTACATTTACTGCCCTCACAAATTTTCATATTGGTTTAATTTTATTGCCACCCTATGGGCAATAACTTTCAATATGCATTGCCTTTACGTTTATTGCACTACTGACTCTAGTATAAATACGTTTATGGGAATAGTTCATTCAATTCTAATTCTTATTGAAAAATAATTCAATATATGGAGTAAACTCCAGTTATATTTATACTGCAGTTTAAACATGCAAAAATAAATATTATAAAATTATTTAAAAGATTAAAATATTAATTGTAAAATATTAAATGTAAATCATGAATGTCCTTTTTGAAATATGGCTCCACGCCATTAGGAGCAGTAGTCACGGTTTCTACAACAATGCGTATTAATTGTCTGGATTCGATTTTGAAAAGATTCTTTTTTTATAAACCGTGTGTTTACAAGGAAGTTAGGGGTAATAGAGTAACATTGCATCTTTGTTAAATATCCATTTATATGCATAGGCACGTATTTAGTCATACGTTAGACATAATTCATTTTTAGTCATATATTGAGAAACTTTGTTTCTTTTAGTCACATAACCGTATTTTCCCCTATAAAAAAAAATAGAAAAGCAAATTTAAAAATATTTTAAATGTAATCCTAGAGTTACGGCTGCATCCACCAAAGATGCTTCCACCTTCTACTGCCGCCGTCCTTCCACACCGTCGCAGCCGCCCTTCAGCGTCTCAGTCACCGCCACCGCAACACCGTCATCTCTGCCGCCACCATTGTCAGATTCCAGCGTTTGCACCACCGTCATTGTGGCACTTTGTCGCCATCGCCGATGATCTCTGATGATGCATCCCTTTCTCGCCATCTCGGTCTCCTACGATGACGATCTCCTAAGGAGACTTCCTCCGCCAGCGTCTTCCTCCGTTGATCTACTCCGACAACAAACTACCCTGTCGATCCCCTCCAACCTCTTGCCTGGACAAAATATAAAAATATTGTCATGTTTGTTAGCTTAGTGCCATAAAATGTCAATGTTTGTTGATATGCCATTTTCACAATAAAAAAACATGGCAAAAGTTGTATTTTTAGAAATATTGATAAAAGAACAAGTGTATCAAAAATTAAAACACATTCCAAAAAGAAAGCATTGCAAACTTTTCATTATAGAGAGTATAAAAAGTACACAAAATCTACTCATGCTAAAAATATCCTTCCGGGTACAACTGCAATATCAAAGGGGCTGCAACCCTTTAATTACAATTTCTTAGCTAAGCTTTACATGCTGAAACTACCCTGAAAATTGTACATTGCCATCAAGTTTTCTTTTCATTTTCATATTCTTCTTGATTAGATTCATGTCTGGAGGAGGGAGAGTGCATGGTGGGGTTGGTGAAGGGAAGGCAATCGTCCTTTGCAGGAATTCCCTCTGTTTTTCATCAGCAAAGCAAAGCACAGAATCCACACACATCTCTTGAGCGGATGATGGCGGAACCGGCACGAAATCCTGCAGCTTTGCGTACTCACTAATAAGGTGATACATGTAGTCATATACCCGATCCATACTCAAAGATTCCATGAATTCTTGTGCTGCTTTTCCTATTTCTGCGGCCTATAATACAATTATGTTTATGTAAGCATTACTCCAATTTAGACGAGATCACACAAAAAATGACATCACAGCATCACATTTGTCATGTACTCATATGAAAATAAGTCCCAAATTGATGATGGTCTTAAACTTATTATAATGGATGAATGAACGAATCATGCCGTCTCGTAAGGTGTGCGAAGAATGCAATTGCAATGAAAGCCTAACTCCATTCGTCTCACAAAACTTTATTAACTTTCCTTATTTAACAGTCCAAAAAACTTTGTCATTTTCATTAAAGTAATAAATGTGTAATACAATTGTTTATCTCACATTTACCCATAGTTCATCCACATAGTTTTTATTCTCTTATTCCGCGTGTAAGTTGTCTTTAATCAAGTCTTACGAGACAGAGCCACAAAAGGAGTAATTTAGAAAACCTTTAACTTAAAAAATGTATACTATATAGCATGCAAGAAACTTTAAAAACCAATTTTGTGTTTTATCTTCAAGAAGTATAACATTATAAGAAGTACTACGTATTACGTAATACGAAGTATGTAGTATTAGATTAACTTTTTTAGTTGTACACTTGTACTAAATAAGGCCTGATTATTTATGTCAGCACAACTGCACAAAACCTCTTCAACTCTTAAAACGGCCTTGGTATGTACACAATGGTCGGAGCCTTCATATTACCCGTTGATGTGAGATAGATAAAGATGAATGATGAAATCATACCTCCACAGGATGTTCATTACCCCATTCGACAGCCAATTTTATAGAGGGGCATAGATCAAAAGGAGGGATAGGCCAATAGTTCTTCTTTGGAATGAGACCGCGGCTAAAAAAATCTTCATATTGTGGTGTTATTATAAGCGGAACACAACCACATGCAAGAATATATTTCAAGCTTACAGACCAAGCATATCCCTCAGCATATATCTTATACCTGGATTACCACACAAACAATTCAAACAAAAGAATAAGTAACACAGTCTAATCTCCTTATCCATAATAATTGGGGTCATTGACATGAAATTTTTAGTATCGATTGATTATCTAAGTTATCATGCTAAAAAAGCATGATAGATTTTGGCCAGAGTGCCCTTTCAACATTTATAAGAACAAATAAAGTTGCAAATATTGTTATTTGCATCTCAAATTCATTTTATCGGATCTACTGTTTTATTTTCTTTCAATTCACTCCTCAAGTAGTGAAGTGTAAATGTGAAGAAAAAAAAAAATTGTGTAAATGTGTGGTCTAAAGTCAAGTATTTATTTAGGTAAACATGGAAGATAGTCTAACCAAATAATTGCTATTTGCACGTAATGTTTTTACCTTAACGTTTTTCTTTAAGCTCCAACCGTGATACAAATTAAAGTCAAAGGAAATAAAACATTCAAAGTCAAGATTTCAACAAAGATTTTTCTGCTTTTTACCACTGGTATGTTCTCATTATTTGAGCCACTCACCTATGCTGGCACTGGTTAGACAATTTGGACTGCTCAAATCCAGACTTCGCTTCTTCAAGCCAATCCTGTAATAATAAATTGAAAATGAGGGGATATACAAACCCACACAACAACAATTTCATTAACAGTCATAAAACTAATTTCAAAATGCATAGCAGGAAAATAAGTCTAATTTTAATACTACTAATTCAAGTCATTAACCTGACGGAAAATCTGTGCTCTCCACATCCGAGTGTCATTGCACTGCAACAACTCTGTGCGGACAGGGGAAAAAACATCTGGGTTACCTTTCCAGTAAGCAACTGGCCACTTTCTCGCCCAACTTCGAGTTTTTGAACCTTGTTTGATGCTATTAAACTCCTCATCCCATGGCGCAATATTAATCTCTGACCTGTATGTGAAGATCCAAGTCTATACATAATTAAAGTAAAATTTTACTATAGGTATGATACTTATTGACAAAAAACAAACTAAATGTTCATTTCATTCACCATCTGTCAAATGTCGTACATCTACTACCATTAAGGATGTCCCATTTTGTTAATAACTTTTTACTTTAGCAATTTTTTGTCACTATTTCTGAAACATAATGATATTCCATGTGATACTCCCTTCGTTCCTATTTAAAAGGTGTCCCTTTGATTTACACACAATTTAAGAAAGTGACATTGTTTTGCATTGTTTTGGATACTGTTTTTAACTATTTTATTTACCAAATAAATAAAATGGACATTTTTAAGGGAAGAACAAAAAAGGAAAGTGAGATATTTATTTAGGGACATAGGTCACGGAGGAAGTAATTATTAGGAAAAATAAACATGAAATGATCTCAACTATTATTGATTTGTTTGAAATAATCCAAAGTATCAATTTTTCTTTAAATAATCCCAAGTATTGATACAAATTCTCCAAATACTCCAATGTCTTATAACGCGCAAATGACTTACTCCAAATTTGTTTTTCAATAATTTGAATTATTTTGAAACAATTGATATTTTGGATTATATTCAAGAATAATTGGAATTATTCTTCTCAATTTTTTCCTAATTATAAATATAAACTTATAATGGTAAACTACCTCCTCGATCAAAACGTATAATAATCAATTTCTTAAATTCAAAGTAGTTTACCATCCCCAGAAGGACCAATCTGGAAAGGGAATATCGAAATGTTGGGATGTGGTGCAGTAGCGGAACAACGGCAAAGGCATCGCGGAATTCTCCGTCCGGTTAACCGTCGGCTTATCCATACAATCAAACATCAAATCGACATCGGGAACCTTGCCAGGGTACCTCCTGAGCAGCTGAAGGAATCCCCAAATGGTAAACATGGCCCGACTCTGCACACAAGCAAAGTAAAAGTCCACATACAGTTTCCCCCGCGAGATCACCACCCTAAACGCCGCAAGCTTCTGTGCTTCAGCAACATGAGCACGGGAAATCCCCGTGTTCTTCCACGGATCCAGATCGTAATGAATGTACCTGTAGAATTCCGGACAGGACTCCGATTCACGCGCCGTCGGCGGCTTGTATTTGCCACCGTCGTCTCCCAGGAACTCCGTCGCGTTGACGGCCCGGCTGCAAGTGAGGTAGGAGCATTGGATGATTTTGGAAGCTCTGGAATAGCTGGACTCGTCCTCAAACTCCTTCGCCGGAAAAATATGCCACGGCGTCGGCTCTAAATTGTGGCCTACGATGGTCTTCGTCTTGGAAACCAGGCTGTCCACCTGTTCGACGAAACACGGCAGGAATCAGTACGTTCATGGAATCAAGTATTAAATAAGTAGATCGATGATTAATTACCTCGAAGAAGAGGAGGAGGGCGAGGAAGACGAAGGCGGCGAGAATGAGGTAGCGAGGGACGAAGGAGGAGGGGTGGTGGCGATGGTTGTGCCTGGAGAAGAACGCCATTGAGGAGGAGAAAGGAGGAGCGGCGGGGGTGGGAGTGAAGGCGCATTTTGATATTCCGGTGGGAGATTTGGAGGTTGGGGAGAGAGGAGTTTTCTCTCTGGCACGCACAAAAAGCTTCAATGGCTGGCGTTGGCTGAGCATGGTGTGGCGCCACGTGGAAAGCGAGCCAGGAAGTTCGTAGCTCACGCTTCCCGCCCCCCTCCCAACAGAATCATCGTTTCTCTTTCCCCTTCTCAGATCATTCTGTTTTTGCCCTTAACTGCAGGGGCGGATCCAGGAATCTGAGATGCCCTGAGCTGAATAGGAATTATACTATGCTTAGATATTAGAGGAGTGGGCTAAATGTGAAAAATGAAAAAAATTACACTAAAAAATTGAAAATTTTCTAAGTTACCCTGGACTTCAGCCTACCATAGCCCGTACATAGATCCTCCCCTGCTTAACTGAATGCGTACAGAGCACAGACCCCGTCACTTTCGCGCGCCGACAATGCCGTGTTGCAGAGCATTAAAGAATGTTTCTTCTCTTACTAAGAAAAAAATGGTCATCAAGTGAGGATGGGATCATAACCAAGTTTTAATGATATGCATGTTTGATTTTCTTCACTAAAACAAGATAGATAGAAATGCAAAAAATAGGACTACTATATTTTATTTGACAAAAATATGACTAAAAAGAGGTAATCTGACAAAACTATCCTCTGCAATCGATCGCTGCAATTTATCTTCCTTTACCATGACCGCAATTCATCTTTCGCGATTCTTTGCTTTGCCATGACCGTGCTCCGCATCGATCGTAGCCTCGCAGTGCCGTAGCTCTGCCATCGACGGCCTTTGATGTAATAGTCAAGAAAGGCTATGTATTCTTCTTCTCCTCTTTTTTTTTTCTTCTTCCTCCTCTTCTTCTTCTTAGTTCTCTGCTTTGGTTTTTTAATTTTTTATCAATCAAATTTTAAATAAAATTTTGAATTTTGAAAGTTTCAAATGAGGATATATCTGAACTTGAATTTCTTGTTATCAATTTTGATTACTTTGAATCTCAAAATGCTCTGTCTAATGATTCCAGAAAATGTCACCTTTTTAATAAGAGAATGTCATAATTATTGGGTATTTTTACAAAATGTCACTTTTATGTCATTACAATATTTGGAAATGCCATATTGAGAAGGCCACGTTTCTATACGAAATTGTCATTATTGTCATGTTAAGTGGCATTCTTAAAACATATCATTTGCATATGGAAAAACATGTCAGTTTCAAGCTATCCTTAAATGTCATATAAAAAATACACATGTAAATTTTTAAAAAATGACATCTTGTGCACTGTGATGTTAAAATAATGTTGGCAATTTGGAATAGAAAGATGACCTTTACAATTATTAAAACATGTCATTTATTTTTAAATGATGGAATTTTCGAATTAAAATGTCTAAAATAATCTGAAATTGAAAAGAAGCACAAAACAGAGAAGAAAACAAAGGGGGGGGGGGGGAGAGAAGAAGAACAAGAAGGAGAAGGAGGAGAAGAAGAACAAGAAGAAGAGGAAGAATACCTGATTTTGCTGGAGAAATCGTTGAAGAGGTGGCGGCCAGCGTTGAGCAGACGACTGCGATGGTGGCGGTTGAGTTGCGATCGAAATAGGTCAAGTTGCGGCCATGGCACCTCAGTCCGAAGAGGAGGGCTGAATCGCAGGTGTAGGATCGATGGCAGAGGGATTGGGGAAACGTGATTTTGGGATTAGGGGTAAGAATGTAATCTGGAGTCTTGTTTAAGTAATTTAAAACTTAAAGTCCTATTTTGGAGTTTTAATATGAGTATGTTAACTACATTTTTTTATATACAACATCTGTGACACCGCACCCGGATATACTTGAATTTGAAATTCGACATGTATTTTAATTTTCCTAGCGAATATAATTCGTGTAATTGATCGGCATATTTAATTAATGCACGATTAATTAAATTATTTATCGGGTCCCTAATAATGGGAATGGACTCCCAAATATTTAGATGGGCCATGGAAAGGGCAGGGAGTTGACTTGTTGGTCAAACGAGGCCCAATTACCGGTATTGGTAATTTATCGGATAACAGCCCGAAAAGAATTTCGGGGACTCCTAAATTAATGATTGGGAACATACATTTTCTCTAAAGACCCGTGATTATGAGGAACGCGTGATATATTTTATTTGGCCCGATAAAATCAAATATAGTCAAAACAGTCCGAGAAATACAACTTTCGGGGCCGATTGTACACACCGAGACATAATGGGATGACCTCCCACATAAGGGGGGACCACCCCACGTTTCCAGGGGTAGGGGCGTGCATGAGGAAGTCTCATTGAGACAAAAAACCACACCCACCCATTAATTCCCTTTTGGACTCATCACATGAGTGATTGAGTTGTGAGTAAAACCACTCCCCCACTCCACCCCAATCATTCGAGCCATCCACACAAGAGAGGGAGAGGGAGAGGACTTGAGGAGCTCTCAAGACATTCTGGAGCTTGAGGAACCAAGAAGAAAAGGGAATCCAAGAACAAAGAGCAAGAAGAGGTAAGAACACAACTTCTACTCTTCTAACTAGTTTATGTTGTATGATTTTTAAGAAAATCATACGATGGATTAAACATGAGTTTTTACACGTTTAAAAGTGTAGAATATTGTTATAAAGTGGTGGTATTTAACTTAGAAGAGTCGTGGAATCGATAGGAGTTGAAACCACCGGAAACCGCCAAGAAGGAGAAGCTGCCTGCGCAGCAGACTGACGAACATCGCCCGGCTTTTGCCAAAGCCGGCCGGCTTTTGTCCAGGCAGACCAGATTTAGCTTTTGATCGGTTTAGAACGGGATTGATCAAAGGGCTTATCAAAGGCAACTAATCCAGCACTTCATAAGGTGAGGATGGCTGACTATGTTGCTTATAATCTTTGGGTTAATTTCGTAGGATTACCTAAAGTAACTAAATGTGATTTTCATGGATTATTAATGATTAATAATGCCTAAATGAAAATATTGTTGTCAATGAATAAAGGAGCATAATATACAAATTAAGGGTAAATTGTGTATGATTATGTAATATGAGCATATTGGCTTGATGAAAGGATTAATTATAAATATTGTGTTGAAATATAACTTTAACTTCATATAAGGATATATGAGTGATTAAAGGTTATATTTTTGTATATTGATATGAACTATATTTTCAATGGAAAATTCGTTTGAGAATTGTCTATACGACTATGAACTGAAATGAGATTTTGTTGGAATTGATCCGACTAGTATAATGATACTAGTCGGGGTTTTGGAATGAAATATGTTAGAATTGATCCAAGGTTTGGATTGTAAATTGTTGAGCCTTAAGTAGTCTTAAGAGATACTAAGGTGGATAAGTGATGCTAGGGGTAGGCCTTAAGGGATACCCAAGATAAAGTGAATAATAAATTGATCCTAGGAATAGGATTGGCCTACGGGTGTATTCGGTAGTCTTTAAGGATTAGCCGATAGAGTATTGGTAATTAGTAAGGACCATGGCCCTTCCCGACTCTAGAGAGCGGGGTTGGATAGCATGGACTTACATCGTGATCACGGGTTAGGGTGGAATCCGAACCGGAGACCTTACGAGGCTCCCGACAGCGGTAACACATAAGATAGGACCCCGAATGGACCTTACCTTCCTACGGGACGATGGGTATGAGTTCAGGGGCGGGATGTTGGACTCCGGCCCGGGGACCCGGTGAGGCCTCGGAGAGCGGTGACAAGTCTCGTAAAGGATGATAAGACCTACGGGCGGTGTCGTGCTAACGACGGGTATAATGAAATATATGAAAGGGGCCGTGTGCCGACAAATAAATAAATTTACTTATTATAGAGATAATAAGTGGGAAATATAAATTATTATTTATACTATGATATCACCCTATTTTGAGGGTCTTAGAAATTGAAACATTGATTATACTTGGTATAGTTGTCATTGTACTTGTCAAATGCTTCCAAGTACTGACCTCCCCTTCACGGGGGAGGCCACCTCACAGTTTCAGGTAGGGAGTAAAGCTTGCTACCATCGCCCGTTGCTTCGGGGAGCTCAGGGAGGGAAGACTTGGTTCGTGCTTCCTCCGTTCGGATTTTAAACATTAATAAACATGCTCATGGATATTTTATTATTGAGCCTGCGTGCTCATGAATAGCCTATGTGGCCCTTTCGTTTTAAACAATGTTTTCCGCTGCTTTATGAATTACTTATTATATTGTTTACGGATGACTTATGTGTGAATGATATTCATGACGCCTTGTATAATATAAATGTGTTGGACTGCGGTTGACCATTCGTATTGTACGGCGGGTTGTCGACGTGTCCGGGGAGGTCCGGGGCGTGACAATTAAGTTGGTATCAGAGCCTTAGTCCGTAAACTTCATAATGAAGCTTCAAAATTCTTTTTAAAAATGATTTTTTGCAAACCATGAGCATAAAGTTTTGTACTTATAGAACTTTTGGTACTTGAGTTGCAAGGTCTCTAATTGTTAAGATGGTACCCTTAACAATTGGTATGGCGGTGATTTGAGCCAAAAGATGTCTTTAAGTACCTATCCGTCACTTGACATTTGATACGAGTCTAATGGCTCAATCTAAACTTCTTTCAGAAATGGAGCCAATCGGAAGAATCACTAGGAGGAACCCGACGGGCCGTGTGCCGGGTGGATCCGAACGCGGCAGCCGGGGGTCCACTAGGGTGTCAAGGGGAAGGGGCCGTGGAGGCCAACAACAAACCGTGAGCGATGGCCACGTTGACACGGAGAGTGAAACTTATTGGTCCTATGAGGACTCAACTTATAGGCCGGAAACCGAGCCGGTGGAAACCCCATATGATGGGGAGGATGACGACGTGAGCGGGGAGAGTGACGATAATGGCACTCTTGGGAGAATTGAGGCGCTACTCGAACAATATCATCGGGAGCGTGAAGAGAGGAGGCAACGCCGAAGGCGCCGAACGGGGCAACCTTCGGGTATGGCTTCAAGAGGAGGAAGCCACCATGCATCTAGAGTCCATGTGGAACCACATGGAGGCCGAAATAATGGAGGTCCAACCATAAGGATCTCCAAGTTTATCAAGGAAGCAAGGGACTTGGGGTGCAAACCCTTTGACGGGACCGGAGACATTTCGGTTGCCGCCCAATGGATCAAGAGGTTGAATGAAGCAGCCCTTGACATGCAAATCACGCCAAACCTTAAACTGAGAATCGCGGTAAGGTTGCTCGAGGGGATGGCATCCAAATGGTGGGATGGAACCAAGAGCAAGTATGGCGAGGGCGTCGTTTGGGAGGACTTCCAACGGGAGTTCTTTGCCCAATATTACTCCGACTTCGAGGTGAACAAGAAGGTGAGGGAATATACCCTCCTAACCCAAGGGGGGAAACATGACAGTGAAGGAACTTGAGTACAAGTTCCGGGATCTCGCCGACTACATACCGGAGTATGCTTGTGACGAGAACCGAATGGTGAACCACTTTTGGGACGCCCTTGACTTGGAAATACGTGATAGGGCAACACAATTGCCTAACATGACCTTCGCCCAAGTGGTAGACCAAGCCTTGAAGGGCGAGAAACAGTGGGAGGAGAGGAAGAAAAGGGACGCCGAGGAGGCGAAGAAGAGGAAATGGGAGAGCAATGGCCCCCAAGGTTCCAACAAGAAGGGGAACCACGGGGGAGGTGGCTCATTTAAGGCCCCTGCCCCACCATCGAGGGCGAATCAAGGCCCAAGCGGGCAAGCCTCGAGGTCTCAAAACTCGGGAGTACCAAGGTGCAGCAACTGCAAGAAGCTTCACCACGGCAAGTGTCGTGATCCCCCGAGATGCTACCAATGCGGGGAGGTCGGGCACATGAAGGTGAGTTGCCCACAGCTTGGGCGAGGTACAGGTTCCGGACCGAGTAGTGGGACCATGGTGAGCAGGAACCGAACGGGAAACCCGAGTGCAAGCTTGGGGCACGGTGGAGCTAGCACAAGCAATGCACCGTCCGTAAATCAAGGGAGGACCCAAGCGAGGGTCTATGCGATTACGGAGGCCGATGCACGCGCTAACCCGGACTCCGTCGCGGGTAAATTCTTGAACTTTTGATGTTATTCCCTTGTAAACAATATAAGTGATAAAATGTGTACATTGTATAGCCACCGGGAATGTGCTAGTTCGAAGAGGTGGATGGATATCCGCCTGGGACGAAAGCCGCCCGGCATTGACGAAGGCCGCCCGGCTTTCGCCTTCGAGTTTCTTGGAAAATCCTACGGCGACCATAAGCCGCCCGACGTTGACGAAAGCCGCCCGGCTTTCGTGTTTGATTTTTGTTTAAATCATTCGGCGTATAAAAACCGGCCGCGTTTCGTAAAAACCGGCCGGCTTGTGTTCAGGCATTCCGGTGTGAAGCGCTGTTAACGAAAACCGGCCGGCTTTCGTAAGAACCGGCCGGCTTTTATAAATGGAAAATCTGTAATACTTTCGGCGACCGAAAACCGGCCGGCTTTCATAAGAACCGGCCGGCTTTTATAATTAAAAAGTTGGAATTCCTTCGGCGACCGAAAACCGGCCGGCTTTGGCAAAAACCGGCCGGCTTACGTAACCAGCCATTCCGGGTTGAAGGCCAAAGTACGAAAACCGGCCGGCTTTCATGAAAAGCGGCCGGCTTTCCCTCATTGGTACACGGTGTTGATTTTAGGTGGGAACCGGGATGGAATCGGGATGGGGCGTTAGCTGACGGTCATCCAAACCATAGCCGGGGTACTCTATAACCTAAGAAATGAGTCTAATAAGTGGGGAGTGTGTCTTACATTGCTTATGAATGTAGGAACACTAAAGATTAACGGGAGAGACGCAAGAATCCTCATTGACACCGGGGCGCAACGATCATTCGTGAGTGAGGCGTTTGCCGGGGGATTCAAAGAACCACTTGTACCGATGGCTCAAGCCCTATTGGTATCCACACCTCTAGGGGAAGACATCGAGAGAGATAGCCACTATCCATCGTGTGAGGTGGAAGTGGAGGGCCAAAACTTGACGTGTGATTTCGTACCGCTGAGTATGATTGAATTCGATGCAATCCTGGGGATGGATTGGCTTGAGAAACATCATGCTAGGGTCGATTGCTACACAAAGATACTTGAACTCGAAGGCGGTGAGGGGGTAACCTTACGCTTCGAGGGGGATCGGGCCAAATCCAATAGTTGTATCATATCCGCCGTAAGAGCTAGGAGTATGATGAAAAAGGGTTGCCACGCATATCTAGCATACGTGGTAGACAACACAAAAGAAGAGACGAGCATTGATGATGTGAGAGTGGTATGCAAGTATCCGGATGTCTTTCCAAAGGACTTACCGGGACTTCCACCCGATAGGGAGATTGAATTTGTGATCGAGGTCGAGCCCGGCACAAAACCAATCTCCATACCGCCATACCGAATGGCACCCGCAGAACTTAACGAGTTGAAAACCCAATTGCAAGAGCTTTTGGATAACGGTTTCATTAGACCAAGCCACTCCCCGTGGGGAGCACCGGTTCTTTTCGTGAAAAAGAAAGATGGGACACTTCGAATGTGCATTGACTATCGTCAACTGAACAAGGTCACAATCAAGAATAGGTATCCTTTGCCTAGGATTGATGACTTGTTTGACCAACTACGAGGAGCAACTGTGTTCTCGAAGATCGACTTGAGGTCGGGGTACCATCAATTGAAGATCAAAGAGGATGACATACCGAAGAGTGCCTTCCGCACTAGGTATGGACATTTTGAGTTCCTTGTTATGTCGTTTGGGTTAACAAACGCCCCAGCGGCATTCATGGACTTGATGAACCGAGTATTCCATAAATACTTGGATCGATTCGTGATTGTGTTCATTGATGACATCTTGATCTACTCAAAGAGTGAGGAAGAGCATGAGGAGCACTTGATACTCGTTCTC
Organism: Cuscuta epithymum; assembly: GCA_945859915.1. Classification (NCBI taxonomy): domain Eukaryota; kingdom Viridiplantae; phylum Streptophyta; class Magnoliopsida; order Solanales; family Convolvulaceae; genus Cuscuta; species Cuscuta epithymum. The sequence goes on from CAMAPF010000026.1 coordinate 1,031,315, forward strand.
GAGACACTACGGGAGAAGCAACTCTATGCCAAGTTTTCTAAATGTGAATTTTGGCTTAAGGAGATTGGCTTTCTCGGGCATGTGGTTTCAGGATCGGGAATTTCGGTGGATAACAAGAAGATAGAAGCCATCACCGAATGGGAGAGGCCAAAGAATGTCAAGGAAATTCGTAGTTTCCTTGGATTGGCGGGTTACTACAGGAAGTTCGTGGAGAAGTTCTCCGTTTTGGCATCGCCATTGACAAAGCTCACTCGGAAAGGGGCTAAGTTTGTATGGGATGACAAATGTGAGAAAGGATTCATTGAACTGAAGAAGAGATTGACCGAGGCACCGGTACTTGCTTTACCTAAACAGGGTATGGGGTACGATGTCTATAGCGATGCTAGCATCCAAGGGTTTGGATGTGTGTTGATGCAAATGGGGAGGGTAATTGCCTATGCTTCACGACAATTGAAGAAACATGAGGTAAATTATCCTACTCATGATTTGGAGCTCGGGGCAGTGGTGTTTGCACTTAAGATATGGAGACATTATCTCTACGGGGAGACATGCCACATATACACTGACCACAAGAGCTTGAAGTACGTGTTTACTCAGAAAGAGTTAAACATGAGGCAGAGACGGTGGATGGAGTTGATAAAAGACTACCACCTGGTGATTGAGTACCATCCAGGCAAGGCCAATGTGGTGGCAGATGCCTTGAGCCGGAAGAGCTCATCGGGGGCATTGGTAGCAAATTTGAGGGCATTAAGAGCCCAACTGGAGGTATCTAGCAATGGTGCCTTGTTGGCACGGTTTGAGGTGAGACCTACTTTGCTTGATGAGATCAAGAAGGGTCAGGAAACTGACGAAGAAATTATGAAGATCCGGGAGCGCATGCAAGCGGGACCGGTGGAGGACTTCAGGGAAAGAGATGACGGTCTCTTACTATTTCGTGACCGAGTGTGTGTACCGGCAGATGATGAGCTCCGAAAGTCCATCTTAGAGGAAGCTCATTCATCGGCCTATGCCATGCACCCAGGGGGCACGAAGATGTACCGTGACTTGAAAGAGAGTTACTGGTGGTCCGGTATGAAGAGGGAAATAGCTGAGTACATCAGTCGGTGCCTTACTTGCCAGCAAGTTAAGGCAGAACATCAGCATCCAGCGGGGTTATTGCAGCCACTTTCCATTCCAGAATGGAAATGGGAACACGTGACTATGGATTTTGTGGTAGGGCTACCACGAACCGTGAGGAACTATGATGCCGTATGGGTTGTGGTTGATAGGCTCACGAAGAGTGCACATTTTTTACCTATCAACACTACCTATGCACTTGAGAGATTAGCCAAATTGTATGTGGATGAGATCGTGAGGCTACATGGGGTTCCTATAACCATTGTATCCGACAGGGATCCACGATTCACATCACGATTCTGGCCGAAGTTCCAGGAGTCCATGGGAACAAAGTTGAAGTTCAGCACTGCTTTTCATCCCCAGACAGATGGGCAATCCGAGAGGGTTATACAGATTTTGGAGGATATGTTGAGAGCTTGTGCATTGGAGTTCCAAGGAAGTTGGGACAACCATTTAGCACTTGTCGAGTTTGCCTATAACAACAGTTATCAGGCAAGTATCGGCATGCCTCCATACGAAGCATTGTATGGGAGGAAATGTCGTACACCGTTGTGTTGGGATGAGGTTGGCATGGCCAAGCTCGAAAGCACGGAATTGGTAGAGATCACCAAGTCAAAGGTGAAGATGATTCGCGAAAGGCTTAAGGCGGCCCAGGATAGACAGAAGAGCTATGCCGATAAGCGTCGGAGGGCCTTAGAGTTTAAGGTGGGAGATGAGGTATTCTTGAAAGTTTCACCTTGGAAAGGAATCATCCGATTCCAAAGCCGAGGGAAACTTAACCCACGATACATTGGGCCATTTGTGATTCTTGAAAGAATCGGGGCCGTGGCATACCGATTACAGTTGACTCCAGAATTGGAGAAGATACATAACGTGTTCCACGTGTCTATGCTAAAGAAATACGTACCGGATCCGTCTCACGTATTAGAGAAACCGCCTGTGGAGATACGTGAAGACTTGAACTACGCCGTTCGACCGGTAAGGATACTTGATAGACAGGTAAAGAAATTAAGGAGCAAGAAAGTTCCAATGGTTAAAATCCTTTGGAAGAGTGACCGGGTTGAAGAAGAAACTTGGGAAACAGAAGCCTTGATGAAGGAACAATATGCATTTCTTTTTGAATAGGCATTGGTGAATTTCGGGGACGAAATTCCCGTTAAGGGGGGGTGAACTTGTGACACCGCACCCGGATATACTTGAATTTGAAATTCGACATGTATTTTAATTTTCCTAGCGAATATAATTCGTGTAATTGATCGGCATATTTAATTAATGCACGATTAATTAAATTATTTATCGGGTCCCTAATAATGGGAATGGACTCCCAAATATTTAGATGGGCCATGGAAAGGGCAGGGAGTTGACTTGTTGGTCAAACGAGGCCCAATTACCGGTATTGGTAATTTATCGGATAACAGCCCGAAAAGAATTTCGGGGACTCCTAAATTAATGATTGGGAACATACATTTTCTCTAAAGACCCGTGATTATGAGGAACGCGTGATATATTTTATTTGGCCCGATAAAATCAAATATAGTCAAAACAGTCCGAGAAATACAACTTTCGGGGCCGATTGTACACACCGAGACATAATGGGATGACCTCCCACATAAGGGGGGACCACCCCACGTTTCCAGGGGTAGGGGCGTGCATGAGGAAGTCTCATTGAGACAAAAAACCACACCCACCCATTAATTCCCTTTTGGACTCATCACATGAGTGATTGAGTTGTGAGTAAAACCACTCCCCCACTCCACCCCAATCATTCGAGCCATCCACACAAGAGAGGGAGAGGGAGAGGACTTGAGGAGCTCTCAAGACATTCTGGAGCTTGAGGAACCAAGAAGAAAAGGGAATCCAAGAACAAAGAGCAAGAAGAGGTAAGAACACAACTTCTACTCTTCTAACTAGTTTATGTTGTATGATTTTTAAGAAAATCATACGATGGATTAAACATGAGTTTTTACACGTTTAAAAGTGTAGAATATTGTTATAAAGTGGTGGTATTTAACTTAGAAGAGTCGTGGAATCGATAGGAGTTGAAACCACCGGAAACCGCCAAGAAGGAGAAGCTGCCTGCGCAGCAGACTGACGAACATCGCCCGGCTTTTGCCAAAGCCGGCCGGCTTTTGTCCAGGCAGACCAGATTTAGCTTTTGATCGGTTTAGAACGGGATTGATCAAAGGGCTTATCAAAGGCAACTAATCCAGCACTTCATAAGGTGAGGATGGCTGACTATGTTGCTTATAATCTTTGGGTTAATTTCGTAGGATTACCTAAAGTAACTAAATGTGATTTTCATGGATTATTAATGATTAATAATGCCTAAATGAAAATATTGTTGTCAATGAATAAAGGAGCATAATATACAAATTAAGGGTAAATTGTGTATGATTATGTAATATGAGCATATTGGCTTGATGAAAGGATTAATTATAAATATTGTGTTGAAATATAACTTTAACTTCATATAAGGATATATGAGTGATTAAAGGTTATATTTTTGTATATTGATATGAACTATATTTTCAATGGAAAATTCGTTTGAGAATTGTCTATACGACTATGAACTGAAATGAGATTTTGTTGGAATTGATCCGACTAGTATAATGATACTAGTCGGGGTTTTGGAATGAAATATGTTAGAATTGATCCAAGGTTTGGATTGTAAATTGTTGAGCCTTAAGTAGTCTTAAGAGATACTAAGGTGGATAAGTGATGCTAGGGGTAGGCCTTAAGGGATACCCAAGATAAAGTGAATAATAAATTGATCCTAGGAATAGGATTGGCCTACGGGTGTATTCGGTAGTCTTTAAGGATTAGCCGATAGAGTATTGGTAATTAGTAAGGACCATGGCCCTTCCCGACTCTAGAGAGCGGGGTTGGATAGCATGGACTTACATCGTGATCACGGGTTAGGGTGGAATCCGAACCGGAGACCTTACGAGGCTCCCGACAGCGGTAACACATAAGATAGGACCCCGAATGGACCTTACCTTCCTACGGGACGATGGGTATGAGTTCAGGGGCGGGATGTTGGACTCCGGCCCGGGGACCCGGTGAGGCCTCGGAGAGCGGTGACAAGTCTCGTAAAGGATGATAAGACCTACGGGCGGTGTCGTGCTAACGACGGGTATAATGAAATATATGAAAGGGGCCGTGTGCCGACAAATAAATAAATTTACTTATTATAGAGATAATAAGTGGGAAATATAAATTATTATTTATACTATGATATCACCCTATTTTGAGGGTCTTAGAAATTGAAACATTGATTATACTTGGTATAGTTGTCATTGTACTTGTCAAATGCTTCCAAGTACTGACCTCCCCTTCACGGGGGAGGCCACCTCACAGTTTCAGGTAGGGAGTAAAGCTTGCTACCATCGCCCGTTGCTTCGGGGAGCTCAGGGAGGGAAGACTTGGTTCGTGCTTCCTCCGTTCGGATTTTAAACATTAATAAACATGCTCATGGATATTTTATTATTGAGCCTGCGTGCTCATGAATAGCCTATGTGGCCCTTTCGTTTTAAACAATGTTTTCCGCTGCTTTATGAATTACTTATTATATTGTTTACGGATGACTTATGTGTGAATGATATTCATGACGCCTTGTATAATATAAATGTGTTGGACTGCGGTTGACCATTCGTATTGTACGGCGGGTTGTCGACGTGTCCGGGGAGGTCCGGGGCGTGACAACATCGATCCGTACCAAATTGAGTACATAATTTTGCCACTTTTGAAAATTTTCATAAAACAATAAGTTTGACTTTCTCATATTCAAAAGTGGCATTTTCTGATAATAAGTAGTTAGGGTATTATCCAATTCAAATATAAAAAATTGGAAAATATATACAAATTCAAATATTTCTGACCACTTAATCCTTCAATTCGTGCAAATCTAGCTCTTTAGCTAAAATTTTCAAATTCACCTTGTATTCAAAATATGAAAACTTAAAATATACTACCTCCGTCCCGGAAACAAGTTCCACCTTTCCTTTTCGGGCAGTACCAAAATTAAGTTCCACTTTCAAACATTTTCTTATTTTGCAAATTATCTACATCAAAACAATGCCAAACAGTGTCAAATGGTGTCCGAACAGTGCCAAACGGTGCACTCCACAATAAAGTCAAATTTATTTTCATAATATGTGTGAAGTCAAAACCGAAACTTGTTTTAGAACCGGAGGGAGTACGATTATTGAAAATAAAAAATAGAAAATAGAGGATCACGAAGGAGAAGCAGAAGGAGGAGGAAAAGAAGAAGAGTAACTGGCTTCGCTAGAAAAATCACAAAAACAGGGGTGCAGTTGCGATTGATGGCAGAAGGGATGCGGTCGATGGTGGAGCGAAAATCAAGTGGAGAGACTAGCTAGCCAGGTTGTAGCAACCGTGGTCTATGACGATCAATGAGGTAAGAGCAACTCCAATTGGTGGGTGGATTAGGATGCCAACTCACCAAATGCACTCTCTATATCAATATGTAGTTTCCAATGGTAATATAAATGGACTCCCAAGAGCTGACATGGCCAAGCACACGTCCAGCAAAGTTTCTACATTGAGACCCTGGGTGCCACCTTTTGACACACAATTCAAGCAAATATAGAGCATCTCTTCATTATTTAATTGTTTTTCCCCTTTGGCACTAGAGCTTCTTCCAAATGCACCATACCCTTCTTGCTCACATTAGCTCTAGACCTTTTCCATTTATTAGCCACATAAGCTCCAAAGCACCCCCCATTGGAGTTGCTCTAAGGAATATGCTTGCGATTGTCGATTGATGCCTAACGAAGGAGATCAGCTTGTGGGGTTTAATGATAAGAAGGGACAAACATGTAATATGGAGTCACATTTTAGTGAATAATAAACTTAAAGTCCTACTAAGGAATTTTGTTAATACTTTAGTCCTATTCAATTCAATTTGTTTATATTTTAGAAATAAGACCGCATAACTTGTTGAAATGCATTTTTATCTATGCACATCGTTCACGTGGGGTAATTCTTGTTGTAAACAAAATTTGTACACAAATTGTACATTGCTTATGTACATAGGCATTTTGTCAGACAATTTTGCTCTTTTCGAAATGAATTGTGTTTCTATACAGACAATTAGAGGGGTGTGTGCAATTTGTGTACTAATTTTGTGTATAAATGTAATTTTACACAATAATACCATATTATTGAGTTAGACTATACTTAAAAATTGAAAATATAATTTTCAACACATACTCATACAGTCATAGTTGAAAATGCAAAATTCTCCTTTTAACTATCGTATATGAATAATACTCGATGTAAAAAAAGTGATAAAAGGAATATGTACCACTAAAAGAGTAATAAATACAATGGGTGTTCATTCCAGAAAATCTTTTCACACAATTTTACTTTTAAGGAAGATGTACTCATGTATTTCATTTATCCGATAAAATTATCTCATTTTTCCTTTTAAATCATTCTTATTTTATTCATACTTCAATTCAATACCAATCATATTAAAAATTGCACCACCTTACACCTATGTACCAAAATTAGATGAATGGGAGACATGGAGATGGTATATGTACATAAATGAGAGTGGACGCATGTTCTCGCTCCCAACCATCTTATCATTTCCAAATAAAGGAGATTGATTAGAGCACATTAGCTGTCCCCCTTCAGAGTAGCACATCCCAGCATCCCACCCCGACCGACTACAAATCTACAATCCATCCTCACCGCGTAACATCTTTTGCCCATTAAAGTCAATGGTGGTGCTTATAACCATACAGCTGCTTATGTAAAACCCCTACACAAGGAATACTCCGCATTAAAAAGACTCACCAGATGACAAATATCATACGAGTATCAGATTTGATGCGTCAATATATATATACACATTTTATGAATTCTCTTTCAAATTTAAATAAACGTATAGGTATGTATCAAACTCCCATGAGTTATAATTAATTCATGTCATTACCCCTTGACCCCTTCGAAAAGCAAACTTAATTTTCCAAATAAAAAAGTGATTAGTAATTTTGTACGGAGTATAATTTAAAGAACTTATACACCAGAGACCGGAGTTGCTGCCTTGCTTTAGAGCAAGGTAGGGCATCTGACGTTTGGAAACCCTTCAATAAAAAATTTAACGGCCATCAGCCGGCAATCGTGAAATCCGTGTCTCTTTGCGTGCATGTATATCATAAGTCATAACATTAGGACAAGTCATTTTACGATTTCTAAATTGATTATTTGAAGGTGTGAGCGTCACACGACCGATTTGTATCTAGTTACACATCTAGTTAATCATACAATTTGACAGCCTAAATTTCTCATATTTCCCAAATATCATGTGTAATTAATTAACAAATCATCCAAGTTGATGAAATTATTGAAATGCAATGTAGTCCAATGTAGTCCTTTTATAGTGACTCGACCAGCTAAATGTTTAATTTTCAATTTAATGGATTAGACTAGGTCGGCCCACTTTATGTATAGATCGATGTAGATTGCGCATAATGTTGTAGGAAAGCATGTGGAATCCAAGCTGGCAAGTCGATTTGTTTTGAGAAAAGTCAAATTGTTACCATCCCATTAGTTATGGTTGATCTACTTCGTTCAAGGGAGGAGGTACCAAACTTATAAGTAGTTTATACAAAAATGCTATTGGTACCCAAAACTTGTAGAGTGCAATTTTGTACACCCCACTAAGGAGGGTGAACATAACCCCCTCTATATCTATGGTTGTCATGTCATTGTAAAGTTTTGTCTTGCCACATGGCATGCAAATAGGGGTGGGGTGAACATCACCCTCTCAAAAGAGGGTGAACAAAATTGTTCTCAAACTTGTACCCCATTTATATCCCATATAAAAGTCTCTCCACTTTTTCCATTTTTTACCCCAATCACTTCTTCCAGCTTCTTTCCTAGCTTCTCTCCTCTGTCTTTAGCCTCTTTCTCTTTCGCCCATTTTTTTCGTTTCTAACGCAGGATACAGATACGAGGTCATCCACGACGGAGGCCATCCACAAACGGAGGTCGTCCACCAGCTACAGAACAGAGGTCAACTCTTTCTCCCTTCTTTCCCTTTTCTTCATTTTTTGCCAGCCTCTTCAATCGATATATTATGAAATCAATTCTTACAATAAGTCTTTCCATTTTCTTCATTTTTTGCAAGCCTCTTCATTTACAAATTGATTGTACACTGTTTCCCTCTTTCTCCATTACTTTCGTTTTCTTCATTTTTGTTATTTATTTTTTATTTCAAAATACTCCATAAATATTGCAATGTTGAATGGCTGATAATTCTATGTTATTGTGATAGATTTGTGATGCTTATTATTGAAAATTTAGTCCAATGATTTTATGTTGTGTTATTGTGATGGATTTGCGATGTTTATTCTTAAAATTTAGTCCAACTATTCTATGTCATTAATATGCCCACAACATGTTTGTTAAAATGCTTATATGAATTTTTTGTTTATGTCCTCTTATGTTTTTAGGATTTTGGATTTTGCTTTACTAGTACAGTTTTCAACTTTAAATTGTGCATATTGTTGTCTGGTGCATATGAAGTGCATATATGGTTGATTTCTCTTAGTAGTTGGTAATGGCTTGGTAGCTTAAAATTTGTTTGTAGTTGTCTGTCATGTGAAATTAGTTGTCTGGCAAGCCATTTGAGTTGTCTGTCACTTCATTTTGAATTGTTGAAACTAGGTTTATAGTTGTCTGTGATGTGAAATTAATTGTCTGGAAGCCATTTGAGTTATCTGTCACTTCATTTTGAACGGTTGAAACTATGTTTGTAGTTGTCTGTCATGTGAAATTAGTTGTCTGGCAAGCCATTTGAGTTGTCTGTCACTTCATTTTGAACTGTTGAAACTAGGTTTGTAGTTGTCTGTCATGTGAAATTAGTTGTCTGGTAAGCCATTTGAGTTGTCTGTCACTTTATTTTGAACTGTTGAAACTAGGTTTGTAGTTGTCTGTCATGTGAAATTAGTTGTCTGGCAAGTCATTTGAGTTGTTTGTCACTTCATTTTGAACGGTTGAAACTAGGTTTGTAGTTGTTTGTCATATGAAATTAGTTGTCTGTAAGCCATTTGAGTTGTCTGTCACTTCTGAGTTATAAGTGTCTGTATAAATTGTCGTAAATATTGTCTGTATAAGTGTCATAAATATATGTCTTGGTTATACTTTTCTGTCTACAGGTTCGAAGAATGTGGAGCGATGGTTGCCTCCTTTGCAGAGCACTTGTTAATGGGAACGCTCTTGATTCCAGAGTGTGAATATGCAAACATGTGGAACAAGATGTAACACCTGACCCGAATTTTACCCAGATAAAATTTTTTCGTAAAGTACTTGGTTAAAGAAGGTAAATCAAGACTAAGAGTAGTCTCGATAAATGAGAAAGTAAAATTTTGTCCTAAATTAATAAAGGGTTATTAATTTAGGCGTAGGACCACTCGCGGTATTTCAAGTTTATAAATATTATTGTTTTCCAAAACGATACTATTATGATAGTAGGAATGGGTCGTGGACCCCAGTGATATAGAACACGACAACTAGATGGCCAAGCGGGCCGGAGTCACTATCCGATAATTGTGAATTATTAATTATCGGGCTGATAATAATTCGGAAGGCTACGAATTAATAACAGAAGGAATATAAATATTTTAAGAACCCAAAATATGGGATGCTGGATAATAATGAGTAACTTGACATATTAGAGGTGGGTACTTTTGGAGGACCCTACCTTGGAGATATTTTCGTATAAGAATAAAAGGATAAGATTTTATCTGCTTATACGGTCGGGACCACTTAAAAATAAGTGTAACATTTTATTAAGTGTCACAAAATATGAAAACACATATTTAGTCATTAGGAATGATGGATAAATTTTTAAAGCAACATGTTCTCATTTTTACTGTTATTTGAACAGTAAAATGCATGTTGGGCCCGCACATGGGCGGGGACCATCCGATATTTACGGACCACATATTATATTCATCTTGGTTAGATAATATTTTTATGATGGTTTATATTCATGTTTAGCCATAGAGTTGGCCGATTGATCAAATGCGATCCATTGTCGGTATAGGTAATTTATCAGCTAACAGCCCGAAATTCCGGGGACCACTAAATTTAAGTTGGGTAATATATATTCATATTAGATGCCAATATTAATTGGAAGAATGATATATATTTTACTTAACCTGATAAAATAGAATATAATTAAAACAGTCCAGAAATATACAACTTTCGGGGCCAAATGTACATTTCGGGGCTTAAAGGGATGACCTCCCACATGGGTGGGGGCCACCCCACGGTTTTTTCAATCAATTAACTCTGGATTGACTCATGTTGGGGCTGTGAGACAAAAGAAAATGGGGGAAGGACCAAACATAATGTGCAATGGGACCATTTCCCATATAATTGAAGAACAAAGCCAAAAAGATTATCATCTCACCCCAAACACTCCCAAAATTTCGGCCACACACTCTCAAGGAGGAGGAGGAGCTCTGAAAATATCATCCTCCATAGCTACAACCGAGCTCAAGGTTGAAGAAGGCTCAAGCAAGAAGAAAAGCTTGGAAAAGAAGAGAAAAACTTAGTAAAATTAAGGTAATGATCTCATTAATATTTTTCATCCTTCATTTAATCTCATATGATTTTATAAATCATATGATAGACTCTTAATCTTGTTCTACACTTTTAGAGGTGTAGAATGAGGGTTTGGAAGGTTAAGTTTAACCATGAACGGAGTTATGACCGGAGTAAGACCGGTTCACCGGAAAACACCTTCTTGGAAGGTTTTGATGTTTATACCACTTTTGGTTGTGAAACCTTGTTAGGAATTTTACCAAGGTATTCTAGACTTCTCAAGGAATCTAGGAGTGGCCGGAAAAGTTGCCCGAGCCGCCGGAGTTTTCGCCGGAAAATTCAAAAGTTGCCGGAGCCGCCGGAGTTTTCGCCGGAAAATTCAAAAGTCGCCGGAGTTCGAACAAAGAAGATAAAAGCTTGCTAGCGTCATTTCAAGGTGAGTGGACGACTACGTGTCTTGTAACTCTTGAGTCAAACGTGGGATTACCTAAATAAAATCATAATCATGATTTGAGGAATGATTAAATGTACTAAAATGCATGATTAGTCATGGTGAACATGATTAATGAAAAATAGATTAATTTATTAATTAATCATGAGTATATTTTTCTTAAATGAATAAGAAGGTATACTTGGACTATGTATGAGACTAACTAGAGTAATCTAGTGAATGAATACATGAAAATATATGTGAACTTGTGATTATCCATATTAAATATGGATTATGGAAGTATTATATGATTAATGAAAATTAGATTGATTTATTAATTAATCATGAGTATATATTTCTTAAATGTATAAGAAGATATATTTGGACTATGCATGTGACTAACTAGAGTAATCTAGTAAATGTAATATATAAAAAGATATGTGACATTGAATGACATAATTAATGTAATATATAAAAAGATATGACATAGTAAATAATATATTAGCCATATTAATTATGGTTTATGGAAATATGACATAATTAATGATTAATTAATTAATGGTATGAATAAAAGGTTTTAAGAGAGGATCATGAGTCATGCTAAGGGATTAGGCATGAGATCACTCAAAAGAGGCGGAATGATATTACATTGAATGATCAAATGCATCTAAGAATGTATTGTGACAAGATTACTTATTAATAGTATTAATAAGTATACTTAATATGCTTTAATTTGGACATCTAAAATGATATTTTTGGACTAAGAATGACTTGTTGCATAAGGGTATAAAATTTCGTGGAAATCGGACCCCGATTGGATGGTCAAACGGGCGTTGACCAAAATGTTGACCGGTTGCCCAAGGGATAACCGGCGCCGGTTATAGGCAAAACCGGCGCCGGTTATGGTTCGGTTTACTACATAAAATCAGTAAACCGGTGCCGGTTATGGGTAAAACCGGCGCCGGTTATGTCTCGGCTTTCAGGACTGATTTTTGCTAAAAACCCAAATCGGACCCGGTTCGACGTGGGATTAATTCTGGCCAACCTAAATATGAATATTTTGCATGGAATCGCATGAAATATGATGTTTAAAATGATAAGGCTCGGAATACGGTTTAAATGCTAAGACTTGGACTAGTCGTTAGTAAAGAAATTATAGACCACGACCAGGCGAGGTACGTGGTAGATTATACATGGCGGGTGAATACCCGGGACCAAGTAAGGTTATATAATACTCTGTAGGACCAGGAGGAGTCCTCTACACTCAAACGTTAACAAGGGCCCGTGTAGTCCTTGAGGTGTGTTAACCTCCAGCAAATTACACATAGGTAACAAGGGCAAATGCAGTCCTTGAGGTGTGGTATCCTCCATCAAATTGCATATAGGTAACAAGGGCCCGTGTAGTCCTTGAGGTGTGGTATCCTCCAGCAAATTACACATAGGTAATAAGGGCAAGTGCAGTTCTTGAGGTGTGGTATCCTCCATCAAATTGCATATAGGTAACAAGGGCCCGTGTAGTCCTTGAGGTGTGGTATCCTCCAGCAAATTACACATAGGTAACAAGGGCAAGTGCAGTCCTTGAGGTGTGGTATCCTCCATCAAATTGCATATAGGTAACAAGGGCCCGTGTAGTCCTTGAGGTGTGATATCCTCCAGCAAATTACACATAGGTAACAAGGGCAAGTGCAGTCCTTGAGGTGTGGTATCCTCCATCAAATTGCATATAGGTAAAAAGGGCCCGTGTAGTCCTTGAGGTGTGTTAACCTCCATCAATTTACACATAGGATGAGGGTGTATGCGTACTCCTCAAGGCGGGGTTAACCCGGAAATGAAAACTATGATAGTAAGGACAGATAGTCCTCGAGGTAGGTGAACCTCAAGGTAATGATTTTAAATGATTAAACGTGCTTGATCGGGAACGAGTTCTCGATAGGATATTTTCCTTGGTCTAGGAATTGATTTAAACCATGCTCGTGATATGGGAGTCTGAAGGGCCCCACATTAATTATATTTTGATATAGGGTGAGTTAGCCTGCGGGTGACCCCACTCGAGGGTAAGACATGGGAAGGGTGAATTTAATGAGGCTGTTACGCCTAAATGATTTGAAAGACAAATGGGCCCACGGGCCAGATATTTTACTCATATGTATATATGTATACATTTTGTTTTGAAAAGGGGTAGCTAAGAGTTATGCCCATATTGTACTATCACCCTATTTTGAGGGTCTCACGTGAGAAACGTTAGTTACATTACATACAGTTTGCCCTCACCAGTACTTTTCTGTAGTAGTGATCCCTCAGGGGAACCACCCTTTCAGGTTGAAGCTAGAGCTTACTTCCTGCACCCGTTGCTCGGGAGATCGATGGAGAGAAGACGTGGTTCGTGCTTCCTCTGGTTCTATTTCTAAATAATTAAATAATGCTCATGGAACTATTTTGACTTATAAATTAATGGAGCCTGCGAGCTCTTGTTTTACCCTTGTGTGGGTTCTTATTAAACACTTATATTCCGCGATGTGTTTAATTGTATGTTGATGTTGTTATGTATGTTTACTAATCGGTTTTGGCATATGTATCTATCGAACGTCTTGTGCAATTCGGTAAGGATGAACTGCGGTTATTCTTATTGGGTTGTACGACGGTTGTCCACGTGGCACAGACGCGATCTGGGGCGTGACAATTAAGTGGTATCAGAGCCAAACGATTTCTAAACTATATAGTCAACCTCTCAACAGAGTTTCTATCAAAACAGCTTTCAATGAAAAACCATGAGCATAAGTTTTGTACTTTAAGAGCATTTGGTTATCGAGTTGCAAGGTCTCTGGTTGTTAAGATGGGCCCCTTAACAATTGGTATGACAGTGACTTGAGCCAAGTTGTGTCTTGAGTACGTTTCTGTCAATTGACATTCAAACGAGTCCAACGACTCATTCCAATATATTCTTTCAGGAATGGGTGGTAGTGATAGGGCGGTTCGAGGAAATCCGAGAGGGCGCGCACCGGGGATAGCCGGGCAAACCAATCAGGGAATACCACGGTCGCCAAAAAGGCGTGGTGGGGGCCACCAGGGCCAACGAACACGAGCCGCAATTGGTGATTGCAATGTGATCGAATTTTAGTCGGGGAACTCGGAGGATGACTCAACTTATCACCCTGAAGGTGAGTCAGATGAAACTTCTTTTGAGGGAAACAGTGGAGAGGATATACATGGTATTCCTCCTGACCAAATTAGTGAGATGTACCGATGGTACCAGCGTGAAAGGGAAAGACAACGACAGAGATCCCAGGCGGGACATGTCAGAGACGAGACCTCTCGTAAAAGGGGTCGGGGTGCTCATAGAGCACATGTTAGGACAGTCAGAGATTCTGATGGCGAAGGACCATTCATTAAGATCTCAAAGTACCTCAAAGAGGCTAGGGCCTTGGGGTGCAAACCGTTTGATGGGACGGGGGATATCTCGGAAGCAGCCGAGTGGATAAAAAAGTTAAATGATGCAGCCGATGACATGCAAGTGGTCCCTGAACGGAAGTTAAGGGTAGCCACTAGATTATTGGAAGGTTTAGCTTCTACTTGGTGGGAAGGCATCAAGAGTAAGTTTGACGGGGTTGTCACGTGGGACAACTTCGAGCAAGCATTCTATGAGCAGTTTTACACCTCTTTTGAAGTAAATCGAAAGAGGAGGGAATATACAAATCTCAACCAGGGCAATGAGTTCACAGTGAAACAATTGGAACAAAGGTTCCGACATTTGGCAAGGTTCTTGCCTGAATATGCCGCAAATGAGGATCGAATGGCGAACCATTTTTGGAACGCACTAAATTTGGAGGTACGTGAAAGGGCGGGGCGACCTACCAATTCAGCATGACTTTCAGTCAAGTAGTAGCCCAGGGTCTCCAGGGGGATGAGCTTTGGGAGGAAAGACAAGCAAGGGGTGTTAAGGAAGCACAAGAAAGGGATCAAGTGATCAATCATCCTCCACAACGAGAGAGAAGGTATCACCTTCAGAGCAAGAGAGACTCTGACACGTCAGTTCCGTTTCAAAGAGAGAGCCAAGACTGGGTAAGTCGAAGCTCAAGCACTCGGGGCACGGGAGCACCCAAATGTGAGAATTGTAGGCGAAAGCACTATGGGATATGTCTAGAACTAGCTAGATGCTACTTTTGTGGAGAGACGGGCCACATAAAGGCTCTTTGTCCACAACGTGTGCGGGGAGGAGCCTTGGGGGCCCACAGGGGAGTCATGGAGGTTGCAAACCCAACATGGATTGCTTCAAATGTTTTACCATCCACCAATCGGTGGAGAACTCGCTCGTGAAGGCGATGGATGACAGAATCCACGACTTGTGAGAATGACTATGGCATAAGGTTGTCACGCCCCAGACCGCATCCGAGCGCGTGTACAACCGCCGTATGACTAAATGACGTCACTCGCAAGTCAACATGACTTAATCATACAAGGCGTCCATGAACATTGTTCATACCATACTCAGTAAGTAAACATACATAACAACATCACATATTTGGATTGAACGAATCGCGGAAATGTTCAAAGTTCAACCATGGGCCACATATGGCCAAAACGTGGGCTCGCAGGCCCAAAACAAATGTATTTATTACAAAGTATCCATGAGCATAGTTTATAGTTTAAAACAGTAAAGGAAGCACGAACCACGTCTCCCTTTAGATTTCTTCACCGAGCAAGGTGAGAATGCAAGCTTGAGCTTCAACCTGAAATGGTGGGGCCCCCCGAAGGGGTCAGTACAAGTACCGAGCGAGTAGCAGGCTAAATGTAGAATAACTAACGCTTCAAGTATAAGACCCAAACATAGGGTGATACATATACATATAGTTCTTTCCCCCAGGTTATGAAATATATATCATTATATATACACTTGGAAATACCCGACCCGTAGGTCATTGTTTATTTGGGAAATAATATAGCCGGTAATCTTGGCTTAAACCCCAACCCACCCATATACCTATGAGTGTATAGAACTCCTCCTGGTTCAAATCATCTTAACATGAGGACACCGCCCGGCCCTAAATTACAAAATGATAATCTATGAGTTTTGAGGATACACGCCCGATCCTTGGGTACTCCACCCTATATAACCGAGTTTTGAGGATAACCGCCCGATCCTTGGGTACTCCACCCTATAACCAAGTTTTGAGGATAACCGCCCGATCCTTGGGTACTCCACCCTATAACCGAGTTTTGAGGATACACGCCCGATCCTTGGGTACTCCACCCGACTTATGATCTACCACATATCATCCTAGATAAGGTCTATATCATAATCAATAATCAAGACTAAACCAAGTCTTAAGTCCTAAGCATAATCATCCATGTAATTCATGCATTAAAAATCAACATATAGGCAAAACAGTGCCCAACCGGCGCCGGTTTTGACACAACCGGCGCCGGTTATTAATTAATTTAATAAAACCGGCCATGCCGATCCATAACCGGCGCCGGTTTTGCCTATAACCGGCGCCGGTTACCCCCTGGGTAACCAAGTCAACATTTTTGTTGACTCGCCATTTCAAACCCGATTTGTGTCAAACTTAATCCCATCGTGTATTAAGTTATAACCAAGCATTTTATGCCTCTTTTATCCCTTAAAACATTATATATGTTTTTATAAACATTTTCATATCATGCTTCTCTTATGATATCAATGGGTCATACATATAATGTCTAAACACTTTGGATAATCACATGTTTAAGCATCTTTTAAACATCGTTATGAACACATATAACATTTACTTAGGTAATCTCATAATTAACCCAAGAGTTATAAGACATTAAGCCGTCCACTCACCTCAAATGAGCGTGATGAAGTTCTACCCTTCTCGGTTGAACTCCGGCCAAACTCCGGTGAACTTTGACGAACTCCGGTGACCACTCCGGCGACTCTTTAAACCTTGTGAAAGCTCTCAAATCACCCTTGACACGTTCCTAACATGGTTTTATCATCACAAAACCCATATCAATACAAATAACCTTTAAAAGGTTATTTTCCGGCTAACCGGTCGTTTTGGCTCCTAAGTCTGTTCTTGGACATAGAACCACCTTTCAACCCTTATTTCTACATTTATAAATATGTAGAGATACTAAAAGGGTTCCTTACATGCTATGTAAGTCATATGGTAGTTAAAGAATAGAGGAATAACTAATACGAAGTCATTACCTTAATCACCACACTTTTTCTTCCCTTTTTCCTCTCCTAAACTCCTCCCTTTTTCTTGTTGGAGCTTGAGCTCGAGTTGGCTATGGAAGGTGAGGGTTCAGAGCTCCTTCTCCTTCTTTCCTTGGTGTTGGGCGAGTACAATGAGTGGGAGAGGAGGGAGGATGGTGTTTTTGTCTTTGGTTGGCAAATGGTTGAGGTTATGGGTCCATTAGGTGTCAAAATGGTCTCTCCCATCCTCTCAATGGCTTTCAGCCACATTTTCTCTCAAACCATCCTCCAAGAGAT
Organism: Cuscuta epithymum; assembly: GCA_945859915.1. NCBI lineage: Eukaryota > Viridiplantae > Streptophyta > Magnoliopsida > Solanales > Convolvulaceae > Cuscuta > Cuscuta epithymum. The sequence goes on from CAMAPF010000026.1 coordinate 1,048,918, forward strand.
GGAAAATTCGTGGGTTGGCCCCCACTTATGTGGGAGGTCACCCCTTTTTGTCCAGAAGTGTACAATCGGTCCCGAAAGTTGTATTTCTCGGACTGTTTTAACTATATTTTATTTTATCGGGTCAAATAAAATATGTAGTATGTTCTCAATCATTACGGGACTTTATGATGGGTATACTTTCCCCAACTCTAATTTGGAAGTCTCCGAAATTCATTTCGGACTGCTATCCGATAAATTATCCAAAACCGGTAATTGGGCCTCGTTTGACCAACCGATCAACCCAATGCCTTTCCTATGGCCCAAGGTGGATGTCCACCACCCTATAACTATTATCTATACCAAGATGAATAAAATATGCGGTCTCGGGAATATCGGGTGGTCCCCGTTCCCGTGTGGGCCCCACGTGCAATTTACTATTCACGCAAAAGAATTAACAAAAATTTACAACCTCGTAAATTCATTAACCATTTCATAAGGTTCAATACATAATTTACACAAAAGTAAATATACTTGGGGACGGTGTTACAAGTTCACCCCCCCTTATTTGGGATTTCGTCCCCGAAATCAACGTGTCTTAATCGAAAAGAAACGGGTATTGCTCCCTCATTGAGACCTCGGTCTCCCAGGTTTCTTCTTCGACTCGATCACTCCTCCACAGAACCTTCACCATAGGAATCTCCTTGTTCCTAAGTTTCTTCACCTGTTGGCCCACTATCTTCACTGGTTCTACAGCATACTGCAGGTCCTCCCGGATCTCCACCGGTGGTTTCTCAAGAATATGTGATGGATCCCGCACATACTTCTTGAGCATCGATACGTGAAATACATCATGAATCTTCTCAAGTTCAGGGGTCAACTTGAGACGATACGCTACGGCCCCAACCCTCTCAAGGATTTCAAATGGGCCAATGTATCGGGGGTTAAGCTTACCCCTAGATATGAATCAGATGATGCCTTTCCAAGGAGAGATTCTTAGAAAGACTTCATCCCCGACCTCAAACTCCAACGGTCTCCGCCGTTTGTCTGCATAGCTCTTCTGCCGATCTTGGGCAGCCATGAGTCTATCACGAATGATCTTCACCTTAGCCTTGGTGATCTCAACGAGTTCTATCCCTTCGAGTTTGGCCTCGCCAACCTCATCCCAACACAAAGGTGTCCTGCACTTCCTCCCATATAAAGCCTCGTATGGGGGCATGCCAATACTCGCCTGATAACTGTTGTTATAGGCAAACTCTACCAGAGCCAAATGTTTGTCCCAACTCCCTTGGAACTCCAAGGCACACGCTCTAAGCATGTCCTCCAAAATCTGTATCACCCGTTCGGACTGTCCATCCGTCTGTGGATAAAAAGCTGTACTAAACTTCAGTTTAGTACCCAAGGATGCTTGAAACTTTGGCCAAAATCTGGATGTGAATCGTGGGTCCCTATCTAAGACAATGGATATCGGGACTCCATGCATTCTCACAATTTCCTCCGTGTATAACTTGGCTAACCTTTCGAGAGGGTAAGTGATGTTGATAGGCAAGAAATGTGCGCTCTTGGTGAGCCTATCGACCACTACCCAAACTGCATCATAGTTGTTTACCGTCCGTGGTAGCCCTACCACGAAGTCCATAGTCACATGTTCCCACTTCCATTCTGGAATGGTAAGTGGCTGCAAAAGCCCTGCCGGGTGTTGGTGTTCTGCCTTAACCTGCTGGCAAGTAAGGCATCGGCTCACATACTCTGCGATGTCTCTCTTCATACCTGACCACCAGTAACTCTCTTTCAAGTCTCGGTACATCTTAGTACCCCCTGGATGCATGGCATAGGCCGAAGAATGAGCCTCCTCTAGTATAGACTTCTGGAGCTCCTCATTCCTTGGTATGCACACACGGTCCTTGAACATCAAAAGGCCATCCTCACGTACCCGAAAGTTCTCAACGGGCCCCTCAAGGTTCCGTTCACGGATCTTCTGACATTCCTCGTCAATGGCCTGACATTTACTGATCTCACTCAATAATGTGGGCCTAACCTCAAATCTAGCAATGAGGGCCCCGCATGTGGACACCTCCACGCGCGCCCTCAATGCCCGTAGACATGTGAGTAACGTCCCCGACGTACTCTTCCTGCTTAGCGCATCGGCCACCACGTTGGCCTTTCCGGGATGATAGTCGATGATCAAATCATAGTCCTTGATCAACTCCAACCATCTCTTTTGTCTCATATTCAACTCTTTCTGAGTGAATACATACTTCAAACTCTTATGATCAGTAAAAATGTGGCATGTCTCCCCGTAGAGATAATGCCTCCAAATCTTCAGTGCAAACACTACCGCCCCCAACTCCAGATCGTGGGTAGGGTAGTTCACCTCATGCTTCCTCAATTGCCTAGAAGCGTAGGCTATCACCTTACCGTTTTGCATCAACACACACCCTAGCCCTTGGATGCTAGCATCGCTATAGATATCGTACCCTATCCCCTGCTTGGGTAGGGCAAGAACCGGTGCCTCGGTAAGTCGCTTCTTCAATTCAAGAAACCCTTCCTCACATTTGTCATCCCATGTGAACTTAGCCCCCTTCTTTGTGAGCTTCGTCAATGGAGATGCCAACACGGAGAATTTCTCAACGAACTTACGATAGTATCCCGCTAAGCCAAAGAAACTACGTATTTCTTTCACATTTTTGGGTCTCTCCCAGTTGATGATGGCTTTTATCTTGGTGTTGTCCACAGCAACGCCCGATCCGGATATGACATGCCCGAGAAAGCCAATCTCTTTGAGCCAAAATTCGCATTTGGAGAACTTGGCAAAAAGTTGTTTTTCTCTAAGTCGTTCAAGTACAAGCCTCAAGTGATGTTCATGCTCCTCCTCGCTCTTGGAGTATATCAAGATGTCATCAATGAATACTATCACAAATTGATCCAAGTATTCACTAAACACTCGGTTCATCAAGTCCATGAATGCCGCCGGTGCGTTGGTTAACCCGAATGACATCACAAGAAACTCATAGTGACCATATCTAGTGCGGAATGCACTCTTAGGTATGTCACTCTCCTTGATCTTCAACTGATGATAGCCCGACCTCAAATCAATCTTCGAGAACACTATCGCCCCCCGAAGTTGATCAAACAAGTCATCAATCCTCGGTAAAGGATACCTATTCTTGATCGTGACTTTGTTCAACTGTCGGTAATCTATGCACATTCTCAATGTACCATCTTTCTTCTTCACAAAGAGTACAGGTGCTCCCCACGGTGAGTGACTGGGCCTAATGAATCCGTTGTCCAAAAGTTCTTGTAGTTGGACCTTCAACTCTTGAAGTTCCGCCGGTGCCATTCGATAAGGAGGTATCGAAATGGGTTTGGTACCCGGTTCAACTTCAATTACAAACTCAATCTCCCGGTCGGGTGGAAGTCCCGGCAAGTCTTTAGGAAAGACGTCCGGATACTTGCACACGACACGTACATCGTTGATGTCTATCTCTTTCCTTGTCTCATCTACTACGTAAGCAAGGTATGCGTGGCATCCTTTTCTCATCATCTTCCGTGCTCTCATCACGGATATGATACAACCATGAGATCCTCCCCGATCTCCCTCGAAACGTAAGGTGTTCCCCTTATCATCCTCGAGTTCCAACACCTTGGTGTAGCAATCAACTCGAGCATGGTGCTTTTCAAGCCAATCCATTCCTAGGATAGCATCGAACTCCATCATACTTAGAGGTACGAAGTCACAAGTCAAAGGTTGACCCGTCACTTCTACCTCACATGATGGATAGTAATGGTTCTGTAAGGAATAAATGTAATTAGATTTTGATGATGCTAGGTTATTTAGATTAGAATTTTAGAGTACCCCCAATTAGATTTTATGTATTAGTACTTTCTGTTGTAAGTATTAGTATAGTCAACAATCAGAGTTGCTCGCTTGTGGATCTGATCAGAGTTGCTCTATGAGAACTGCCTTCAGAGTTGCTCGCTTGTGGATCTGATCAGAGTTGCTCTCAGCAGTTCATGAGAGTTGCTCATCAGAAAAGCATCAGAGTTCGGTGTATAGCTTCATCAGAACTCAACATCCGACAAGCATCAGAGTTCCCACACCAGAGCTCGACTTGAAACTACATCAGAGCTACTCATCAGAAAGTCATCAGAATCCAACGTATCAGAGCCCGACTAACACTTAGAAGAATTTCAGGCTACCTTCAACGGCTGGGAAATTCTTCAACGGCTAGAAGATATTCCGTCCAAGGAAAGCATTTAATGCCCATTAAATGAGCCTGATACGGTTTGGATTGATTGCAAATGATTGACCGAGAAATCTGGAAGATATATTATAAAAATAGAAAGCTTCCAAATCAGTGGGTCAAGTCAACAGTACGCGCATTCAATGCAGTTGTCTCCTCCTCCAACGGGCAGACAACCCCAGTATATAAGCTACAAACCGAAGAACAGGACAACAACTCTCTTTGCAGAACTTTTGCAAGAACTTTTGCTCATCATATTTCAAGCTCTCTTGAGATTCAAACTCCACATTCATCAACAAGACTAGCTTACGTTGGGAAGACTCAGATTCTCACTCTTCAAACCCAACACACAGCAAAGTTCATCCTGTTCTTCAACACTTCAAGAACTTCAACTACATATCTTTTGTAACGAAGCTAGTTGGAGAAAACTCTGTTTTCAGAACATCTTCTGCAAAGAAGGGCGTCCAAGTAACTGCAGTAGTGAAGTGGTGATACTTCTGGGAAGCTGAGTGAAAGGACCAGTCATCAGGAAGCAGGACTGCATCCCGGGTGACAACTAGGCTTGAAGAAGGCATGGAGAACTTCTTAAGTGCTAGGGACTAAGCTTTGTAACCGTTTACTTCAAAGCTAGTGGAACAGTGGACTAGAGGAACACGTTGTTCCTTGAACCACTATAAAAACTCCGGTGTCATTTATTTACTGCATTTACTTTCTGCACTTAGGATCTTAACTGTTTAACTCTAAGACTTGGAATCTGTGTTCAGCAGATCTTGTTTTCAGAGTTATCAGAAAGGCATTTGCCTTAGTGTTTGTTTGAGGCTACCCGGAATTCTTATCCGCTGCAAGACCAATTCTGATCATCAGAACTCGACCTTCTCTGACAAGTCAACTCTGACTTAGAGAAAAGTTGAAAAACTTGAATCAGTCTATTCACCCCCCCCCCCTCTAGACTGATTATCAACTCAAACGGGACCAACAAGTGGTATCAGAGCCTCCTTGTTCTTGTAATCTTTTAGGTTACCCTCTGAACAAAGATCCACTTGTTTCTAGCCTCTTTATTTATTATAATGGATAATGTAAGGAATAAATGTAATTAGATTTTGATGATGCTATAGGATTAGAAAGTTAGAGTACCCCCAATTAGATTTTATGTATTAGAATTTCTCAATTGTAAGTATTAGTGTAGTCTGCGATCAGAGTTGCTCAGTTTTGGATCAGATCTGAAGTGCATCAGAACTGCTCGAACAGACTTGATCTATGAGAACTGCTCCATCAGAGTTCTCTTGCCAGAAGTCCATCAGAGTTGCACCATGAGAGTTGCTGATAAACTTGAACATCTGATAACCGATGAGAACTACAGATCAGAGGTATTCATCAGCGGACCTATCAGAGTCAGAGTTAGAGTTCAGTCAGAGATCAGAAGTCCATCAGAACTCAACTCATCAGATAGCCATCAGAATCCAACACGTCAGAAGAGCCTGATCAGAGCCCGACTAACACTTAGAAGATTTCAAGCAACATCCAACAGCTATGAATCCAACGGGTAAAAACATCCAACGGCTAGAAGACTGTGCATGAAAGGAAAGCATTTAATGCACATTAAATGAGCCTGATACACTGAAGGATTGATTGCAAATGATTGACCAAGGAATCCGGGAAGATATATTATAAAAATAGAAACCTTCCAAAACGGCGGTCAAGTCAACAGTACGCGCATTCAATGCAGTTGTCTCCTCCTCCAACGGGCAGACAACCCCAGTATATAAGCTACTCACCGAAGAACAGGAAAATAACTTTGCTACAACTTTTGCTCATCATAATTCAAGCTCTCTTGAGATTCAAACTCTACAATCTTCAACAAGACAAGCTCACGTTGGGAAGATTCTAATATCCATAACCTCAAATCCCAACACACAGCAAAGTTCATCCTGTTTCTTCAACACTTCAAGAACTTCATCAAACATCTTTTGTGACGAAGCAAGTTGGAGGAAAAACTCTGTGTTTTTCAAAGGATCTTCTGCAAAGAAGGGCGTCCAAGTAACTGCAGTAGTGAAGTGGTGATACTTCCGGGAAGCTGAGTGAAAGGACCAGCCATCAGGACGTGGAATTGCATCCTGGGTGGCATCTAGACTTGAAGAAGACGAGGAGTGCTTCTTAAGTGCTAGGAATTAGCTTTGTAACCGATCTACTTCAAAGCTAGTGGAACAGTGGACTAGAGGAACACGTTGTTCCTTGAACCACTATAAAAATATCCGGTGTCATTTACTTTACTGCAATTTATATCTCTGCACTTAGGATATTAACTGTTTAACTCTAAGACTTGGAATCTGTGTTCAGCAGATCGTGTTGATAGAGTTATCAGAAAGGCATTTGCCTTAGTGTTTCTGAGGCTACCCGGACAGACCAGAATCCGCTGCCAAGGTCAGTTCTGATATCAGAACCAGCCTTTCACTGTCACCAGAATCCGACATTCTCTGATAAGTCACTTTGGACTTAGAGAAAATTAGAAAAACTAATCAGTCTATTCACCCCCCCCCCCCTCTAGACTGATTACCATATCAAACGGGACCAACAAGTGGTATCAGAGCCTCCTTGTTTGTGTAATCCTTTAGGTTACATTCTGAACAAAGATCCACTTGTTCTTAGCCTCTTTATGGATAATTCTCTTGCAAAGCATCTTATGTTCACAGATCAGAAATATGATGATTGGAAGATCAGAATGAAGGCACATCTGTGTGCCCTTCATGATGAAATGTGGGAAGTCTTGGAAAATGGCCCCTTTATCCAGTTCATGAAGATCAATCCTGCTCACTCCATTGATAACTCTCAGCCCCAGATGATTGAGAAAGCCCGGTCAGAATGGACCAAGGAAGAGAAAAGGCAGTACAATCTAGATAATATAGCCAAGGACATCCTTTACAAGGCTATTGATGAAAGATACTTCAACAGAATCAAGAAGTGCAGAACTGCCAAAGAAATCTGGGATAAGCTAGATGAGATTGGAGCAGGAGATGAACAAGAAAGAGATAACAAGTTGACCATTGCAATGAAGAAATTTGATGACTTCAAACTGCTGCCAGAAGAATGCATTGCTAAGATGCATGAGAGACTGCTGATTCTCATCAGTGAAATTTCTGAGCTTGGAAAGGAGCTCACCATCAAAGAGGTCAACATGAAGATTCTCAGGGGACTGCCTTCAGCTTGGAAGATGAAGGTGGTTGCTGTCCAGGAAAGCAAGAATATCAGGACCTATGCAACTGAGAAACTCATTTCCGATCTCAAGGCTTATGAGTTTGAGATGCATGAAGAGAAGGAGGAAGCTCCTGATGAAAGGACCACCACTGCTCTCATTGCCAGTACCTCAAAGGTAAGTGACTTTGACCCCTCTACTCTTTTATCTGATGAGTACATGGCTGCTTTTGCCAGAAAATTCAAGAAGTTTATGAAGAAAGATGGAAGGAGTCCATCTTCTAGCAGAAGACCCCATCAGAAGACCAAGTCTTCTGAAAGCAATGGAGAGTACCTCTGCTACAACTGCAGACAACCTGGGCACTTCAAAGCAAACTGCCCCTATCCCAGAGTGTCCAAGAAGCAAGGACATGAAGAAGAAAAGAAACCAGATGATCAACACAGAAGAAGAAGAGCATTTGTCTCAGAACAAGCTGAGAGAGATCCACTCTCTGAATCAGAGTCCAGTTCAGACTCCGACTCTGATGAAGCATTCTGCTGCTTGGATGCAGAAACTGAAGACCTTTGCCTCATGGCACAATCAGATGATGAAGTATGCTCCACTTCTGACTCTATTTCTTCTTCGGTAGGCACAGCCTTAAATGATGATCCAATGTCATCATTTTGGGAAGAGTTCCAAACTATCCAAGCCACTTATTCTTCTGTTAAAGATGAGAACAGTAGGCTGAAAGTTGATATCTCTGATCTAAGGAAAGAGACTGAGTGCAAACTTAATCTCTTAACTGAGGAAAGAGATCGACTGAAAGCTGAAAATGAGTCTCTTCTGAAAAGAATAAGAGACATTGAGGAACTTGAGAATAGATATAATAGTCTTCTGAAGATGCAATCTTCCATGAAGAATATTGGTGACTCTCATAACTTCACTTCTGGTCTTGGATATGTTGAACCAGAGTCTGGTGAGCCTTCTGTAAGGCCTAGCACCAAAGTTGCTAAGGCTAAAAAGGTCATAGTGCCACAGACTCTGAGCCCCAATTGCCATGGTAGTACTTCTGGTACTAAAATTGTTCATGAGAAGGCCATACCAGAGAAACAAACTCTAAGGGCCAAACCAAAACAAAGTTTGAAAACTGATGAACCTGGCAGAAATTCTAACAAAAGGAAAAGCTTTCAGAAAAATAATAATCAAAGGCCTAACCCTATCAGACTATCTCATGACAATAGTATCAGAAACTGCTATCAGAAAGGCAGATATCAAGAGAAGATTAACTATAGGCAGAAGAGGTTGTATGGTCAACCTCAGAAGCCTAAAGTTAAGCGCTCCTCTGATCTTGATAGTATATGGGACTTCTTTCCAACAAAGAAGGCTATGCAGAAGTATGCAAACAGAAAGCATGATCCTCACAAGCATCTGCCCAAAGTGAATCATACATCTGTTTACTACAACTACCAGGTGGACAATGGGTACCATCCACCAAGGTTTCAGTTGATGAGACCAAAATGGTACCAACTACCAAGACTGCATTACCCCCCAGGACCCAACATTGCTTGGGTACCTAAATCTTCCTTTTAATCTTGCAGGAACAGTGTGCTGGAGCTATCTCAGAACAAGAATGGTATATTGATAGTGGATGCTCCAGACACATGACAGGTGACAAGAGTTGCCTATCAGAGTTCCAGAAAATCAATGGACCCAGAGTCACTTTCGGTGGAAATGACAAGGAAGGGCAAACAAAAGGAAGAGGGAAGCTGATCAAGAACCAGATAATCATTGAAGATGTCTCATATGTCAAAGGTCTGAAGTTCAACTTGCTGAGTGCTAGCCAATTCTGTGACAAAGGCTACACAGTTGAATTCACCAAAACCTTATGCTATGTCAAGCATGAGACAACCAAAGAAGTGGTTCTTACAGCCAAAAGAAGGAAGAACATCTATGTTGTTGATTGGCAAACAGCAAAAGATGGAACTTGCCTGATAGCTAAAGACAATTCAAAGCTAAGCTGGGACTGGCACAAGAAGCTTAGCCACCTGAATTTCAAAACCATCAACAAACTGGCAAGGGAACACATTGTAGATGGTCTGCCTGACATTGTCTACAAGAAGGAGACCCTCTGCAGTGCTTGTCAGAAAGGCAAACAAGTGAAGACCTCATTCAAACCCATAGCTGGAGATCTTTCTACCTGTCCTCTAAATCTGATCCACATGGATTTATTTGGACCAGTTGAAACTCCCAGTGTTGGTGGAAAAAGATATACTCTTGTTATGGTTGATGACTACTCAAGATACACATGGACTGTGTTCCTAACCAAGAAGAATGAAACTCTTCAGAAGTTGCCATCTCTGTTAAAGCAACTTCAGACTGAGAAAAACATAAAGGTCAGGACAATCAGATCTGACAGAGGAACTGAATTTGTCAACAAAGTGATCAAGGACTTCTGTGATCAGAATGGCACATTTCATCAACTTTCTGCTGCCAGAACACCCCAACAAAATGGTGTTGCAGAAAGAAGGAACAGAACACTGAAGGAAGCTGCAAGAACTATGATTGCAGAATCAGGCCTGCCCATCAGATACTGGGCTGAAGCTATCAACACTGCATGCTACACTCAGAATAGAAGCATGATCCACAAGAATCATCAGAAGACCCCCTACGAGCTGTGGAAAGGAAGAAAACCAAACATCAGCTACTTCCATGTGTTTGGATGCAAGTGCTACATTCTAAACAATGGAAAGGAGAACCTAAAAGTATTTCAAGAAAAAGCTGATGAAGGTGTATTCTTAGGCTACTCAAGTTCAAGCAAAGCCTATAGAATACTCAACAGAAGATCCCTACAAGTTGAAGAATCCATTCATGTCAAATTTGATGATGGTACCTCTGCAGAAGAATTATCAAAAACCCTGCAGAAAATCAACCTTGAAGACAAGGGTTCAGAACCATCAGAAGAGGCCATCAACAATCCTATATTCTCAACACCTCCTGTCAATCCAATTCTGATAGACAAAGATGAAGATGAAGATAATGTATCAGAAGATGAATCATCAGAATTACCTAGACAGCAACTATCAGAACCTGATCTAACTTGGTTAAGAGACCATCCTCCTAATCAAGTGATTGGTCAAGTTACCAGTGGAGTAAGGACCAGATCTGCATCAAGAAGAGAAGCCATGTTCACCTGCTGCATATCTCAAATGGAACCAATGAGTGTAGAAGAAGCTCTAGAAGATTCAGACTGGATCAATGCAATGCAAGAAGAGCTGACACAGTTTGAAAGGAATGAAGTGTGGAAACTTGTTCCCAGACCAAAGCATCAGAATGTCATTGGAACCAAGTGGGTATTCAAGAACAAAGCAGATGAAGAAGGCAACATTGTAAGGAATAAAGCAAGGCTTGTTGCAAAGGGATACTGTCAAGAAGAAGGCATAGATTTTGATGAGACCTTTGCACCTGTAGCAAGACTGGAAGCAATCAGGATATTCCTAGCCTATGCTGCTTACAACGACATCAAAGTATACCAGATGGATGTCAAGAGTGCATTTCTGAATGGAGAACTTGAAGAGGAAGTCTATGTTGAACAACCTCCAGGTTTTGTCATTCCTACTCAATCCTCTTGTGTCTACAAGCTCAGAAAGGCCCTTTATGGTCTTAAGCAAGCTCCCAGAGCCTGGTATGACACATTGTCCCTATTCCTAGTAAACCATGGGTTCACTAAAGGAAAGGTTGACAAGACCTTGTTTAAAATTTCTGTTGCTAATAATATTCTGTTAGTGCAAATTTATGTTGATGACATTATATTTGGAAGCACTAATCCAGAATTATGCAAGAAATTCTCTCAAGTTATGCAGAGTAAGTTTGAAATGAGCATGATGGGAGAACTCAGTTATTTCCTTGGATTGCAAGTCAAACAAGTTCCAGAAGGCATCTTTATCAACCAAGGAAAGTACACCAGAGATCTTATCAAGAAATTTGGAATTGATGGAAAAACTTCAGTCAAAATTCCTATGAATGCATCTCAAGGAATTGGACCAGATGATGAAGGAAAGGATGTTGATGCTACAACTTATAGAGGAATCATTGGATCTCTTCTCTATCTGACTGCAAGCAGACCAGACATAGCTTTTGCAGTAGGAATCTGTGCCAGATACCAATCAAAGCCCAAGGAGAGCCATGTAGTTGCTGCTAAGAAGATTATCAGATATATTAAGGGAAAACCAAATGCAGGACTGTGGTATCCCAAGGGAGGTAATTTTGAACTAATTGGTTATTCTGATTCAGATTTTGCAGGTTGCAGATTGGACAGGAAAAGCACTTCCGGTCATTGCCAACTGCTAGGTGGGAGACTTGTCTCCTGGTTTAGCAAGAAGCAGAATTCAATCTCAACCAGCACTGCTGAAGCTGAGTACATTGCTGCTGGAAGCTGCTGTGCTCAATTACTCTGGATGAAGCAACAACTTAAGGACTATGGAGTGCAAGCAAAGGAGATCAAGCTGCTGTGCGACAACACAAGTGCCATTGCCATCACTCAGAATCCTGTGCTGCACTCAAGGACAAAGCATATCGAGATCAGACATCACTTCATCAGAGATCATGTGGAAAAGAAGCACATCTCAATTGGGCATGTTCCAACTGAAGATCAACTTGCAGATATTCTAACCAAACCTCTCTCAGAGGCAAGGTTTAACAAGCTGAGGGAAGAATTGGGAATGATGGATGATCTTCCCAGAGATACATGAATCAGAGTTGCAGAAGTATCAGATGTGGAGTCATCAGAACATCCTATCTCTGATACCTAAGCTCTTATCCATCAGAAGCTTGAATCAGAATTGAGAAGGATCAGACTTGCAAAAGTCAGAGTTGCAGGAAGGATCAGACTTGGTATTCATCAGAGGTCTTCATATCAGAACATCTCTATCTCTGATACAAGGGCTAATACTTATCAGAGTGGCTGTGGACTTAGAAAAATTTTCTAAATTTCGGGCGAGACTGTTCAATAAACCGGAAGTTACCTTTTTACCCCCGGTAGTTATTACCATTTTTGGGAAACGGCTTTCCGCCCACAATCCATTTAATGCGACCTCGAAACCGCAAATTATATCAAACGTCCACTAACCCAAATTCATATTTACCCCGTCTGAAAACCTAAATCGCTACTGCAATTGTATTCTTCGTCTTCAAGCTTTATCTCTCTAAACTCTCAACTCACAGATCTCTCAAACTCTTCACAAAACTGAAAATGAAGTTCATCAACATCAACGATCTCTCCAAGGAGGAAATCAAGACCCTTGTGAACAACATCGTCACTGGCATGCGCGTTGACATGTCCTCGCTGCCTCTATTGGCAGAAAATCAGAAGCGGATGAAGAAAATCATCCAAGGAATGCATGATTCCCAGCTGAGCAAGATTGTTGCTCATCCTTATGAACAATACAGCACGAAGGACGTTGCTGAGTTCTACCTGAATGCCACCATTACCACTGAAGCCATCCACTCGCAGGTTCAGGGCAAGGACCTGAAGATAGATGCTGATGCTCTCAATGAGTTCTTCGACATCAAGCTCGATCCTCAAGAAGAGGATACTACCAGCCTCATCGAGCTTGACGATGTGAATATCTCTGTCCAAACTTTTGCTGAAACCTACTGCCGGGAGGATGCAACCGGAGTAGATAAGCTCTACATGAAGAAAAACCAGCTGAAGAAGGACTATGAATGTCTGATGAGCATAATGCACCGGTGTCTGTGGTGCAAAACTGGCTCAACTGATCAGATGAACAACACAAATGCTAAGGCCATCTATGCTGTTCATCGGAGCATGAACGTCAACTGGGGAAGGGTACTATTCCAGTCCCTCTCTGAGTCTGTGGCTAAGAAAGACAAAAAGACTGGCCAATTCTCAACCAAGATGGGCCATGGACTTCTCATTTCAAGACTAATTTCCAATATCAACATAGCGCTCCGAGAAGCTGCTGATGTCAATCACACAAAGACCATCTTCCTCACAGCCTCTCCCAAATTCAATGTAGCCATTGCTGCAGAATTAAAGAAAGCCAAGAAACAAGAACAACTGAGGGAGAAACCAGCTACCGCAATTGAGGTTGATGATGAACAACCCAAGGGCAAGAAGAAGAAACCTCAGAAGAAGCTAGAGACCACCACTGAGGAGGTTGCATCAGAGGTGGAAGCATCAGAGGAGGATGCACCCGCTGTGGCCCCTGTCAAAGTGTTGAGACAGAAGAGGAGAAGAAAAGCTGTGATTCAGAGTGACTCTGATAGCTCACAATCTCATATCAAAGTGCAGAAGAAGAAGAAGGCCAACTCACCCCCCAAGGAATCAGAACCTCAGGGGGAACCTGCACCAGAGTTGGCTGCTGCACTGGTGATCTCTGATGCTCAGGGGGAACCTGAATCAGAGGTCCACCCCTTATCTGCACCTGATCTGCAAGTCATCATGTCTCCACCAGAACTGCTAAACCCTTCTACTGCTCTGGACAGACAGTTTCAAAGGGTACTCACATGGAGGAAGTGGAGGATGGGACCACTGCAGCAAATACTTGCCCAAGCTGCAGCCTTTGAATCTGAGGAAGCAGAAGTCCTCAGATGGGCAGGTACAGACGATATTTCACTATGCTTTGATCTTCAATTCTTGAATTCTGTGTTGAAAAAGAAAAAGGAGAGCTTCAAGGGAAAAGAGAAGATGACTGCTTCGACTTCAGAAGAGCATGTCAAACCTCTATCAGAGAGTGAGATTCCCATCTTTGATGCATGGCTGATGGAGAAGAAAAGAAGGGAGTCTCTCATCAAGATGAAACCCCTTCCAGGTGCAGAGGGTGAACCCTCCACTGCCAATGATGTGTCTCTGGCCATGAAGAACCTGATCAGAGAATGGAGAGACTCTCAGTTTGAAGAAACAGTTCTTGAGGTAGTTCCTAACTCTCCTGTCCCACTCCCATCACCTCCCAAATCCCCCTCACCCAAACCAATCACACCAACCACTACTCCACCCCCATCTCCTGTTCAACTTCAGCAAATCCCAACTCCCACACCCAAGAAAACATCTTCTCCATCTCATCAGAAATTCCCCTCACACAAATCTCAGAAAACACCCACATCTAAACAACTTTCACCCTGCCATCAGATAACCCCCATCAGAAGCCGATCACCCTCACCTCCTCCTTCACCCCAACATCAGAGAACCCCCGCTCTGCAACCTTCACCTCATCAGAGCTCAGCCAGTCAGAGAGCCAAGTCTACTCCTCATCAGAAATCCGCCAAACCTCTCTCTCCACAACATTCTGCAGCCTCCACTCAGAAAAGAGAGCCAGTTGTAAGGATTCTTTCCTCAACTGAAGACAATGATGGCTTTCTCACAGCTTCAATGGCTGGTGACCTTCAATCTGCCAAGAGAAAGACTCCTACTCCTCCTCCATCTCCTGCTCCACCACAAGTCAATAACGTACCTCAGCCAGAACCACCCAAAGCTGTCCTCATTCCCTTCCAGGAGTTTGTGGAATCAGCTGAAGACTTTGGAGATCAGATGGTGGCTGGACTAAACAAGTTACTTGTACTAAATCAGAAGCATGATGCTCATCTTGATTTGGTACAGTACAACATTGAGTCAGGACTTGAGAAAATCTCCAACGCCCTCTCACAATTGTCGACTACCTTCTTAAGCTTCATGAAGACCTCTAATGAGAAGGTAGACAACATAGCCTCAGAAGTAGCAAGCATCCACACTGTCCTCTACTCTCAATCTCTGACCCTCTCTGCTCAAGACAAGGCCATTCAGGAGCTGTCTGATGCTGTGGATGATCTTCAATGGTCTTCTGATAAGCATGCTGAGCAACTCACAGATGTAGAGGACATCTGCAAAACCTTGAAGGAATTTGACATCAAACTGATAAACAGTGGAAAGGACAGAGATCACAAGTTGACTCTCCTTGAAGCTACTACCAAGGATATTCAATCGGCTGTGGGCAAGCAAAAGGAGCTGATAGAAGGGCTGGCCTCTGTGACCCAGACTCTACCTGGTACCCTTGAAGCTATAAAAGAAAGCAATGCTACTGAATTCTCCAAGATTGGACTCCTGCTTGGTGATCTTGTTGATGCCAAAAAGGGGGAAGACATCAGAGCACCTGCTAAAGTCATCAGAGCTGCAGAGGGGACCAGCACCAGAGCTGTTGATCCTGCAGAATATTTTGAAAGGACAAGACAAAAAAGGATTGCTGCTGGTATTCAGAGACCAACTCCTCCTAAATCCAAGAAAGGGAAGAAGTCAACCTCCACCTTCACTTTGGCTCAATGGCTCAACAGTGATTTGGCTAAACCTGATGCTGCTCAATTCAGAGAGATGAAGAAGCATATGACTCCTACTCAACAAGAGAATCTTATTCTGGATAGAGATGGGCTAATTATAATTAACCATGGTGGGTCAATGCAAGAAGCAGAAGACTGGTGGCGATTGAAAGTGATCCCTGGCAAGGACTTTTCTGAAGCCATCAGAAACTATCTAGACTGTAAGCTTGCACCTGCCTGGTCAGAATATCAGAATCCCAGGAATCTTGCTACAATCAGAGATAGGGTCAATGCTGATCTGAAGGAAATTGAAGCAAAGGAAGCTCAACTAGAAGAGGAAGATTTCTAAACTCTATCCTATTGTTGCTTTAAATACTCTTCCTTAATAAGATAACCAGCTTGCCTCTATTTTGCATGGCAATTTCAAAACACCTCTACTTTGCACTCTAACTATCTATGCTCTGATACTTTGTGTTATTTCCTATCTTATTTATCTGATTGATTGAATTTTACTCTTACTATCTTCCTATGCCAAGTGTCCACCAAGATTTTAAATGAAATTTTTTTTAACTTATCTTCTTTATGGTGAAAGGCACTTCTCTGGAAATAGTTTAAGGGTTTTGGCATCATCAAAAAGGGGGAAATTGTAAGGAATAAATGTAATTAGATTTTGATGATGCTATAGGATTAGAAAGTTAGAGTACCCCCAATTAGATTTTATGTATTAGAATTTCTCAATTGTAAGTATTAGTGTAGTCTGCGATCAGAGTTGCTCAGTTTTGGATCAGATCTGAAGTGCATCAGAACTGCTCGAACAGACTTGATCTATGAGAACTGCTCCATCAGAGTTCTCTTGCCAGAAGTCCATCAGAGTTGCACCATGAGAGTTGCTGATAAACTTGAACATCTGATAACCGATGAGAACTACAGATCAGAGGTATTCATCAGCGGACCTATCAGAGTCAGAGTTAGAGTTCAGTCAGAGATCAGAAGTCCATCAGAACTCAACTCATCAGATAGCCATCAGAATCCAACACGTCAGAAGAGCCTGATCAGAGCCCGACTAACACTTAGAAGATTTCAAGCAACATCCAACAGCTATGAATCCAACGGGTAAAAACATCCAACGGCTAGAAGACTGTGCATGAAAGGAAAGCATTTAATGCACATTAAATGAGCCTGATACACTGAAGGATTGATTGCAAATGATTGACCAAGGAATCCGGGAAGATATATTATAAAAATAGAAACCTTCCAAAACGGCGGTCAAGTCAACAGTACGCGCATTCAATGCAGTTGTCTCCTCCTCCAACGGGCAGACAACCCCAGTATATAAGCTACTCACCGAAGAACAGGAAAATAACTTTGCTACAACTTTTGCTCATCATAATTCAAGCTCTCTTGAGATTCAAACTCTACAATCTTCAACAAGACAAGCTCACGTTGGGAAGATTCTAATATCCATAACCTCAAATCCCAACACACAGCAAAGTTCATCCTGTTTCTTCAACACTTCAAGAACTTCATCAAACATCTTTTGTGACGAAGCAAGTTGGAGGAAAAACTCTGTGTTTTTCAAAGGATCTTCTGCAAAGAAGGGCGTCCAAGTAACTGCAGTAGTGAAGTGGTGATACTTCCGGGAAGCTGAGTGAAAGGACCAGCCATCAGGACGTGGAATTGCATCCTGGGTGGCATCTAGACTTGAAGAAGACGAGGAGTGCTTCTTAAGTGCTAGGAATTAGCTTTGTAACCGATCTACTTCAAAGCTAGTGGAACAGTGGACTAGAGGAACACGTTGTTCCTTGAACCACTATAAAAATATCCGGTGTCATTTACTTTACTGCAATTTATATCTCTGCACTTAGGATATTAACTGTTTAACTCTAAGACTTGGAATCTGTGTTCAGCAGATCGTGTTGATAGAGTTATCAGAAAGGCATTTGCCTTAGTGTTTCTGAGGCTACCCGGACAGACCAGAATCCGCTGCCAAGGTCAGTTCTGATATCAGAACCAGCCTTTCACTGTCACCAGAATCCGACATTCTCTGATAAGTCACTTTGGACTTAGAGAAAATTAGAAAAACTAATCAGTCTATTCACCCCCCCCCCTCTAGACTGATTACCATATCAAACGGGACCAACAGATAACTCCCTTGCAAAGCATCTTATGTTCACAGATCAGAAATATGATGATTGGAAGATCAGAATGAAGGCACATCTGTGTGCTCTTCATGATGAAATGTGGGAAGTCTTGGAGAATGGACCCTTTATTCAGTTCATGAAGATCAATCCTGCTCACTCTACTGATAACTCTCAGCCCCAGATGATTGAGAAGGCCAGGTCTGAATGGACCAAGGAAGAAAAGAGACAATACAACCTTGACAACATAGCAAAGGACATTCTCTACAAGGCCATTGATGAAAGATACTTCAACAGAATCAAGAAGTGCAAGACTGCAAAGGAGATCTGGGACAAGCTAGATGAGATTGGAGCTGGAGATGAACAGGAAAGGGATAACAAGCTGACCATCGCCATGAAGAAGTTTGATGACTTCAAACTTCTGCCAGAAGAATGCATTGCCAAGATGCATGAGAGAC
This sequence comes from Cuscuta epithymum, assembly GCA_945859915.1. Taxonomy (NCBI): domain Eukaryota; kingdom Viridiplantae; phylum Streptophyta; class Magnoliopsida; order Solanales; family Convolvulaceae; genus Cuscuta; species Cuscuta epithymum. The sequence continues at coordinate 1,067,207 of CAMAPF010000026.1, forward strand.
TGCTGATCCTCATCAGTGAAATTTCTGAACTTGGCAAGGAACTCACCACCAAAGAAGTCAACATGAAGATCCTCAGAGGACTGCCTTCAGCATGGAAAATGAAGGTGATTGCAGTCCAAGAAAGCAAGAACATCAAGACCTACCCCACAGAGAGACTGATCTCAGATCTCAAAGCTTATGAGTTTGAGATGGTTGAAGAGAAGGAAGAAGTGCCAGATGAGAGAACCACCACTGCCCTCACTGCCAGCACTTCAAAGATAAGTAATTTTGACCCCTCTACCTTGTTATCTGATGAATATATGGCTGCCTTTGCCAGAAAATTCAGAAAGTTTATGAAGAAAGATGGAAGAAGTCCACCCTCCATCAGAAGACCGCATCAGAAGACCAAATATTCTGAAAACAATGGAGAATACCTCTGCTACAACTGCAGACAGCCTGGACACTTCAAGGCTAACTGCCCCTTTCCAAGAGTGTCCAAAAAGCAAGGATATGAAGAAGAAAAGAAACCTGAAGATCAACACAGAAGAAGAAGAGCTTTCGTCTCAGAGCAAGCTGAGAGAGATCCACTCTCTGAATCAGAGTCCAGTTCTGATTCTGACTCTGATGAAGCATTCTGCTGCTTGGATGCAGAAACTGAAGACCTCTGCCTTATGGCTCAATCAGATGATGAGGTATGCTCCACTTCTGATTCTATTTCTTCTTCGGTAGGCACAGCCTTAAATGATGATCCAATGTCATCATTTTGGGAAGAATTTCAAACTATCCAAGCCACTTATTCTTTTGTTAAAGAAGAGAACAGTAGGCTAAAAGCTGATATCTCTAACCTAAGTAAGGAGACTGAGAGCAAACTTAATCTCTTGACTGAGGAAAGAGATAAACTAAAAGCTGAAAATGAATCTCTTCTAAAAAGAGTAAGAGACATTGAGGGACTTGAGAGCAGATATAATAGTCTTCTGAAGATGCAATCCTCCATGAAGAATATTTGTGTCTCTCATAACCTCACCCATGGCCTCGGATATGTTGAATCCAAGTCTGGTGAACCTTCTGTAAGGCCTAACACCCAAGTTGCTAAAGCCAAAAAGGTCATAGCTTCACAGACTTGTAGCCCCATCTGTCATGCTAGTACTTCTGGTACTAAAGTTGTACATGAGAAGGTCATACCAGAGAAACAAAATCTAAAGGCCAAACCAAAACAAATCCTGAAAACTAATGAACCTGGCAGAAGATCTAATAACAGAAAAGGTTTTTAGAAAAACAATAATCAAAGACCAAACTCTATCAGACAATATCATGACAACAGTATCAGAAACTGCTATCAGAAAGGCAGATATCAAGAGAAAATTAACTATAGACAAAAGAGGTTGTCTGGTCAACCTCAGAAGCCTAAAGTTAAGCGCTCCTCTGATCTTGATAGTATATGGGACTTCTTTCCAACAAAGAAGGCTATGCAAAAGTATGCAAACAGAAAGCATGATCCTCACAAGCATCTGCCCAAAGTGAATCATACATCTGTTTACTACGACTACCAGGTGGACAATGGGTACCATCCACCAAGGTTTCAGTTGATGAGACCAAAATGGTACCAACTACCAAGACTGCATTACCCCCCAGGACCCAACATTGCTTGGGTACCTAAATCTTCCTTTTAATTTTGCAGGAACTGTGTGCTGGAGCCATCTCAGAACAAGAATGGTATATTGACAGTGGATGCTCCAGGCACATGACAGGTGACAAGAGTTGCCTATCAGAGTTCCAGAAATACAATGGACCCCGAGTCACCTTCGGTGGAAATGACAAAGATGGTCAAACAAAAGGAAGAGGGAAGCTAATCAAGAACCAGATAAGCATTGAAGATGTCTCATATGTCAAAGGTCTGAAGTTCAACCTGCTGAGTGCTAGCCAATTCTGTGACAAAGGCTACACAGTTGAATTCACCAAGACCTTATGATATGTCAAGCATGAGACAACCAAGGAAGTGGTTCTTACAGCCAAAAGAAGGAAGAACATCTATGTTGTTGACTGGCAAACAGCAAAAGATGATACATGCTTGATAGTCAAAGATAACTCAAAGCTAAGCTGGGATTGGCACAAGAAGCTCAGCCATCTGAATTTCAAAACTATCAACAAACTGGCAAGAGAACACATTGTAGATGGTCTGCCTGACATTGTCTACAAGAAGGAGACCCTCTGCAGTGCTTGTCAGAAGGGCAAACAAGTGAAGACCTCATTCAAACCCATAGCTGGAGATCTATCTACTTGTCCTCTAAATCTGATTCACATGGATTTATTTGGTCCAGTAGAAACTCCCAGTGTTGGTGGAAAAAGATATACCCTTGTTATTGTTGATGACTACTCAAGATATACTTGGACTGTGTTTCTAACCAAGAAAAATGAAACACTTCAGAAATTGCCATCTCTGATAAAGCAACTTCAAACTGAGAAGAGTATGAAAGTCAGAACCATCAGATCTGACAGAGGAACTGAATTTGTCAACAAAGTGATCAAAGACTTCTGTGATCAGAATGGCACATTCCATCAACTCTCTGCTGCCAGAACACCCCAACAAAATGGTGTTGCAGAAAGAAGGAACAGAACACTAAAAGAAGCTGCAAGGACCATGATTGCTGAATCAGGGTTGCCCATCAGATACTGGGCTGAAGCAATCAACACTGCATGCTACACTCAGAACAGAAGCATGATCCACAAGAATCATCAGAAGACCCCCTACGAGCTGTGGAAAGGAAGAAAACCAAACATCAGCTACTTACATGTGTTTGGATGCAAGTGCTATATTCTAAACAATGGAAAGGAGAATCTGAAGGTATTTCAAGAAAAAGCTGATGAAGGTGTATTCTTAGGCTACTCAAGTTCAAGCAAAGCCTATAGGATACTTAACAGGAGAACTATCCAAGTTGAAGAATCCATTCATGTCAAGTTTGATGACTGCACCCCTGCTGAAGAAATATCAGAGACTCTCCAGAAAATCAATCTTGATGATAAGACTTGAGAACCACCAGAAGAGGTCACCATCAACCCTGTATTATCAATTCCTCCTGCTAATCCAATTCTGATAGACAAAGATGAAGATGAAGATGAAGAATCAGAAGATGAACCATCAGAGTTGCCTAGACAGCAACTATCAGAACCTGATCTAACTTGGTTAAGAGACCATCCTCCTAATCAAGTAATTGGTCAAGTCACCAGTGGTGTTAGGACCAGATCTGCATCTAGAAGAGAAGCCATGTTCACCTGCTGCATATCTCAGATGGAACCAATGAGTGTAGAAGAAGCTCTAGAAGACTCAGACTGGATAAATGCAATGCAAGAAGAGCTGACACAGTTTGAAAGGAATGAAGTATGGAAACTTGTTCCTCGACCAAAGCATCAGAATGTCATTGGAACCAAATGGGTATTCAAGAACAAAGCAGATGAAGAAGGCAACATTGTAAGGAATAAAGCAAGGCTTGTAGCAAAGGGATACTGCCAAGAAGAAGGCATAGATTTTGATGAGACCTTTGCACCTGTTGCAAGATTGGAAGCAATCAGAATTTTCCTAGCCTATGCTGCTTACAACAACATCAAGGTCTACCAGATGGATGTAAAGAGTGCATTTCTGAATGGAGAACTTGAAGAGGAAGTTTATGTTGAACAACCTCCAGGTTTTGTCATTCCTACTCAATCTTCTTGTGTCTACAAGCTCAGAAAGGCCCTCTATGGTCTTAAGCAAGCTCCCAGAGCTTGGTATGACACATTGTCCCTATTCTTAGTGAACCATGGGTTTACTAAAGGAAAGGTTGACAAGACTCTATTTCAAATTTCTGTTGCTAATCATATTCTGTTAGTACAAATCTATGTTGATGATATTATAGTTGGAAGCACTAATCCAGAATTATGCAAGAAATTTTCTCAAGTTATGCAGAGCAAGTTTGAAATGAGTATGATGGGAGAATTAAGTTATTTCCTTGGATTGCAAGTCAAGCAAATTCCAGAAGGAATCTTTATCAATCAAGGAAAATACACCAGAGACCTAATCAAGAAGTTTGGAGTAGATGGAAAGGCCTCAGTCAAAATTCCTATGAATGCATCTCAAGGAATTGGACCTGATGATGAAGGAAAGGATGTAGATGCCACTACATATAGAGGAATCATTGGATCTCTCCTCTATCTAACTGCAAGCAGACCAGACATAGCTTTTGCAGTAGGAATCTGTGCCAGATACCAATCAAAGCCCAAGGAGAGCCATCTAGTTGCTGCTAAGAAGATTATCAGATATATCAAAGGAAATCCAAATGCAGGACTATGGTATCCTAAGGGAGGTAATTTTGAACTAATTGGTTATTCTGATTCAGATTTTGCAGGTTGTAGATTGGACAGGAAGAGCACTTCCGGTCACTGCCAATTGCTGGGTGGGAGACTTGTCTCCTGGTTTAGCAAGAAGCAGAATTCAATCTCAACTAGCACTGCTGAAGCTGAGTATATTGCTGCTGGAAGCTGCTGTGCTCAATTGCTCTGGATGAAGCAACAACTCAAGGATTATGGAGTTCAAGCAAAGGAGATCAAGCTGCTGTGTGACAATACAAGTGCTATTGCCATCACTCAGAACCCGGTGTTGCATTCCAGGACAAAGCATATTGAGATCAGACATCACTTCATCAGAGATCATGTGGAGAAGAAACACATTTCAATTGAGCATGTTCCAACTGAAGACCAGCTTGCAGATATCCTAACCAAACCTCTCTCTGAGGCAAGGTTTAACAAGCTAAGGGAAGAATTGGGAATGATGGATGATCTTCCCAGAGATACTTGAATCATAGTTGCAGAAGTATCAGATGTGGATTCATCAGAACACCCCATCTCTGATACCTGAGCTCTTAACCGTCAGAAGCTTGAATCAGAGTTGCAGAAGCATCAGATGTGGATCCATCAGAATTCCCCACCTCTGATACACTTATCCATCAGCGGACCCTGTATCAGAGTACCCCTTCTCTGATACTTGGACTATTATTTATCAGAGTGGCTGTGGACTTAGAAAATTTTCTGAAATGCGGGCGAGTACACTTAAATGGACCGGAAGTTACTATTTTACCCCCGGTAGTTATTACCATTTTTGGAAAACGGCTTTCCGCCCACATTCCATTAAATACGACCTCGAAACCGCAAATTATATCAAACGTCCACTAACCTAAATCCATATATACCCATTCTAAAACCTAAATCGCTACTGCAATTTTACTCTTCGTCTTCAAGCTCTATCTCTCTAAACTTCCAACCTTCAAACCTCTCAAACCTTTCCAAGAACCTGAAAATGAAGTTCATTAATATCACCGATCTCTCAGAATCTGAAGCCAAGGCGCTTGTGGCTAACATTGCCACAGGGATGAAGGTTGACATGTCCTCCTTGCCATTGCTGGCCGAGAACAAGAAAGTCATGAAAGGAGTCATTGCTGGGATGATTGACTCACAGCTGAACAAGATAGTGGCTCATCCTTATGAGCACTTCAGCAACTTGGATGTGGCTGAGTTTTATCTCAACGCCTACATCGCTGACAACACCATCCATTCTCAAGTCCAGGGGAAGGACCTGAAGATTGATGCTGAAGCACTGAACGAGTTCTTCAACATCGAACTCGACTCTCAAGACATTGACACCCCCACACTCATCGACTTGGAGTCAGTCGAAGTCTCTGTGGAGACATTTGTGGACACCTATTGCCGGGAAGATGCAACCGGAGTAGATAAACTCTACATGAAGAAGAACCAGCTCAAGAAGGATTATGAACGCCTGATGAGCATTATGCACAGATGCCTATGGTGCAAAACTGGGTCAACTGACCAGATGAACAATGCCAACTCCAAGGCCATCTATGCAGTTCACAGGGGAATGAACATCAACTGGGGAAAGGTACTTTTCCAGTCCATCTCTGAGTCCGTTGCTAAGAAGGACAAAAAGACAGGGATGTTCTCCACTAAGATGGGTCATGGACTTCAGATATCTAGGCTCATCTCCAATGCCAACATTGCACTTAGAGAAGCAAATGAAGTAAACCACAACAAGACCATCTTTCTCACCGCATCCCCTAAACTACATGTGGCTGTTGCTGCAGAGCTGAAGAAAACCAGCAAACAAGAGCAACTGAGGGAGAAACCAGCCACTACAGTTGAGGTTGATGATGAACAGCCCAAGGCCAAGAAGAAGAAGCTTCAGAAGAAGCCTAAAACCTTGTCTAAGAAAAATGCATCAGAAGAGGATGCATCAGAACCGGAGGCTTCTGTTGTGGCTCCCAAAGTCACTCCTGTCAAGAAGATGAGACAAAAGAGAAGAAGGAAAGCCACGATTCAGAGTGATTCTGATGCTTCTACTTCTCCTATCAGAATGAAGAAGAAGCAGATGCCCAACTCTCCCCCAAGGGAATCAGAGGTTCAGGGGGAACCAGCATCAGAATTGGCTGGAGCACTAGTGATCTCTGACGCTCAGGGGGAACCTGCATCGGAGATCCAACCCCTCTCTGATACAGAACTTCAAGTCGCCATATCTACACCAGAGCACCTTATCAACTCTGCTGAACTTGAGAGACAATTTCAAAGAGTGTTAACTTGGAGGAAGTGGAGGATGGGACCTCTGCAGCAGATACTTGCCCAAGCTGCCATTTTTGAATCAGAGGAAGAAGAAGTCCTCAAGTGGGCAGGTGTAGATGACATCTCTCTCTGCTTCGACCTTCAGTTCCTCCACTCTATTTTGGACAAGAAGAAAGGAAACCTCAAAGGGAAAGAAAAAATGACTGCTGCACCATCAGAAGAGCATGTCAAACCTCTATCCGAGAGTGAGATTCCATATTTTGAGGAATGGCTATTAGAAAAGAAGAGGAGGGAATCACTGATCAAGATGAAACCTATTCCAGGTGCAGAAGGTGAACCCTCTACTGCAAATGATGTGCCTCTGGCCATGATGAATCTGATCAGAGAATGGAGAGCCTCCCAATTTGAAGAAACCATCTTGGAGGTAATTCCCATCCCCTCTACTACCCTTACTACTGCTCAACCTCTTCCATCACCCCCATTATCACCCAAACCTTCCACCCCACTCACAACTCCACCAGAGAGCCCCCAACCTCCATCACACTCACCCACTCCATCACCAAAGAAAACCCCATCTCCAGTCCATCAGAAATCCCCCTCTCCTCACAGAACCCCAACCCCTTCACCCAAGAAGCCCTCACCTAAACAACCTTCACCATGCAAACCCCTCACCCCCATCAGAAACCGATCCCCCTCACCCCCTCCTTCTCCACAACATCAGAACACCCCTATCTCTCATCCGACTTCTCCCCATCCGAAATCCAGTCCTCAGAACTCTCCACCAGCTCCTCCACAGCAATCTTCTCCTCCTTCAAAGCAAGTACTCACCCTTGCCCAAGGCAATACTCCTGCACAATCCTTCATGGCTGACATAGAGCAGGTTGGACAGCAAATAGCCAAGGAAATGAACAAGATTCTGGATGCTGAGTATGAGACTGATGCTCATCTCACCAATGTCAGCAATCATCTATCCAAGGGCATATCCTTACTGCTGAAACATGTAGGCATCATTGCCACAGCCTTTGAGGTTCACAAGGACAAAACTGCAGAGAGTCTGGGAAACATTGCTAAGGAAGTGGATGGAATCAATGCTGTCCTCTTTCATCACTCCAAGGCTCTTGAAGAGCAGGACAAAGCAATCAAAGACATCTCTAATTCCATTGATGATCTCCAATGGTCCTCTGATAAAGCTCGTCAGGAGTTTCAAGATGTTGAAGGACTATGCAAGGACAACAAAGAGTTTGCAATCAAATTGATCAATAGTGGAAAGGACAGAGATCACAAGCTGACTCTCCTTGAAGCCACTACTAAAGATATTCAGACTGCTGTAGATAAACACAAAGAAATTATTGAAGGTCTGGCCTCTATCACCGAGACTCTGCCAGGAGCTCTTGAAGCCATCAAGGAGAATCAGGCCTCCGAATTCTCTAAGATTGGACTCCTGCTTGGTGATCTTGCTGATGCCAAAAAGGGGGAAGATAGAAATGAACAGATCAGAACTGCAGAAGGATCAAGCACCAGAGCTCTGACTCCCATCTCTGGTACCCCTGATCCTGCTATATACTTTGAGAAGACTAGGAAGAAGCAGATTGCTGCTGGTATTCAAAGACCTCCTCCTCCTCGGTCCAAGAAAGGGAAGAAATCAGCTGCTACCACCTTTACACTACAACAATGGCTCAACAGTGACCTAGCCAAGCCTGATGCTGCCCAGTTCCAAGAAATGAAGAAACAAATGACTCCCTATCAAAAGGAAAATCTGATCCTAGATAAGGATGGGCTGATAATCATTAACCATGGTGGCTCAATGCAAGAAGCAGAAGACTGGTGGCGAATGAAAGTGATCCCTGGCAAGGACTTATCAGAAGCCATCAGAAATTATCTTGATTGCAAGCTTGAACCTGCTTGGTCAGAATATCAGAATCCCAGGAATCTTGCTACAATCAGAGCTAGGGTAAATGCTGATCTGAAGGAAATTGAAGCGAAGGAAGCTCAACTTGAAGAGGAAGATATCTAAACTCTATCCTCGTGTTGCTTTTAATACTCTTCTTTAATAAGATAACCAGCTTGCCTCTATTTTGCATGGCAATTTCACATATTTGCATTCTGTTTATTTTATGCTCTGATATGTGTTATTTCTTATTTTGCTTATCTGATTGATTGTATCTTACTCTTACTATTTTCCTATGCCAAGTGCCCACCAAGATTCTAAATGAAAGTTTATTTTTAACTTATTTTCCTTCATGGTGAAAGGCACTTCTCTGGAAATAGTTTAAGGGTTTTGGCATCATCAAAAAGGGGGAAATTGTAAGGAATAAATGTAATTAGATTTTGATGATGCTAGGTTATTTAGATTAGAATTTTAGAGTACCCCCAATTAGATTTTATGTATTAGTACTTTCTGTTGTAAGTATTAGTATAGTCAACAATCAGAGTTGCTCGCTTGTGGATCTGATCAGAGTTGCTCTATGAGAACTGCCTTCAGAGTTGCTCGCTTGTGGATCTGATCAGAGTTGCTCTCAGCAGTTCATGAGAGTTGCTCATCAGAAAAGCATCAGAGTTCGGTGTATAGCTTCATCAGAACTCAACATCCGACAAGCATCAGAGTTCCCACACCAGAGCTCGACTTGAAACTACATCAGAGCTACTCATCAGAAAGTCATCAGAATCCAACGTATCAGAGCCCGACTAACACTTAGAAGAATTTCAGGCTACCTTCAACGGCTGGGAAATTCTTCAACGGCTAGAAGATATTCCGTCCAAGGAAAGCATTTAATGCCCATTAAATGAGCCTGATACGGTTTGGATTGATTGCAAATGATTGACCGAGAAATCTGGAAGATATATTATAAAAATAGAAAGCTTCCAAATCAGTGGGTCAAGTCAACAGTACGCGCATTCAATGCAGTTGTCTCCTCCTCCAACGGGCAGACAACCCCAGTATATAAGCTACAAACCGAAGAACAGGACAACAACTCTCTTTGCAGAACTTTTGCAAGAACTTTTGCTCATCATATTTCAAGCTCTCTTGAGATTCAAACTCCACATTCATCAACAAGACTAGCTTACGTTGGGAAGACTCAGATTCTCACTCTTCAAACCCAACACACAGCAAAGTTCATCCTGTTCTTCAACACTTCAAGAACTTCAACTACATATCTTTTGTAACGAAGCTAGTTGGAGAAAACTCTGTTTTCAGAACATCTTCTGCAAAGAAGGGCGTCCAAGTAACTGCAGTAGTGAAGTGGTGATACTTCCGGGAAGCTGAGTGAAAGGACCAGTCATCAGGAAGCAGGACTGCATCCCGGGTGACAACTAGGCTTGAAGAAGGCGTGGAGAACTTCTTAAGTGCTAGGGACTAAGCTTTGTAACCGTTTACTTCAAAGCTAGTGGAACGGTGGACTAGAGGAACGCGTTGTTCCTTGAACCACTATAAAAACCCCGGTGTCATTTATTTACTGCATTTACTTTCTGCACTTAGGATCTTAACTGTTTAACTCTAAGACTTGGAATCTGTGTTCAGCAGATCTTGTTTTCAGAGTTATCAGAAAGGCATTTGCCTTAGTGTTTGTTTGAGGCTACCCGGAATTCTTATCCGCTGCAAGACCAGTTCTGATCATCAGAACTCGACCTTCTCTGACAAGTCAACTCTGACTTAGAGAAAAGTTGAAAAACTTGAATCAGTCTATTCACCCCCCCCCCCCTCTAGACTGATTATCAACTCAAACGGGACCAACAGGTTCCTCTCCACGTCGTCTCCCAATGGTGTGGAGACTAACAAGGTTTGCGTCATTGGCGTCAATGGCACGTCAAGACCTTCGGCGAACGCTTCGCTCACAAATGAACGTTGAGCCCCGGTATCAATGAGAATTCTTGCATTTCTTCCATTGATCAATAGTGTCCCTACATTTATAGATGATGTAAGACACACTACTCGAAGTACCGGATAAGAAAATGGGCTAAACGAACATTTCCTGGCCGAAAATGTACTGGACCGGCGCCGGTTCTAGGCCAGACCGGCGCCGGTTTTCCCCTGGGGTGGCCGAATACCCAACAAATACACTGGACCGGCGCCGGTTATGGCCAAAACCGGCGCCGGTTTACCATCGGCAACCTCGGAAAATAATTTTCTTTAAAAACCGGCCCCGGTTACGAGCACGGTGATTTGCCCCGACCAATTTTCCACTAGACCGGCGCCGGTTATGGGCAAAACCGGCGCCGGTTTTCCTTCGGCCCCCCTCGGAAAATCCCATTTTTAATTGTTTCAACACCTCCGAAACCGGACCGGACCGGCGCCGGTTATGGGCAAAACCGGCGCCGGTTTACCTACGGCAGCCCCAAACGATTAATTTTTAAATAGAACCGGCGCCGGTTTAAGCCCTGACCGGCGCCGGTTTACCCCTGGGCAGCTGTATTCCTACAACTTTTTGCTAAAAACCGGCCGGTATTGACCCCGGCAAGTCCGCACTAGCCCGCTATCATTTCTAACACTAAACAACATGTAATTTATCACACATTACAAGGGATTACCTGCAACGGAGTCGGGGTTAGCCCGAGCATCGGCCTCGGTCATAGCATAGACTCGTGCTTGGGCCCCGCCTTGGTTGACGGACGCGGCATGGCTCGTTGATGCGCCGCCTCTCCCCGTGCCACCATGTGACGGTCCCGCACGGTTCCTCCCCGTCACGGCCCCTCCTCCGGCTCCCGGTGTGTTCTCCTGCGTCGCTTGAGGACAATTGGCCTTCATATGGCCCACATTTCCACACTTGAAACACCTTGGTGGTTCGTTACACTTCCCAAAATGCTGTTTTGAGCAATTGGGACATCTAGGTGCTCCCGAGTTCTGTGGCCTAGGTCCGTGCCACCTCCCGTCCCTGTTCTTTTTCGCCGGTGGAGCCGGCGCCTTGAATGAGCCCCCACCACCACCATGGTTGTTCTTTCGGGAATGGTCGGGCGGCCCCGAACTGTTCCACTTCCTCTTCTTCGCCTCCTCGGCGTCCCTTGCTTTCCTCTCATTCCACTGGGCCTCCCCAAGCATGCCCCGCTCTACCACCTCACTGAAAGTCATGAGGCGGGAGTATGTAGCACGATCTCGGATGTCTAAGAGTAAGGCATCCCAGAAGTGCTCAGTCATGCGGTCCTCATCGATTGCATACTCCGGTAAGAACCTAGCCAAGGTTCTAAACTCTTGCTCCAACTGCTTAACGGTGCCACCTTCCTTTTGCTTGAGGTTGGTATACTCCCTCCTTTTTACATTAACCTCAAAATCGGAGTAGTATTGGGCATAAAACTCCCGCTCAAAATTTTCCCATGAGATATTCCCACGGTACTTCCCTTCTACACCTTCCCACCATGTAGAAGCCATCCCCTCAAGCAACCGTGAAGCAACGGTTAGCTTCACGTCCGGAGTAATTTGCATGTCTCTTGATGCATCCTTCACCTTCTTGATCCAATCGGCGGCGACGGTAATGTCACCGGTGCCATCGAAGGACCTACACCCCAAGGCCCTAGCCTCCTTGAGGTACTTGGAGATTCTCACTATGAAACCTCCCTCGAGTCCACCTTGTGGAGCCCCGGGTGTGGCCCTTGGAGCTCCCCGGCTTCCTTGAGCCGACACACCTGGAGAACCACGCCTTGCTTGGCGCCTAAGGTCTCTCCTCAACTTCTCCTTTTGATACCACTCAAGTAATTCACCCATTTGAGCGAATCGGGCATCACTCTCATCATCATTCTCATCATCAGTGTGGAAATCACCCCCATCGTATGGGGTCTCTTCATGCTCCGTTTCAAGAACATAAGTAGAGTCGTGGTTCTCGGTGCTAGTCTCGTACACCGAACTCACGTGGCCATCACTCACTGTTTGGGCTCGGTGGCCCCCACGACTTCCACGGCCTCCACGGCCTCCTCTTCCACCTCTGGAGCTTCGAGATGCAGCCCGGCTAGCTCCAACGGAAGCTATCGGTGCTTGCCCTCTCGGATTGTTCCTGGTCTGCATGCGTCTACCCTCCATTTCTGAAAAGGAATTTGGACGAGTCGTTAGACTCCAATCAATGTCAATTGACGGAAAACGTTATAGACACGTATTGGCCCAAGTCACCGCCATACCAATTGTTAAGGGTACCATCTTAACAACTAGAGACCTTGCAACTTAGGTAACAATAGTTCTATAAGCGTCAAAATACAATGCTCATGGTTTTCGGTAAAACTCTTTTGTAAAGTCTCATGTGAGAGGTTGATTATATAGTTTAGAAACTGAGATGGCTCTGATACCACTTAATTGTCACGCCCCAGACCGCATCCGAGCGCGTGTACAACCGCCGTATGACTAAATGACGTCACTCGCAAGTCAACATGACTTAATCATACAAGGCGTCCATGAACATTGTTCATACCATACTCAGTAAGTAAACATACATAACAACATCACATATTTGGATTGAACGAATCGCGGAAATGTTCAAAGTTCAACCATGGGCCACATATGGCCAAAACGTGGGCTCGCAGGCCCAAAACAAATGTATTTATTACAAAGTATCCATGAGCATAGTTTATAGTTTAAAACAGTAAAGGAAGCACGAACCACGTCTCCCTTTAGATTTCTTCACCGAGCAAGGTGAGAATGCAAGCTTGAGCTTCACCCTGAAATGGTGGGGCCCCCCGAAGGGGTCAGTGACGTGCACTTTGTCGTGAGTGCACTCAAAGTAAATTCAATACAACACTTATACGTAGTATAGTGAAGTAGAGTTCGTATCCACAGGGAAAGGAATAACTTTCTTTTTATATAAATAGTAAGTAAAGGGGGAGTTTTGATTGTAGATGTGATTTAATTAAATTGAACACGAAGATGAACGAGTTATGTGGGGTTTAATTCAAAGATAAAAGTGACTTGGCATTGCTACTTTCCACTTGTTGATATATTTTAGTCGATCATCGTTATATCTATAACTTATCTCCTCTCGAATACTCAATCGAGGAGTATATCCAATTCATCGAGGGTAGTTATTAACAACGACCGTTCATTAATAACCCTTACTATTAGTCAAGTATAGGACAACGCCGTATACCGACTTGATAGTAGCATTTAGTCTTTTAACTCCTTGATGAAATCAATTGAGATTGATAACCTTAACACAACGGTTTCGGTTTAACCAACAAAATTAATCCCTCTTAAGTTTATTAACCACGACCGTGCATTAACAAACCGAAGTTACTTACTTGTGAAACTATCAACGATTAACCATCGGTTCGTTGATCGTTTCTAGTAATAATTAATATGTGAAACAAAACTAGTTGATCCTTTAAGTAATGTTCAAAATATTAATATGAAATATGAATAGGGATTAATTAATACTCAAGGAAGAATATTAAAGGGAATGAATCCTACTATAGTTAAATATCAAGATGTTAACTAATTGTCATCTTAGCAACACTCCCCGATATTAACATAGAGGAAGGAATAGCTATTACTAAAACCAATGTTAAGATGTTAACTAATTGTCATCTTAGCAACACTCCCCAACATTGATATAGAAATAGTATTTAAAGGAAGCATTAATATTCAAGGAAAGAAGTTAAGAAAATAACTCACAACTTTAATGATCAACAAGCTTCAAGAGCAATACCAAGAAATGGAAGTTTAGCTCCTCATTTGGAGACTAAACATGCTAAAAGAAATATAAAGAAATGCTATTCTAAACTGAGCTTAAGAGTATAAAGGAATTGGTATCCTATTGTGAAGGAAAGGGGGTGTATTTATAGGCTTTTTGGGAGTGCAGCTCGGGTACTCGATCGAGTATGTATATATACTCGATCGAGTATGTATAGAAATCAGAATATGGTCAATACTCGATCAATACTCGAGTAGATTTTATATGTATACCCGATCGAGTATATAAGTATACCCGATCGGGTATAGACACTCGAACGTGGGAAAATCTTCTCCTGCATGTTCCTTTGTTTTCGGATCCGATCCGATTTGAAATGTCAACCAGATACCCGATCGAGTATATGTATATACTCGACCGAGTATAGACCAAAGTCAGGATTTTTCCTTCTTTTGTCTTGTACTCTTGCACCTTCCTTCACCATTGATCATTTGATTGATCTTGGACCTGTTTAAGCTCAGAATAAACCTAATCTAAACAAATTACAAGAATTCAACAAACTAAACTATTACACCAAAAGTGTGTAATTCCGAAATACTAAACAACCAAAACTAGCTAAAAACGTAAACATACATACGGAAATTACAAGTGTATCAACTCCCCCACACTTAGTTCTTTACTCGACCTCGAGTAAAACAGAAACATCCAACCGGTTTAAGAGTTTTCCAAAAGTTCAAGAAAGAAGGAAACTAAGACCACCAAGGGGAAAAATGAGTTTTTACAACAACATTCTTTCTTGGGTTTAATGATCTTCTATGCTCCATCTTCTTGCCTCTTTTTTTTTTCTTCTTTTTCTTCTCTTCTTCCTCTTTTTCTCCAAAGAGATTAAATGAGTGCATGCAAAAATAAATATTTCTCTCATATCTCTCATTTTGCCTAGGAGCCTTTTCAGGTTTTCATCCTAGCATCTCTTTTCATTTTCCATTCTCCCAACTCACTCATCATTTTTCACAAGCCTTTTTTTGCTTAGATTGCCCATTTTGTTGGGTTTTCAACCTAACTAGCATTTCTTTTCTTCATTTTTTTTGTTTTTTTTTTTTGTTTTTTTTTTTGTTTTTTTTTTTTTTTTTTTAAAGAAGTTCATGCGTAGTAAAAGGTAGAAAATAAGATTACATACCCATGATGAGTCTCCTCCCCCACACTTAGTTCAAGCACTGTCCCTAGTGCCCAATTTCGGCTTTTGTTGTTAGTGGAGTAGGGTGATTTTGATTTTTGGTAGGTTGTGGGTGTTTTGGTGGGGAAATGATGGAGATATGGTAGAGAGAAGGTAGAAAAATGGAGTTTTGGGGAGAAGGGGTCGAGGTTGGTATGGGTGTTTGGAGAAGATGAAGTGTTTTGGGGTGTGTTTTGGGGTTAAATCGCAGGTATACCCGATCGGGTGCCTCTCTATACCCGATCGGGTACTGGAGACAGGGGGTGCGAATATGGCTTTTCCAGTGATACTCGACCGAGTATTGATAGATACTCGATAGGGTATAGGAGACAGGCTGCTCGTGGTTTTGATTTTCCAGACATACTCGACCGAGTATTGACTTATACTCGATCGGGTATGTCTCCAAATACACCTTTTTTTTTCTTTTTTTTTTTACACACGCACACAAACTGAAATAAACATGAAAAGAAAACATACCTTGCTTGGGTTGCCTCCCAAGAAGCGCCTAATTTAACGTCGCGGCACGACGCCATCATTGTGTTCAATCGTTCAAGCTTGGATCATGATAATTAATTTTCTTCAAATTTTCACTCCTAGGACCTCCATAGGAGTGCTCAATTTCTCGACTCTCCACTTTGGAAATCTTTCCAGGATCAAATATCCAGATTTTCATTGATTTATGTGGTGGGAGGAAGGGGAAGAAATTATCATGTAGTATGGTCAATGAAAAGTTTTTCGATCCCTCAATTTTGAAGGAGATTTCAGAAATGTCATTTTCCATTTCAAGTTTACGAGATTCTCTTAAAGCTTCCAGAGATGATGGAGATACCTCAAAGGATGACAATGACAAAAATTTGAATTTGAAGCTCAGCTTATCCTCTTCTTTGACCAGTTGGAGCTCCGTGTCTTTTTCTTCTTCTACTTCTTCTGGATTCTGGATCTCCTTTTGTATCTCCTTTTCATTTGTCAATGTGATTGCAAAAGTTTGCTGTTTAGGATCACATTCTATTTGAGAAGGAAGTTTTTCCGAATCCCTTGCTTCAAGCCTACTCACGGCTCCGGCTATTTGACTCATTTGAGTTTCCAAGTTTAAAATGCTAGACTTGGTCTCATTTTGGAATTGCACCATGTTGTTTTGCATGGTGGTCATGTTGGTAGCAATAGCCCGGACCATATCCTCCGTAGACATGTTAGAGTTGGGGAACGGATCATACCTCATGTGAGGTTCATCCCTTTTGTAACCAACATCATCACTTTTAAGGTATTCATCTTGGAGCTTTGGGCAGAAATCCGTAAGATGTCTGTGAGACATGCAAATGTTGCATGTCTTGGCATCTTGAGCTTTTGGGCTTAAGATAAATTCCTTTATTAGAGAAGTCAAGTCGGAAATTTGACTCTCTAGGGATGATAGTTTGGTATCCATATACTCATGAAAGCTCAGAAATAGAAGAGTAAGATTTTATTTTATTTATTTTTTTTTTCTAAATTTTTGTTGTTTTTATTTTTTATTTTTATGAGATAAAATAAAAAGAAAAATAATTGCCTTTCCCCGGCAACGGCGCCAAATTTGACGTGCACTTTGTCGTGAGTGCACTCAAAGTAAATTCAATACAACACTTATACGTAGTATAGTGAAGTAGAGTTCGTATCCACAGGGAAAGGAATAACTTTCTTTTTATATAAATAGTAAGTAAAGGGGGAGTTTTGATTGTAGATGTGATTTAATTAAATTGAACACGAAGATGAACGAGTTATGTGGGGTTTAATTCAAAGATAAAAGTGACTTGGCATTGCTACTTTCCACTTGTTGATATATTTTAGTCGATCATCGTTATATCTATAACTTATCTCCTCTCGAATACTCAATCGAGGAGTATATCCAATTCATCGAGGGTAGTTATTAACAACGACCGTTCATTAATAACCCTTACTATTAGTCAAGTATAGGACAACGCCGTATACCGACTTGATAGTAGCATTTAGTCTTTTAACTCCTTGATGAAATCAATTGAGATTGATAACCTTAACACAACGGTTTCGGTTTAACCAACAAAATTAATCCCTCTTAAGTTTATTAACCACGACCGTGCATTAACAAACCGAAGTTACTTACTTGTGAAACTATCAACGATTAACCATCGGTTCGTTGATCGTTTCTAGTAATAATTAATATGTGAAACAAAACTAGTTGATCCTTTAAGTAATGTTCAAAATATTAATATGAAATATGAATAGGGATTAATTAATACTCAAGGAAGAATATTAAAGGGAATGAATCCTACTATAGTTAAATATCAAGATGTTAACTAATTGTCATCTTAGCAACACTCCCCGATATTAACATAGAGGAAGGAATAGCTATTACTAAAACCAATGTTAAGATGTTAACTAATTGTCATCTTAGCAACACTCCCCAACATTGATATAGAAATAGTATTTAAAGGAAGCATTAATATTCAAGGAAAGAAGTTAAGAAAATAACTCACAACTTTAATGATCAACAAGCTTCAAGAGCAATACCAAGAAATGGAAGTTTAGCTCCTCATTTGGAGACTAAACATGCTAAAAGAAATATAAAGAAATGCTATTCTAAACTGAGCTTAAGAGTATAAAGGAATTGGTATCCTATTGTGAAGGAAAGGGGGTGTATTTATAGGCTTTTTGGGAGTGCAGCTCGGGTACTCGATCGAGTATGTATATATACTCGATCGAGTATGTATAGAAATCAGAATATGGTCAATACTCGATCAATACTCGAGTAGATTTTATATGTATACCCGATCGAGTATATAAGTATACCCGATCGGGTATAGACACTCGAACGTGGGAAAATCTTCTCCTGCATGTTCCTTTGTTTTCGGATCCGATCCGATTTGAAATGTCAACCAGATACCCGATCGAGTATATGTATATACTCGACCGAGTATAGACCAAAGTCAGGATTTTTCCTTCTTTTGTCTTGTACTCTTGCACCTTCCTTCACCATTGATCATTTGATTGATCTTGGACCTGTTTAAGCTCAGAATAAACCTAATCTAAACAAATTACAAGAATTCAACAAACTAAACTATTACACCAAAAGTGTGTAATTCCGAAATACTAAACAACCAAAACTAGCTAAAAACGTAAACATACATACGGAAATTACAAGTGTATCAGTCAGTACAAGTACCGAGCGAGTAGCAGGCTAAATGTAGAATAACTAACGCTTCAAGTATAAGACCCAAACATAGGGTGATACATATACATATAGTTCTTTCCCCCAGGTTATGAAATATATATCATTATATATACACTTGGAAATACCCGACCCGTAGGTCATTGTTTATTTGGGAAATAATATAGCCGGTAATCTTGGCTTAAACCCCAACCCACCCATATACCTATGAGTGTATAGAACTCCTCCTGGTTCAAATCATCTTAACATGAGGACACCGCCCGGCCCTAAATTACAAAATGATAATCTATGAGTTTTGAGGATACACGCCCGATCCTTGGGTACTCCACCCTATATAACCGAGTTTTGAGGATAACCGCCCGATCCTTGGGTACTCCACCCTATAACCGAGTTTTGAGGATAACCGCCCGATCCTTGGGTACTCCACCCTATAACCGAGTTTTGAGGATACACGCCCGATCCTTGGGTACTCCACCCGACTTATGATCTACCACATATCATCCTAGATAAGGTCTATATCATAATCAATAATCAAGACTAAACCAAGTCTTAAGTCCTAAGCATAATCATCCATGTAATTCATGCATTAAAAATCAACATATAGGCAAAACAGTGCCCAACCGGCGCCGGTTTTGACACAACCGGCGCCGGTTATTAATTAATTTAATAAAACCGGCCATGCCGATCCATAACCGGCGCCGGTTTTGCCTATAACCGGCGCCGGTTACCCCCTGGGTAACCAAGTCAACATTTTTGTTGACTCGCCATTTCAAACCCGATTTGTGTCAAACTTAATCCCATCGTGTATTAAGTTATAACCAAGCATTTTATGCCTCTTTTATCCCTTAAAACATTATATATGTTTTTATAAACATTTTCATATCATGCTTCTCTTATGATATCAATGGGTCATACATATAATGTCTAAACACTTTGGATAATCACATGTTTAAACATCTTTTAAACATCGTTATGAACACATATAACATTTACTTAGGTAATCTCATAATTAACCCAAGAGTTATAAGACATTAAGCCGTCCACTCACCTCAAATGAGCGTGATGAAGTTCTACCCTTCTCGGTTGAACTCCGGCCAAACTCCGGTGAACTTTGACGAACTCCGGTGACCACTCCGGCGACTCTTTAAACCTTGTGAAAGCTCTCAAATCACCCTTGACACGTTCCTAACATGGTTTTATCATCACAAAACCCATATCAATACAAATAACCTTTAAAAGGTTATTTTCCGGCTAACCGGTCGTTTTGGCTCCTAAGTCCGTTCTTGGACATAGAACCACCTTTCAACCCTTATTTCTACATTTATAAATATGTAGAGATACTAAAAGGGTTCCTTACATGCTATGTAAGTCATATGGTAGTTAAAGAATAGAGGAACAACTAATACGAAGTCATTACCTTAATCACCACACTTTTTCTTCCCTTTTTCCTCTCCTAAACTCCTCCCTTTTTCTTGTTGGAGCTTGAGCTCGAGTTGGCTATGGAAGGTGAGGGTTCAGAGCTCCTTCTCCTTCTTTCCTTGGTGTTGGGCGAGTACAATGAGTGGGAGAGGAGGGAGGATGGTGTTTTTGTCTTTGGTTGGCAAATGGTTGAGGTTATGGGTCCATTAGGTGTCAAAATGGTCTCTCCCATCCTCTCAATGGCTTTCAGCCACATTTGCTCTCAAACCATCCTCCAAGAGATGGAAAATTCGTTGGTTGGCCCCCACTTATGTGGGAGGTCACCCCTTTTTGTCCAGAAGTGTACAATCGGTCCCGAAAGTTGTATTTCTCGGACTGTTTTAACTATATTTTATTTTATCGGGTCAAATAAAATATGTAGTATGTTCTCAATCATTACGGGACTTTATGATGGGTATACTTTCCCCAACTCTAATTTGGAAGTCTCCGAAATTCATTTCGGACTGCTATCCGATAAATTATCCAAAACCGGTAATTGGGCCTCGTTTGACCAACCGATCAACATAATGCCTTTCCTATGGCCCAAGGTGGATGTCCACCACCCTATAACTATTATCTATACCAAGATGAATAAAATATGCTGTCTCGGGAATATCGGGTGGTCCCCGTTCCCGTGTGGGCCCCACGTGCAATTTACTATTCACGCAAAAGAATTAACAAAAATTTACAACCTCGTAAATTCATTAACCATTTCATAAGGTTCAATACATAATTTACACAAAAGTAAATATACTTGGGGACGGTGTTACAAAGGTAATTTTTATTTAAACCCTATATTTCATAAAAATACTATGATGTTGAAAATGGTTAGCTTCAATTAATGAAGGGTCAACTCTTTCTCCCTTCTTTCCCTTTTCTTCATTTTTTGCCAGCCTCTTCAATCGATATATTATGAAATCAATTCTTACAATAAGTCTTTCCATTTTCTTCATTTTTTGCAAGCCTCTTCATTTACAAATTGATTGTACACTGTTTCCCTCTTTCTCCATTACTTTCGTTTTCTTCATTTTTGTTATTTATTTTTTATTTCAAAATACTCCATAAATATTGCAATGTTGAATGGCTGATAATTCTATGTTATTGTGATAGATTTGTGATGCTTATTATTGAAAATTTAGTCCAATGATTTTATGTTGTGTTATTGTGATGGATTTGCGATGTTTATTCTTAAAATTTAGTCCAACTATTATATGTCATTAATATGCCCACAACATGTTTGTTAAAATGCTTATATGAATTTTTTGTTTATGTCCTCTTATGTTTTTAGGATTTTGGATTTTGCTTTACTAGTACAGTTTTCAACTTTAAATTGTGCATATTGTTGTCTGGTGCATATGAAGTGCATATATGGTTGATTTCTCTTAGTAGTTGGTAATGGCTTGGTAGCTTAAAATTTGTTTGTAGTTGTCTGTCATGTGAAATTAGTTGTCTGGCAAGCCATTTGAGTTGTCTGTCACTTCATTTTGAATTGTTGAAACTAGGTTTATAGTTGTCTGTGATGTGAAATTAATTGTCTGGAAGCCATTTGAGTTATCTGTCACTTCATTTTGAACGGTTGAAACTATGTTTGTAGTTGTCTGTCATGTGAAATTAGTTGTCTGGCAAGCCATTTGAGTTGTCTGTCACTTCATTTTGAACTGTTGAAACTAGGTTTGTAGTTGTCTGTCATGTGAAATTAGTTGTCTGGTAAGCCATTTGAGTTGTCTGTCACTTTATTTTGAACTGTTGAAACTAGGTTTGTAGTTGTCTGTCATGTGAAATTAGTTGTCTGGCAAGTCATTTGAGTTGTTTGTCACTTCATTTTGAACGGTTGAAACTAGGTTTGTAGTTGTTTGTCATATGAAATTAGTTGTCTGTGAGCCATTTGAGTTGTCTGTCACTTCTGAGTTATAAGTGTCTGTATAAATTGTCGTAAATATTGTCTGTATAAGTGTCATAAATATATGTCTTGGTTATACTTTTCTGTCTACAGGTTCGAAGAATGTGGAGCGATGGTTGCCTCCTTTGCAGAGCACTTGTTAATGGGAACGCTCTTGATTCCAGAGTGTGAATATGCAAACATGTGGAACAAGATGTAACACCGGACCCGAATTTTACCCAGATAAAATTTTTTCGTAAAGTACTTGGTTAAAGAAGGTAAATCAAGACTAAGAGTAGTCTCGATAAATGAGAAAGTAAAATTTTGTCCTAAATTAATAAAGGGTTATTAATTTAGGCGTAGGACCACTCGCGGTATTTCAAGTTTATAAATATTATTGTTTTCCAAAACGATACTATTATGATAGTAGGAATGGGTCGTGGACCCCAGTGATATAGAACACGACAACTAGATGGCCAAGCGGGCCGGAGTCACTATCCGATAATTGTGAATTATTAATTATCGGGCTGATAATAATTCGGAAGGCTACGAATTAATAACAGAAGGAATATAAATATTTTAAGAACCCAAAATATGGGATGCTGGATAATAATGAGTAACTTGACATATTAGAGGTGGGTACTTTTGGAGGACCCTACCTTGGAGATATTTTCGTATAAGAATAAACGGATAAGATTTTATCTGCTTATACGGTCGGGACCACTTAAAAATAAGTGTAACATTTTATTAAGTGTCACAAAATATGAAAACACATATTTAGTCATTAGGAATGATGGATAAATTTTTAAAGCAACATGTTCTCATTTTTACTGTTATTTGAACAGTAAAATGCATGTTGGGCCCGCACATGGGCGGGGACCATCCGATATTTACGGACCACATATTATATTCATCTTGGTTAGATAATATTTATATGATGGTTTATATTCATGTTTAGCCATAGAGTTGGCCGATTGATCAAATGCGATCCATTGTCGGTATAGGTAATTTATCAGCTAACAGCCCGAAATTCCGGGGACCACTAAATTTAAGTTGGGTAATATATATTCATATTAGATGCCAATATTAATTGGAAGAATGATATATATTTTACTTAACCTGATAAAATAGAATATAATTAAAACAGTCCAGAAATATACAACTTTCGGGGCCAAATGTACATTTCGGGGCTTAAAGGGATGACCTCCCACATGGGTGGGGGCCACCCCACGGTTTTGTCAATCAATTGACTCTGGATTGACTCATGTTGGGGCTGTGAGACAAAAGAAAATGGGGGAAGGACCAAACATAATGTGCAATGAGACCATTTCCCATATAATTGAAGAACAAAGCCAAAAAGATTATCATCTCACCCCAAACACTCCCAAAATTTCGGCCACACACTCTCAAGGAGGAGGAGGAGCTCTGAAAATATCATCCTCCATAGCTACAACAGAGCTCAAGGTTGAAGAAGGCTCAAGCAAGAAGAAAAGCTTGGAAAAGAAGAGAAAAACTTAGTAAAATTAAGGTAATGATCTCATTAATATTTTTCATCCTTCATTTAATCTCATATGATTTTATAAATCATATGATAGACTCTTAATCTTGTTCTACACTTTTAGAGGTGTAGAATGAGGGTTTGGAAGGTTAAGTTTAACCATGAACGGAGTTATGACCGGAGTAAGACCGGTTCACCGGAAAACACCTTCTTGGAAGGTTTTGACGTTTATACCACTTTTGGTTGTGAAACCTTGTTAGGAATTTTACCAAGATATTCTAGACTTCTCAAGGAATCTAGGAGTGGCCGGAAAAGATGCCGGAGCCGCCGGAGTTTTTGCCGGAAAATTCAAAAGTCGCCGGAGTTCGAACAAAGAAAATAAAAGCTTGCTAGCGTCATTTCAAGGTGAGTGGACGACTACGTGTCTTGTAACTCTTGAGTCAAACGTGGGATTACCTAAATAAAATCATAATCATGATTTGAGGAATGATTAAATGTACTAAAATGCATGATTAGTCATGGTGAACATGATTAATGAATAATAGATTAATTTATTAATTAATCATGAGTACATTTTTCTTAAATGAATAAGAAGGTATACTTGGACTATGTATGAGACTAACTAGAGTAATCTAGTGAATGAATACATGAAAATATATGTGAACTTGTGATTATCCATATTAAATATGGATTATGGAAGTATTATATGATTAATGAAAATTAGATTGATTTATTAATTAATCATGAGTATATATTTCTTAAATGTATAATAAGATATATTTGGACTATGCATGTGACTAACTAGAGTAATCTAGTCAATGTAATATATAAAAAATATGTGACATTGTGATTAGCCATATTAATTATGGTTTATGGAAATATGACATAATTAATGATTAATTAATTAATGGTATGAATAAAAGGTTTTAAGAGAGGATCATGAGTCATGCTAAGGGATTAGGCATGAGATCACTCAAAAGAGGCAGAATGATATTACATTGAATGATCAAATGCATCTAAGAATGTATTGTGACAAGATTACTTATTAATAGTATTAATAAGTATACTTAATATGCTTTAATTTGGACAGAAAATGATTATAAAATATGTGTGATGATTTGGACGTCTAAAATGATATTTTTGGACTAAGAATGACTTGTTGCATAAGCGTATAAAATTTCGTGGAAATCGGACCCCGTTTGGATGGTCAAACGGGCGTTGACCAAAATGTTGACCGGTTGCCCAAGGGATAACCGGCGCCGGTTATAGGAAAAACCGGCGCCGGTTATGGTTCGGTTTACTACATAAAATCATTAAACCGGTGCCGGTTATGGGTAAAACCGGCGCCGGTTATGTCTCGGCTTTCAGGACTGATTTTTGCTAAAAACCCAAATCGGACCCGGTTCGACGTGGGATTAATTCTGGCCAACCTATATATGAATATTTTGCATTGAATCGCATGAAATATGATGTTTAAAATGATAAGGCTTGGAATACGGTTTAAATGCTAAGACTTGGACTAGTCGTTAGTAAAGAAATTATAGACCACGACCAGGCGAGGTACGTGGTAGATTATACATGGCGGGTGAATACCCGGGACCAAGTAAGGTTATATAATACTCTGTAGGACCAGGAGGAGTCCTCTACACTCAAACGTTAACAAGGGCCCGTGTAGTCCTTGAGGTGTGTTAACCTCCAGCAAATTACACATAGGTAACAAGGGCAAATGCAGTCCTTGAGGTGTGGTATCCTCCATCAAATTGCATATAGGTAACAAGGGCCCGTGTAGTCCTTGAGGTGTGGAATCCTCCAGCAAATTACACATAGGTAATAAGGGCAAGTGCAGTTCTTGAGGTGTGGTATCCTCCATCAAATTGCATATAGGTAACAAGGGCCCGTGTAGTCCTTGAGGTGTGGTATCCTCCAGCAAATTACACATAGGTAACAAGGGCAAGTGCAGTCCTTGAGGTGTGGTATCCTCCATCAAATTGCATATAGGTAACAAGGGCCCGTGTAGTCCTTGAGGTGTGGTACCCTCCAGCAACTTACACATAGGTAACAAGGGCAAGTGCAGTCCTTGAGGTGTGGTATCCTCCATCAAATTGCATATAGGTAAAAAGGGCTCGTGTAGTCCTTGAGGTGTGTTAACCTCCATCAATTTACACATAGGATGAGGGTGTATGCGTACTCCTCAAGGCGGGGTTAACCCGGAAATGAAAACTATGATAGTAAGGACAGATAGTCCTCGAGGTAGGTGAACCTCAAGGTAATGATTTTAAATGATTAAACGTGCTTGATCGGGAACGAGTTCGCGATAGGATATTTTCCTTGGTCTAGGAATTGATTTAAACCATGCTCGTGATATGGGAGTCTGAAGGGCCCCACATTAATTATATTTTGATATAGGGTGAGTTAGCCTGCGGGTGACCCCACTCGAGGGTAAGACATGGGAAGGGTGAATTTAATGAGGCTGTTACGCCTAAATGATTTGAAAGACAAATGGGCCCACGGGCCAGATATTTTACTCATATGTATATATGTATACATTTTGTTTTGAAAAGGGGTAGCTAAGAGTTATGCCCATATTGTACTATCACCCTATTTTGAGGGTCTCACGTGAGAAACGTTAGTTACATTACATACAGTTTGCCCTCACCAGTACTTTTCTGTAGTACTGATCCCTCGGGGGAAGCACCCTTTCAGGTTGAAGCTAGAGCTTACTTCCTGCACCCGTTGCTCGGGAGATCAATGGAGAGAAGACGTGGTTCGTGCTTCCTCTGGTTCTATTTCTAAATAATTAAATAATGCTCATGGAACTATTTTGACTTATAAATTAATGGAGCCTGCGAGCTCTTGTTTTACCCTTGTGTGGGTTCTTATTAAACACTTATATTCCGCGATGTGTTTAATTGTATGTTGATGTTGTTATGTATGTTTACTAATCGGTTTTGGCATATGTATCTATCGAACGTCTTGTGCAATTCGGTAAGGATGAACTGCTGTTATTCTTATTGGGTTGTACGACGGTTGTCCACGTGGCACAGACGCGATCTGGGGCGTGACACAAGAGATGTTAATACGCTGTTCGTTTGTGGCGATTGAAGAGGGTGGAAGAAGCATATGAATTCCTTAGAAATGTGGGAATGTTTTTGAATATGTTGCAAACCTTACAAATGTGACATTCAAGTAAATGCGGATATGTAGTTGTGCAATGTTGTACATTGGGTTATGTTAGGTAGTCAAGTATAAATGAAACCTTTTTTGTTATGTTGTGAACTTTTACATGTGTTTTTATTTAATTATGTGGTGTCTCTCTACGTATGCAATTTATCTGTCTGTGTATGACATAGTTGTCTGTACGTGTGTGCGTATAGTCTTTTTAGGTATACATTTTGTCTATCTGGCAGTTAAGTTGTCTAGCTGTAGAAGAAATATAACATAACACAAACACATAATTTTCATGACCACAAGTAATTCTTCATTCCAAACTACATACACTCCTGATTCACAATAACCGAAGGTGCAAATCTGACCCCTTATCATAGACAAAGGGCGTTAATACGGTCCAATCATGAATTTCATTTGAGGCATGACTTGTGTGCACTTCTCTTCATATGTTATTTTAGAAAAGTATACATATTCCCTTCAACACATAATTATCATTTCGTCTCTACACACAAACAATTATCTTTATATTCGGTCAAATACAACAATGTTTCCAAACAAAAGCATTCACATTTATATAAACACTACACTAACGCTTACTCAACTCATCAAACGTACATTATAATACATTTGTGAAATACTTGCATGCGAATATAGACATTTGTTCTACTTACACAAACAAATAAAGTTGTATGGTCACACAGACATTAAACAACCCATAAACACATTCCCACATTTCTAAGGAATTCCTATGCTTCTTCCACCCTCTTCAATCGCCACAAACGAACAGCGTATTGACATCTCTTGTTCCACATGTTTGCATATTCACACTCTGGAATGAAGGACTTTTCCATTAACAGGTGCTCTGCAAAGGATGCAACCATCGCTCCACATGTTTGGACCTGTAGACAGACAAGTATAACCAAGACAGATATTTACGACACTTATACAGACAATTTATGTATTGTAATAAAGGTTGAATTGAATACCCTATAGACAACTCAGAAGTGACAGACAACTCAAATGGCTTCCAGACAACTACTTTCACATGACAGACAACTACAAACCTAGTTTCAACCGTTCAAAATGAAGTGACAGACAACTCAAATGGCTTGCCACACAACTAATTTCACATGACAGACAACTACAAACCTAGTTTCAACAATTCAAAATGAAGTGTCAGACAACTCAAATGGCTTGCCAGACAACTAATTTTACATGACAGACAACTACAAACATAGTTTCAACCGTTCAAAATGAAGTGACAGACAACTCAAATGGCTTCCAGACAACTAATTTCACATGACAGACAACTACAAACCTAGTTTCAACAATTCAAAATGAAGTGACAGACAACTCAAATGGCTTGCCAGACAACTAATTTCACATGAAAGACAACTACAAACAAATTTTAAACTATCAAGCCATTACCAACTACTAAGAGAAATCAAACATATATGCACTTCAAGGAATACACCAGACAACAATATGCACAATTTAAAGTTGAAAACTGTACTAGTAAAGCAAAATCCAAAATCCTTAAAACATAAGAGGACATAAACAAATAATTCATATAAGCATTTCAACAAACATGTTATGGGCATATTAATGACATAGAATAGTTGGACTAAATTTTAAGAATAAACATCACAAATCCATCACAATAACACAACATAAAATCATTGGACTAAATTTTCAATAATAAGCATCACAAATGTATCACAATAACATAGAATTATAAGGCATTCAGCATTGCAATATTTATGGAGTATTTTGAAATAAAAAATAAATAACAAAAATGAAGAAAACGAAAGTAATGGAGAAAGAGGGAAACGGTGTACAATCAATTTGTAAATGAAGAGGCTTGCAAAAAATGAAGAAAATGGAAATACTTATTGTAAGAATCGATTTCATAATATATCGATTGAAGAGGCTGGCAAAAAATGAAGAAAAGGGAAAGAAGGGAGAAAGGAAAAGAAGGGAGAAAGAGTTGAGGCGTACTGTACCTGGTGGATGACCTCCATTCTGTAGCTGGTGGACGACCTCCGTATGTGGATGGCCTCCGTCGTGGATGACCTCGTCTCTGTATCCTGCGTTAGAAACGAAAAAAAAAGGGCGAAAGAGGCTAAAGACAGAGGAGAGAAGCTTGAAGAAGTCATTGGGGGTAAAAAATGGTAAAAGTGAAGAGGCTTTTATATGAGATATAAATGGGGTACAAGTTTGGGGTACCAATAGCATTTTTGTAGTTTATAATACCACTCAAATTGAAGAAATTGAAGGTGCACCGGTAGAAAAAGAATGAAAGTCAAGCCGCAAGTAATCTTATTATTACTTAGCTTGATCTCACTTAGTTACATGCTTTACAGTTTTCAATATAATACCGAGTATAAACGGAAATTTTCTGATCTGGTCAGGTCTTAACTCATCTGATCTAATAAATATCTAGTCTTTGTGTATTTTAGAATTGTCCAAATATGATCTTATCCTTAAAGCAACAAAATGAAATACTCCCCCCGTCCCATATTTATCTCCTTATTTGACTGGGCACATGTTTTAAGATAGTAGAAATGTGTGGTGGAGAATTGTGCAGAGGAGAGAGAAATGTGTAAGAATATGTAAGAATGATTGTAAACCACAAGTTCTTTGCCAAAAAGGGAAAACAGAATAAATTTGGGATGGACCGAAAAAGAAAGTACAAGATAATATTGAGACGGAGTATTACTTTTTCATTAGGTGAACTAGACATATTCTATGTTATTAATATGTAGTACCAGTGGCGTATCCACTATGGGGGCAGCGGGGGCAGCTGCCCCCACTCAACCCCAACCCAAACCCTATATATACCTAAAATTTTATAAGAAATTGCTCAAAATAAGAGTTAAATGTAAAAAAAAAAATCTAAAATAAGATTAAGAGTGTTTTCTTTCATATTAAAAGAATGAAAGACTAAAAAAATCACTAAAGTTTGCTATGTTTAACTTATATTTAAGCGATTTTCTGAAATATTATACTACGTATACAATAACATCTTTACACACCCGTAAGATAAATTAATCTTCTTTTTATATGTACTTGTACATATATATTAACATAAATTTAATCAAACAATATTAATTTTGTGATTTTCTATTTGTGAAATATGAGACTAAATTGTAGTGCAAGTTTGCCCCACTCGCCAAATTTTCTGGATACGCCACTGCGTAGTACGGTAGTACGTAGTACATATCTGCTTCAGAAACGAAATACGGAATATCACTTTTTTACTACTTATTATCTACTCACAAATATTCAGGTCCGGCCAGGCCGGACCACTCTTCTGTCCGGCCACCTCAATTTGAGGTGGTTCTCGGTGTTATTTTTGGATCAAATATTTTGTGTATGTTCCTCATCAAGTTTAGTTCATTCATACCAAATTTGAGCAAAATATCAATCGGGGAGACTGTCAAATGATGTTTGCAAGATAAATGTGTTTTATATGTATATTCCGGACCAGTTTTCTTGCAAAAATCATTTGACGACCTTCTCGATTGAATTTTTTGCTCAAATTTGGTATTGATGAACTAGACTTGATGATGAACATACCCAAAAAAATTTGAGCTAAAAATATCACCGGGAACCACCTCAAATTGAGGTGGCCGGACCAGGGTCCTGAATTGAAGTCTTCTTTATATAGCTTTTCCCCGCCTAAAAGAACCTACAAAATGCGGAACATTCATCTACAACCTAAAATTCATTGAGGCTAGAAATTGTGACAAGTCTACCCGACATTGGGTATGTTTGGCAAATGGCTTATAAGCCAACTTTTATGTTATTTGACCCATTTTAGCTGTTTGATTAGTCAAACAAGCTAATAATAATGTTTGATAAATGGCTTATAAAATTAGCTTGTTGAGTTTGAAAAGCTGAAAAAATGGATGATTGAAGAAGCTAAGGGGAGCAGCTTCTTCATTCGGCTGGTTCAATTTACACTCTATCAGCCATTTCGAAACAGCCAATTTTACCAAACAATTATTTATAATCAGCTAACATAAGCAGCCGGTCAAAACAGCTAACACAACCAGCTGTTAGGAAACAGCTGACACAACCAGCTAACAACCATTTCCCAAACAAAGCCATTGTCCGTCAGATAATCCACATTGCCACATTGGAATATTGGATCATAAACGTCCGACCCTTCCATCCCTTACCATCCAGCCTAAGAATTCCATCAATGCCACATTGCCCCTGTTGCCCCTCTAGCCGACCACTGACATCTCAGAGTACCGCTGAAGAATTCCCCCTCAAAACCCCTCAGAAAACTTAGCCTCATAAGAGATGTAGATCGCTTCGCATTTCGTTAATCACACAATTTGAAAAGCTAAATTTCACATATTTCCAAAAGATTGTGTGTAATTAAGAAATGACATGAGTTGATGAAATGCAACTAGGGATGGACCCGGGCCGGTCCGGTTCCGGTTCCGGGCCGGGCCCGGGCGGGCTTTTTTTCGGGTTACATGGGCTCGGAACCGGCCCGGGTTGATACCGGGTCCGGGCCTAACCGGGCCGGGCCGGGCCGGGCTTGGTTCAATGTTTTTTTTTTTTTTTACTTTCTTGTTATCTCCCTACCCCCCCCCCCTCACCCCCACGCCCCAAACCTCCCTAAAACACCCAACCCTACCCTAGTAAAAGAAAAAAAATTGAAAAAACCAAAAATAAAAAATAAAAGTGAACCGGGCCCGGCCCGAACCGCCCGGGCCGGTTCAACAAAAATAGGGCCCGGAACCGGCCCGCCCGACCCGCCAACACAGGCTAAAAGCCCGGAACCAGCCAACCGGTCCCGGTCCGGTCCGGGCCCGCACAGTAGCGGGCCGGTCCGGTTCCGGGCCGGTTCGGCCCGGCCCAGTCCATCCCTAAATGCAACGTTGTCCTCTTATAGTGACTCCACTAGCTAAACGTGTAATTTTCAATTTAATGGATTGGACTAGCCGGGCCAGTTTAAGTTTGATGATGCTGATTAGGCAGGTTACATATACTCCATATTGTTTTAGACAATGGACATGCATGTGGAACCCAAAATGCCAATTCAAATAGTTTTCACCAAAGTGTCAAATGCTAACATTAGTTATGGTTGATCTACTTCATTCAAGAGGAGGTACCCAAATTCATAAATAGTTCATATTATCTACCCCCATAAAGCTCTAACAATAGAAAACGAATGAAAGCAGAAAGTAATAGCTGTGAGTTGCATGTATGATGTATCCATTAATATGATCTCTTATCTAGCTGAGTCTGCTTATCAATATAATAAGTAGCTTGAGCTCATTTATAGCTCAAAATTTGGCTCAAATGGATGTTACTAATACTATGCCAGCAAATGCTGAAATGGAAGTTGCAAAATTTTTCCTTAGAAAATTCATCAGATTCAGCCATAAAGTAACCCTTACCAAACAGGTTATTAAATTCATTCAAGCTGTGACCTCTCTCAGTTTAACTGTTTGAGGTGACCGTAAATATAGGCAATTTCACAAACAACAGAATGAAGTACCACTGTTTCATTAGGTGAAGTACACCTATTCTAGGTGACTAATACACATTCTTATACCAGTTGTAACTTCAGATTCAATATCAATACATTAATATCAAAGTAAAGAAAGTCTACAGAGACCAAATGACTCAGAAGTTCCAAACAAACAGCACCGTGCAAAGGGCCGGCTTGGCACACCAAGGAGCAGTGGCAACTGGCAAGGACATATTTGCATTTCTTATACCATTAGCATGGTTTATCTGAAAATTAAATAGCAAAGAGCAACTCAGCATTTTAAATCCTACGATAAGTGTTAATTATGGAGTGATGGAGATACATTACAATGCCACAGTTTATGTAAGATAAGACACTCTTACACAGTTATACATGAAGAATTTCCACAGCATTAGGAAATAGGAACACAACCAACCACATTAGAACACATTTATGTGAAGTACTGAGCATGAAACGTATATTATCGTGTTGGAACCACCCATGACCAATCAGCACCAATTGCCCTAAATACTCTAATGATGTACTTTCTTTGACTAGTTAAAAATGAAAACATGTCTAAAATTCTAAATTATACTCTCCTTCCCATATTGTGTTGCAATTTGTGATTTTTAAGGTTGATTGACACTAAAGTTAATTCTCTCTCAATATTATTTAAATTAGCATTCGTAATTAATTATAACTTAGATGCCACGCTTAAAGTTTTATTTATGAAAAAATGATAATAAAATCAGAGTTTTAAACGCAATTGCATAAACAATTACAACAACAATAACATCCAAGCCTTATTCCCAAAAAATGCAATTGCATAGACGAATGAATATTAAAAATTACTCCCTCCGTCCCATTTAAAGGTTCCCGTCCACTATTCTCCGGTCAACGTGCATTGTTCTTAATCTTTTACTGTATATATCTAACTTTTATCAAATTTAATTTTTCTTGAACATATATTATAGAACTTTTAATGTAGTTTCCGAATATGGGGTAAATTTTATTTACTAAAAATAGTCTTATTAATGACAGGGATCAGTTAACTTGAAGTTGGACGAAGCGAGTACAACCCAATTTGGGATAGAGGGAGTATGGTTTGTCTAGTGGGAGGAACAACCAGGGTCGAGATCTCTCAAGGTTTAAATCTCTCACAAGATAGTGGTAAGGAATAATATCTCAAAACAGGGAGTGGTACACCACATAAACAACAACTCTTTGAATAATCATATTCAAAACCAAAAATGGTGAAAATTGACCAACATAAATGCCTTCTTCACTTCTCAGTTACGCAGCAACCTAGCTCCTCTGGGCATTCTGTATAAGTTATGAA
Source organism: Cuscuta epithymum (assembly GCA_945859915.1). Lineage (NCBI taxonomy): Eukaryota > Viridiplantae > Streptophyta > Magnoliopsida > Solanales > Convolvulaceae > Cuscuta > Cuscuta epithymum. The sequence goes on from CAMAPF010000026.1 coordinate 1,100,611, forward strand.
GTTATAAGAGATTTTTGAAGTTATAAGAGAAAAGAGATTATATTCAACAGTCTTGTGCTATCCTTTTCAGAAAGAATGTTAGATTGTACAACTCAAAATCTCTCTAATCCATTTGTAACTTGAAAGTTGGTTAGGATCATGTACAATGTCATAGCCCATTTGAATTGAATCAAATGTACGGGTTCTTCATCCAAGAAGATAGGGAACATAGTTCACTATTGGCAACCAATTTTGAACAAAAAAGATATAAAAACCCTGGCTAACAAGAGGAAAAGGAATATCACATCTTAGCCAAGTTTGGTGAACAAATTTTCGAATAAGAAACCTACATGGCTACAGAAGATCAAAATCGGATTCAGAAAGGAAAATTAATGATTTGAATTACCTTGTTTAACTACCGCCTGCTGTCGTAATCGACGACCTCAGAGTCGGTCACAGATTTAGAGTGCTGAACTACAGAGCGTCCGATGGAATTGATCCACTCCTCCTTCTCTTTCTCGGTATCGGCGAGGAGATACATCGGCTCTTCATTGCCGATTGAGAGCTCGAAGGCCAAGGGTTTCTGGAGGACGTCCTCCGCGCCTTTGACGGTGAGACACTTCGCCACAGGGACCACGCCGCGAGGGATGCCGTCGTGTCTGGAGGCGGAAAGGTTGTCTTCGAACCAGAGAAGCTTTCCCTGCTTAAGAACAAACCAACGGCGGCGCCAGGTCTTGATGTGCTGTCCTTGCTTGGTGAGCCACCCTGCTCGTTCCGGGTTGGACCAGAATTCGATCCCAGCGTATTCGGATGGTTCCGGATCCAAACCCGTTACTGATCGGCAGAATCTCTTTAGAGCAAGCATCTCACCGCGTTTCTTAGGGATGTGCCCGGCGGTGATGAACTGACTGATGTCGGGTAAAATTCCAGCACCAGTAGTTCTCGTTCTACTCCTGCTTTACCCGCTCTCTGGTCAAGACGCCGGACCTCGGACAGTGACAGTTGTTTGCTTTTTGAAAAAGGCTAGGGGTACACGATTTGTGTACATCCTTGGCACCCCATTTATATACCTCCCCTTTTTTTTACCTCACTTCATCTCCTTCCCAACTCAAATTTTTACCATATTTTCTTTTGTCTTCCATCCATCCCAATTCCCGCCCCATACTCCCGCACCCACTCCACGATTCGGACCGGCAGCGACACCATCTACGCCGAACCCATCCAGCGACGCCGGACGACAACCGAAGCATCCATCTACGCCGGACTGCTCTGCTCTGGAGAAACGAAGGTCGTACCTCCAGGCGCTACTCCTCGTTCCTCGCGACGCCAACCGAAGCATCCATCCAACCGAGGTCAGGGTGCTTACCCATCCGCCTGGTGCTCTGCTCCAACTCTACGAGGCGCTTACCCATCCTCCTGACTGCTCTGCTCCAACTCTCTACGAGGCGCTGGTCCAAGTTGAACTAAAAAGACGATAACTTTGAAGCCATGGTGCGAACAAGTTTAACCGATCTTGCTAAAAGGTAATATTTTCATCCTTGTGCAGTACTCACCTTACCATAATTGATTTGATTTAATTAAACTACATCTAATTTTCTTTATGTGATTTAAGAGTTGTCTGATATGTTGTTAGTGTGTTTTGAGATGTCTATGACATGTTCTGAATTGTCTGTCATTCATATTCATGTGTCTGTCTTTTTTTTGTAGTTGTCTGTCAAGTGCTTAGAATTGTCTGTCTCGTGTTTTCAGTTGTCTGTCATTTGTTTTGAGTTGTCTGTAACAACTTTATAATTGTCTGTCATGTTTTCATTTGTTTGTTGTTCATATATCCTTGTTTGTCTTGTGTTGTGAGCTGTCTGTGGAGAATTTTTAAATGTCTGTGCTGTGATACATAGATGTCTGTCATTCTTATTGAGTTGTCTGTCTCATTTTGTGTGCATATAATTGTTGTCTGTCTGTATGTCCTTTACCATTAAATGTAGGTGGCAAATGTAGTCGCATGTGATATGAATGCTTCTGTACCTTCTCATGAGGTTCATGAATCTGTAGCAGAAATTGAGAATCCTGTGGAAGTAAGTTTTATTGTGTTTCCAACAATAGAACATGTTTCCCCTTTCAATGCTTTTCTGAATGTCTGTCTTTCTTTTTTTCTGTCTGATATATTATTTGTCTGTCTGTATGTCCTTTACAATTAAATGTAGGTGGAAAATGCAAATGCAGCTCATATGAATGCTTCTGTACCTTCTGATGAGGTTCATGCTTCTCTAGTTGAAATTGAGAAGCATGTGGAAGTAAGTTTTATTGTGAATGTCTGTCTTTCCTTTATTTTTGTCTGTCTGATATATTATTTGTCTGTCTGTATGTCCTTTACAATTAAATGTAGGAGGCAAATGCAAATGCATCTGATTTTTCCCGTGTTTTGATCTTTTTAGTAGCCTTACAGTGCCTTACAATAAAACCATCTGTGTGCATACGGTGACTTTGATCAGCCCATACGTTGTGGTATGCACCTTTTTTCCCCATGTTTTGATCTTTTTAGTAGCCTTACATTTTTTATGTTATGTTTGTACCATAAAATCCTTAAGAAAGAGATAGGCAACGACACACATTGGCATGGAGATAAATATTTGAAAAAGCTGGACTGGAAAAGTTTTTTAGGGTATTGTCTGTCTAAGTTTTGTAAACGTCTGTCTGTTATTATTTCGCTAGTATTTTGTCTGTCTCGATAGAACACCTAGCATTTTTGATGAATTGTTAATTCTTGGCAGGTTTTGTTTCCTTTAAATATTGAAAACAAGCATTGAATCTTGGTGGAAGTTGTGATTCGGAGCAGACTGGTTAGAGTTTACGACTCGCTTAAGACTTCTAGGACTCCATTTTATGCTAAGGACTTGTGTGAGCGGCTGCCATACCTAGTTCGTGCCACGGGTTTGTGTACGAATGACAGTGATTTGCAACCGTGGAAAGCAGTAGCTGTGGATGGTGTGCCACAACTAAAAGAATCGTATGAAATTCAATATTAATATGAATAACATTTATTGTCTGTGTAAGTGTTGTAACTATCTGTCTGGGATAATTTTGTCTGTTTACAGGTTGGGTGAATGTGGCGTCATGGTCCTTGCTTTTGCAGAGCAGCTACTCCAAGGGAAATCATTGCTTCCTATTGCGACTATGGCAACATGTCGAACAAAAGACTTGAGTAGGGTATTCGGCTTTGGCGCTTGAAGAAGGAAGATGCATAGAGTGTTGTAGACTTCATTTTTATTTCAACTTGTCTGTGATGTTTTAAGCAGATGTCTGTCATTCATATTTCTTTGTATGTCATTTGTTTTGAGTTGTCTGTATTAGTTTGAGTTGTCTGTATAGTAAGGAGTTTATAAATGTTATAAATAGATGTCTGTCATTCATATTTCCTTGTTTGTCTGTCATCTGTTTTGAGTTGTCTGTAAGAACTTTATAATTTTTTTTATGTTATAAATAGATGTCTGTCATTCATATTTGCTTGTCGGTCATTTGTTCTGACTTGTCTGTTTTTTCTACCAACACTCTCTGTCACTCTCTGTCCGGTTATGTTTATTGTATGTGTACGTATATGCATTGTCTGTCTATAATTCGAAGCAAACTAACGTTGATAATTCATAAGAAACTAACCTTTCCATCCAACCCGTCATCATTCACAAACATTACGTTACTACGGGATAATAATGTTCAATTCACAAAATATAGTACATGATAATTCACTGCCACAAAACACAATTCATGCTGCCAGAGTCCAGACAGACAATTGCTTCTGCCAGACAGACAAATATTGTTTATTAGACAAAACTCCTTTGCCAAAACCAAATACGAAACGTCTGGCATTCACAAATATTGTCTGTTACACATAACTCTTTTGTTAGGACCAGACACGAAATGTCTGATACATACAAATATTGTCTGTCCGACCTAATTCTTTTACCAACCCAGACACAAAATGTCTGGCACAGACAAATATTGTCTGTCAGACAAAACTCCAATGCCAAAAAGTCAAGCATGAATTGTCTGGCACACATAAATATTGTCTGTTAGACAGAGCTATAATACATTATATGTAAAATACATTATCACCATATTGGTCATCTGAATCTTCACAAATCTAATTACATGTGGGGGTACATAACTATAATAAAGAGCATGAATCTTGAGACCATGTGAATCTTGTCCACATTCTCCCAACACTATCCGAGTATACTAGCAAGTCATTTCCATGATCACCACTTTGACGCTCTTCAAACGTGTGACACATAGGCTCCTCCATCTCGTGACCATGTGAATTTGAGGTCTTTATTGCCCATCTTAATAACCTGATTTAAAAGTTTCAGTCTTCACTACTAGAGAAGAGATTAATCCTACCGGAAGGAGTACACTCCTGTGCAAGTCCATAATGAAGTAATATAAAATGGTATATTATCATAATGAAATAACAAAGAGAAGAATGACAGGCTTCATAAATCCACAAGGTGACCTCCACTTATGCTTACCAAACATCAATATTTCTATTTTATTCCACATAGAAATAATTGTATGTGCAACCCAAAAAATGTTCTTTCATCAAATACAATATATGCAATCCCACTCCAACTTCAAACCACACAAAAATGCGAGAGTTCCTTTTCTAACTACAAACATTCACATTCATACTGAGTACAATACCAATTGTAGAAATACTTCATAGCACAATGTTTTATGCACTGGACATTACAAGACCGGAATGTCAATAAGCCGTAGAATACCTAGTATAGCCCTAATGCTTAAAGGAGACTATAACAGTGAACAATATTCCAGAGCCATGAACCCATATCTACTTTATATGTTTTTTTGCATATGCATTCGGAGTAAGGTATATTTCAAAAGAATCCAAGAGGACTACTCAAATAGTCACGTATGAGTATGTGTGTGTTCCCCCTTTTCTTAAAACAAAAACTGTTTAGTGTAAAAAATACAAGATAATAGAAGAGAGCATGCCTAAAAGCAAAAGAAACTAGCAAGTCCAGGGAACATAATGTCTCCAGACTCCAAACCTAATCATATCAATGGAGTAACTTTCTAGATACAACCCGCAAGTTGAACTTCAACCTCAAAGGAGCCCATTTGTAACTCTTTCTTGATCAAATCCAACAAAGGAGCCAATTTGTAACTCTTTTGCTATAAAAACCTAATTTGGCTAAGGTTTAACACTAAATTTCAAAATACAAAATAGCAAATTTACAACAATAAAACAGTAAAGTAGTTAAAAAACACCACTATACCTATTTTGAATTGGAAAAGTATAAAACAAAATCTTAAATTCATCAAACATAGTATCACATAAACATAAAATTCATTGAATCATTTCAACAAACATGTTATGGGCATAGTGATAACATGGTATATTTGGATAAAAATTTCAACAATAATCATCACAAATTTATCTCAATGACACAAAATAATCAAACATTCAACATTACTACAAATATAACACATAAAGTAAAAAAAATTGAAAGAAAAATGAAATAAGGAATAAGGGGACATACTGGATGGGACGGGTACAGACCAGAGAGATAGAAGAGAGGGATGAGGCATTCGGTCACCAGACCTTCACTCCCTGTACACTTGATCTTCACCGGACCGATTATGGCGTTTCAATCGCATTAGGGCTTTGAGGGGTTAGATGAGGGAAGAACAAAGAAACAACCCAAACGAGAACCAGTGAGAAGTAAAAGAAATGGGGTGTTTTTATATTATGATTTAGACCTCCATGAAAGGAGAGAGCTAGAGCTTTTGAAATGAAGAAGAGAAGAAAAATGGGGCTGAAACGAAAAAAGAGGCAGAAGGGGATAGCGGAAGATGGAAGAGAAACGGGAGAGAAGACTGGAGTAAAAGATGGTAAAAATAGGGTGCCTTTTATATGGTGTGCCAATGGTGTACACATTTTGTGTACACCTAGCATTTCTCTTGCTTTTTATTGTTGAATAGCCAACCCCAAGCGCCCCCACACTCCTATTTCATGTTCTCTAACCTCCACTTGATTGTTGTTTGCTTTTTATGAGAATGGGAAAGGGAAAAGGACAAATATATATATATATGCATCTTCAATGGTAAAACGTTAACGGTGCATACGTGGCATGAGAAACAACCAATTAAAAATCAATAAATAGAATCTCTCTCTCCTTATTTAAAGGATCTTACATCATTTTGGTAAGTTTTTCTTCACAATGTCAAGCACAATGTCTAGATGTAGACATTGTGGTTGACATTGCAGACACAAACTTACCAAAAATGCATAAGACCGTGGAAAGAAGGAGAGAGAAATGTCATAAAATTAATATTTTGTGTCTATCTCTCTCATGCCACATGTGCACCGTGCACATTGTAGCATTGGAGATGCTCTTATATGGGGTGAGAACAAATACTCCCTCCGTAACATTTATATCTTCCCACTTTCCTTTTTTGGATGTAACATTCATATCTTCCCATTTCATAATCTTCCAATCATACCCTCAAAAATTTTAAAAATAATATACTATTACACCTACTTTTTTTGGATTTATCCTTCATTCCAACACATTATTTCACTATCTTCCCATCATACCCTCAATAATTTATATCCCCTTTCACTATTCTTAATCTACCTACTTTTCAAATGGGAACATATATATGTTACGGAGGGAGTATAACTTTCTTCTATTTTTCGGAACAAATATACCCCTGAAATATATGTGAAACTGCATATATACCCTTGAACTTTTTGAAAGGTACAAATATACCCCTCATATTCTTATAAAGGAGCAAATATACACTTATTAACTTTAAATTGATAAAACAAATTTGAAAAAACACCGGATAAATTATAAATTCAAAATTAAAAAAATGTACATGTGTCCAATTCTCCATTTTATTGTTTGTATATCATATTTAAATATTGTTAGTATAAAATATTATTTCAAAACATTACTATATATTTAAGATTCTTTCAAAAAAGTGTTAACATATATGTTCCAATATAAAAAAATTAAAATTTTGCATTCTTTGTACTATAAAATTACATATTTTGTATGATGATAAATAGTTCAAGATTACAAAATAGTGAATTTAATTTTATTAAGGTTAAACAAAATCAAAGAATGTTATTTCAAAAAATATAACAATGTGTTCAAAATTTCATAACAAGACTAAAATTAATATTTATGAATTTGAAGTGCTTCATTTACAACGGAAAAATAATAATTTTGAAATTAAAAATTAAAGAGTTAATATTTTAACATAATAATAAATCTTTATTTTTAAATTTTGAATTTATATTTTAGTTTTGGTGTTTTTTGAAATTTATTTTATCTATTTAAAGTCAATAAGAATAAATTTGCGTCTTTATAAGAACATGAGGGTATTTTTGCACTTTTTAAAAGTTCTTGGATATATATGCACTTCAACAGATACTTCAAGGGTATATTTGTTTCAAAAAATAAAACATGAGTATATTTGTTCTCTCACCCATAGTACATGGGTATATTTGTACTTTCTCCCTTAAGGAAACAATGAAAATGGCTACGACAGGACTAATCGGAATTTTGGAGCTTGAGCATACACTTTAGGTATGAGAATAGTGTTAATTTGGTACATCAATTTATATGCGGGGAGTAAACATTACATCAACGTGCAATTTGGATCCAAAGGTGCGTCAATTCACTAAATCGGTTCGAATTCACTCCATCGGGCAATTAGGTTTGCTAAAATGCCTAGGTGGCCAACAGATTACTGATTTGACCAAAAAATAGTCACCTTATCCGCTTACTGTTCATTATTAGTTAATAACCCTAACTGTACTACTCTTTCGGGAAATCTGAGACGAAACCACCGCAAGTAAAAGCGCATAAAAGAAGATTGAACACTTTAATTCGAAGATGAAGATGAAGTCATCTCAAGCAAGGTATGCCAATGTATTTCGTACTACCTTACTGCTGACTTGTTCTACCTTTTGTATAAAGTGAATATGTTGTGTTGCATTGCATTTAAGTTAACTTTATGAGATGCATTGAACATAAGTATATGAGAATCATTATCATTTGGTTTTGTCTAAAATGGTAACACATTTATTATGAAACATACAAACAATGGAGGGTCCTAGTACTGAACTTTTATTCATTGTTTATTTGGGTTTTAAAGATCATGTTCTTGAGGCAGAAGCAACTCTATTATTTGAAGACGAGGTCAATTCTGAAAATGAAGATGATGAGGAGTTACTCCATGCTCAGATATTGCTAAAGAAGCTAGTGACAAATTCAAAGACTACTGCTAAAAGTAAAGGCCACAATAGCACTGGCAATGAAACCCTAGTTCAAGAAGAGGTAGGTTTGGAGGATGATGGCAATGACACAAAATACTTCAGTTCAAGCGATGAAGGAAGTTACAAATCTGGTTCTGATCATGAAGAAGAAGACATTGTAAGAGTAAAATCTTTATTTCCAAGCTTTAAACCAAATGACAGGGTTGATTTTACTTTAAGAATGAGCTCTGAGTTCAAAAGTGAAGTAAAAGATGCTATGAATAAAGACTATGTGAGTAACAGGCACTAGTGGAAAATATGCTTTTAATATGGGTTAAAATGGGCTTTTAATAACGATTGTGAACCGACTTCGTTCCAGCACATATTAAAAGTGGGGCACTTTTAGTGTCGGTCGACAGAACCATTATCATATGTTATTAATACGGGTTAATTTTGAACCTTTATTAAAAGTATTTCATGTCAGGTAAGAACTGACCCATGTCAAATGTTTTTTTATTTTATTAAAAGGCATTGAATCATCATCATATATTCTTTCGTCGCTATTTTAAAATACTACGCGGTATAAACAAAATTAACAACATTCACGATCACATTAACCATATATTATTAATCATGGATTGCAAAAGTACAAAGTTTCCCTGTAATACACATTTTATTCCAGATTCTCAAACAATATTATGTTTCATATGACTAGAATACTAATAACAATATTACTAACATATTTCATAAAATCAATATCTAAGGACTACAGAAAGCAACCCATGTCAGGAGAAGTCCATGTCTTCTGGCTGCATTATTAGTGGTCGATCCTAGTTTTCTTCTTAATAATCACCAAATGCCCAAACATATCTTCAAGATTGCAGCAGCTTTTTGGAAACGATCGAGTTCAACTCACTTAGGTACCTTGTTTCCTAGTTGATCTACATCCTCGCATTGAAAGATTCATCACCTGAATTATTATACACTAAAAAAACAGAAAAATTACTACAAAGTATTATTTTGTTATATAATACTCTGTAACAATTACTACGGAGTATTATTACTACTATTATTATCATGATCAATATCATACATTCATACTACTATGATGAGTTGATGATTATGCTTAACTTTACACCGTTTTACTTGGGAAGAAATACCAAACCCAAAAGTAGCAAAATAGTCCTTTTCAGCTCAAACCCATATTGTTTGACTTGAATTTAAATATGCAAATAGATGCAATCAAATGCGCAAATGAAGTGAGGAATAGCAAAGTTTAAAATTCAAATGCGCAAATGAAGTGAGGAATAGCAAAGTTTAAAATTCAAATGCGCAAATGAAGTGAGGAATATCAAAGTTTAAAATCTGGACTACCCAATGTAATATCCTGATAACTTGTTTTGAAAATAAAATGGCCTATTAACTAGTTTAGGTTACTATATTAACTCCAGACTAATTAGTACTATCCTAAAACATAGAGTCACAAATAAATGAGACTCTAGATATGTAATCTGCAAAAAAAAAGCTATATGGAAAGCAATAGATCAACAATGCAAAAATATTTTAATCAACAAAAAAGCATCCTCAAAAGCCATACACTTTCCTAATAGTTTCCACCTACTACACATACCAATGCACACTGCAGGTCACAACCAGCAACATTTTTAGTGCTTTCAATGCCTCAAGAAAATTAAAGAGAAAGTAAAAAAATCAAGAAGTTAGAAAAAACATTTTGAGAGGTTGAAAACTTCTTATAATTGGTGCTTGCTTTAAAAAAAGCACACATTAGGTGCAAACCCCTCCGTGGTCTTTTTTCTTTCAGTGGAGTAGCATTAGTTTCAAAACAGTGGAACAGGAACAATGGAAGTTCTCAAAATCAAAGATAAAGCTATGCAATTTTCATACTTGAGCTACCTGGCCTGAGAATACACGAGATGGAAGTTGAACAGGATTATAAACCCAATTATATACTCTTCAAATTGAATAATACAACCTTTCTTAAGATCCTTCTGTCAAAAAAGAAAAAATTGAATTAATTAATCATCACTTTAAAAATAGTAATAGACAGAAAAAAAGTTATCAGATCGGCAAGTGCCTTTTCAATTGAAACAGACTTTGGTAGCAACATATATTGATGACATCTAGAATTCATGGTCTAATGGGTACGGGGTTTGAATCCTTTGATGTTTCACAAGCCTATAAATAGGCTGCTTGGATTACTGCAATAAATACAAGAAAAAATATTCAATCAAGAAATCTTAAAATAAACATTTCCTTTTTCACAACTTTTCTCTCCACTTTTCCCCAAAATTCAATCACTACACCAACAACATTAGAAGAACACATTAAGTATAGTAAGTCATTTTTATTTTAAACTTAAAACTACAAAACTGTATATCTTCCAGTATGAAACCTTAGAATGAAACCACAAATCAAATTTATATATACACTACACTTGATCTTCCTAAACAAAAATTCAATTTGACCTCTTTTGTCAATAAAATTCCATTTTATTCTATAACTATGAGTATATATATGATTTTTTCAAATAAAATCATTAGAAGTTTTGCTCTACACAACCGAGTTATTGAATTGAAAAGTTTCACATCCAACACGGGGAGCTAGATAGGAAAGAATTGGGAATAAACATAAATAGTTGTAGTTATACATACAGAGAAATTGATAGAAAGAAAAGAAATTTCAGTAAATGTAAAATCTCACAAGGAAACCAAACAATACTTAAAATCATCATACCTGAACAGAAATTAAGGAAGAGCCTTAGAAGGAGAAAAGAGCGATTGAGCGAAACGGTGGAGCGAGAGGAGGGACCGAGAGGAGTTGCGTTGTCCGTAGAGGAGCGGCGATATAGCGTAGGAGTGCCCATAGTCAAGTGAATCAAATAAAATCATTAGAAGTTTTGCTGGCGTAGAAGAAGGGTTGAGTAAGTGCGATGTCTGTAGTCCAGCGGCGATGTTGGGTAGAAGGAGCTGCGATGTGCGATATGCATATAGCCTGGCGGCGATGTACTGGTATAGAAGAAGGGTTGAGACGCATGACTTATATTTCGTGTGTTAAAATCTAAGGCGTATTTCGTAAGGGGTTTGTCAGAACTGACATTGACATAATTTCTAAAAATAAAAAAATTGACCCCGCGTCAGGTCATTAATTTATGAAAATTGCAAAAGTTACCCCGTTTTTAGTTTCTATATCGTTTATAAACTTAGCCGTTATTGATACAAATTAAGTATTTACAAATTCTACCCAGTTAGTTATGCAAAACTTTTGTTATTTATAAATTTTACCCCACGTGTGGTTTCAATAACGGTTAACTATGAACCCATATTAAAGGTTAGTTATCAAATCCATATTTTGCACTAGTGAGGTACCCCTACTATTAGGCTAAAAACTGCTCCACCATGCCTAGAGATAAGTGTTCAAATTTGAACAAGACTTGCACATGGATGGCCTACTTTGGCATTGAAAACAGAAGTGGCAGTAAGAAGTGGGTGCTGAAGACCTTCCACAAGGACCATACCTGCAATCCAGGGTGGCAAATTCCTAGTGCCACTCCAAACTGGTTTGTACAAATTTTTTCCAGCACTAAGCCTAATCTGTCTGACATGAATGTGGCTACTATGAAAGAGATGGTTAAGAGATAACTCAATTGTGATGTATCTCTGGAGCAAATGAAGAAAGCAAAGTCAATGATAAGAAAGCTGGAAAAGGGATATATAGAGGGTGAGCACAACAATTTGGAGAATTACAAAGCTGGAATCCTAAGGTCTAATGAAAGAAATACATGCATATTACAACTCATGTAGCCTAGTCCTGTATTTAAAAGATTATATGTATGTTTTGATTCCTATATATGTATATATAATCTAACTGACATATATTAGTTAGCCTATATATGTAACTGAGTTAGGGGAAATATGGTTTTATTGTGATTCCTTTATCATCTTCCTATTGTGATTTATTGTAAACTCCAAGCACTTGAAAATATTTTGATGATTGCTAATCATCTTACATAGCATTGTGAATTGTAGTTTTATATCTCACTTACAAAATGTAGACTAATTTTTTGATCCATTGTCTTTAATTGAGCTTGCAGGCACTTTCTCAATAACTCTATTGCTACCTAAGGCCCTATGATGACATTAAGGTAAGTGTCTTCTCTTGGACTATCTGTAGATTGAAAGTCAGAGAATCTAACTCTTGATTATTTGACTGATGAGAGAAAGAAATTACTTAATTAATCTTTATCAAGATAAAATTTAACTATTTCTTATCAAACTTTAGAAGACAAATAAAAAACAATAGATATAATCAGTCACGGATAGTAACATGTTTCTGAGTTAAACGATATTTATCTAAGTTTCTAGAACTAACTTTTTAGTTGTTTTTTCTTCTGACTCTTAGATCAAGTAGACAGTTCAAACTTCAAAACTAATTTGTAGTTTTGTTTTATTTTCACACTTTTATATTTTCCTCTAAAATACTTTTCCTTGAAAATAGTTTATCTCAAATAAACGCACTCTCATGCTGCAAGCTAAAGCTTCTAAATCGAGAAACTTTTTATAGCCCTGCTTTTTTACTCTTAAAAAGAACTTCTGTTTAAAAAATTTATCACTGAAATTCTCAACAAGCAAATAGCCCGACATTTTGTTTGCCTAGCTTTTTTTATAGTTTCTTTATGAGATTCTTTGTATCAAAGACTACTATTGCATTCATTTTTTATGCTCATTATGCAACACCATTTATCAAAAGTTTTGTTCTTGTAATGATAAATTTATTAATTGTTCGTGACTTTTTGCCAACACAATTTTAATCATTTATCAAGAATCTGTTTGGAGTTGAAATAGATTCCATTAAGATAATACTAACTTCTAAACCATTTTAGAAGTCTGATGCTACAAAGAGGTTTATGGGGATATTTCTATTTTGAAAACATATTTTGAATTTGTAAAAAATGAAACCCTTTGAAATGCTTATAATCAATTTAATAATCATATATATTAAATGTTAGCCTGAGTTCAGAAACAATTAAATAATGAGAGATATTACATTTAGTATCCAGTATACTTAAGATTACTCTTAGCTTTCTTAATGATTAGTATATGACTATATGTTTGTATGTAATTTAGTTCTTGAGAATCACTAAAATTGTTCTTTCTTAATTAAATGTACTCAGATTATATCCTATTGTAACTGAACTACTTGGATTTATGACTAATAATCCCATATGCTAAATTAATAAATTTTAGTTACTCAATCTAACTAAAATGGATCTTTTTTAACTATTAGTATGTCTTTCTATGAATTATAGTTAGCCAGTAAATTCCAAAATGGATCAAGTTCCTGAAATAGGACTAAAACAGTTTGGAAATTCCAAAATAGGACTGTCATATTTTTTATTCCCAAAATAGGAGTAATTACTGCCAAGGTTGGAAAATACTGCCATGTTTGAAGTCTGATACTGCCAAAACATGACAGTAATTAGTCCTATTTTAGAAATAAAAACATGGAAGTTCTATTTTGGAATTTTCAAACCTTTTTAGTCCTATTTTGGGTAATATCTCTAACTAAAATTGCTCTTTCGTAATCAGTATACATAATGTTCACATTCTTTAGAAAAGTAATTGATGTTTGTGATTAAAACATGCTACTGGCACAATAAACTTTGCTTTATTATTGACCATATTTGAAAGTAAATTGATTATTTACGTTTTCAAAATTAATATATTTTATTTTATAATTCATTAAGTACGAATATGTATTCAACAACTATATGTGTAACATATAGTTGCGTATATGTGTTTATAACCTTGATTTTAGGTTTTGATTGTTCAACACATCAACTTAATTAATCTATTCCAACCTCCTTAGGTGTCCTTGCTTATTGTTCTTAATGAAGAATTGAAGATTCCAAATCCTAGCTTCCATGAAACTTCCTCCATGTGCAAGTATGTCTCTGGGAAGTTTCCTCACACCAAGGAACCATCTCCCTCACACCTCCATTGAAACTTCCTCCTAGCTTCAACACACCTTCCTTCCACCTTCTTAGTACCTAGTTTTGGTGCTATAAATAGAGAGCTTGGAGAGTCTTTCTATCATCAAGTAAATTAGAATA